>JAZKJV010009743.1:600000-1041705 GCA_037367405.1 Ottelia alismoides | reverse complement strand
ATAGCATATGAGAGTTCAAAGAGGCACACTCAATGGCAACACTGATACTATAGAGGATGAATGAGTCATGGTCAGGAGAGCGAGGTAGATTTTGTTTCATGTGATGATATTCAGATCCCTCATTATGATTTTGATTGCCAGGAGTTCGATGAATTGTTATCATGTCTTTGTCCACAGAGCCGACAGCTAGGTCGAAGAGTGAGCCTTGATAGTTTATAGATATATTAGCAGGGTTGTCTTCGTCATATTCACAAATACTGCAAGAGTTCTACCATACAGATCTGTTAGCCTTCCACACAGACATTTCAGAGGCCAGATTTACTAGTTCCCACTTGTCAGAATTGAAGACTTTGCTGCAGAGCAAGAAGTACAGATTCCTTGCGAGTGATTCAGATATGTTCCCAGTCATTATCTCAACAGATTTGATTGAAGCCCAAGAATGCCATTTATGGAGGTCTTGAAAGAAACCGCAAAGACAATAAGATAGAGCGTAGCTGATCTCCATGGATAAGTCTAGCCTTGTGCTCCCACCACATCTATCTTGAAGAGGATGCCAAGCCATCACGTGAGTTCTAGCAAAGGCTGAACTTGAATCTTCGATATATGGTCATGAAAGAAAATATCGAAGTGGTGGAGCGATGATTTATCCTACCCCATCTCCGACTCCAAATGGGGTTAGCTCATTGCATGTGGTACCTAAGAAGATGAGTATCACCATAGTTTGAGCGGGTCTAGAGAGGAGATACCTACCCGAGTATCCACTTCTTAGAGTGTCTCTGTGTGGACTATATATGATTGATATTACGCCACCAAGAAGGGTCATTTACCACAGCCATTTATTGATTAGATTATCGAGAGGCTAGCTGGTAAGAGTCATTATATCTTTCTTGGCAGGTAGTCATGATACAATCAAGTGGCCATAGCAACCGAAGAAAAGGAGAAAATGATGTTCACTTGTTTGTTTTGATATGTGTGCTTTAGGACGGATGCCCTTTGGTTATGTAATGCCTCGACTACATTCCAAAGGTGCATGCATTCAATCTTTTCAGACATCGTGGGAGAATGTTTAAAGGTCTTCATGGATGACTTTTAAGTCTACGATGATGGGTTTGATGCTTGTCTTGACTGCCTAGATCGAGTACTAAAGTGTTGCATCAAGGTCAACCTTACTTTATCTTAAGAGAAGAGTCATTTCATGATCACTCAAGGTATGTTTTTTGGCCATATCATCTCCAATAGGGGCATGAAGGTCGATCTAGTCATGGTGGATATCATCAAGAAAGCAATCCATCATCCAATTTGTGATAGTTGTGGTCTTTTCTAGGGCATGTCAGTTTCTACCGACAGTTCATACAGGTCTTCAGTCGTATTTCCTGACCGCTTACTGATATGCTAATGAAAGACGTTGAGTTCATTGTAGATGATAAGTGTCTTACATCATTTGAGACTCTCAAGGGATTACTTGTTCAGGCTCTTGTCCTTCAGCCACCTGATTGGTCTCTCCCATTAGAGATCATGATGGACTCTTCTGATTTAGCCATATGAGTTGTGCTTGGATAGAGGAGGGATGGATTACCGTTTACCATTCACTACTAGTCGGACTTTGGATGCTGCTTAGCGGAACTACACCGTGATTGAGAAGGAGATGCGAGTCGTAGTGTTTGCTTTGGATAAGTTTCGGTCTTACATTCTTGGATATAAAGTGACTATCTATATAGATCACACCACCATCTGATACCTCATGGCAAAGAAGGATGCCAAATCTAGATTGACCCAATGGACCCTTCTACTATAGGAGTTTGATATAAAGATTAAGGATAAACTTGGAGTCAAGAATATGGTGATGGATTACCTCTCCTGATTAGAGCATCTTAAGGATTCAGAGCAGACCACACCTATTGCAGAGACCTTTCCGGACGAGGTGATTCTTTCTATCACATCATTTAAATGGTACACAGATAATGTAAACTATCTTGTTGTAAAGATAAGTTCCACAAGGTTGGCCCAGGTAACGACTTGAGACCTTCCTTGTGAAGGTCAAGTCATACCATTGGGAGGATCCCACCCTTTACTATGAAGGGGAGGGATAGTATCTGGCGTTGATGTATTCCTCAGGAGGAGCTCCACAGTGTCCTCACATACTGCCACAATCTTGAGGCAAGAGGACATCACTCTGAGAGATGAACATCACAGAAAGTTCTCCAATCCATAGCATGGGTCATCGATTTCATGGGTTAATTACTTAAGAGTCATGGATTTGAGTACATATTGCTTGTTGTGGATTACGTGAGTTATTGGATTGAGGCCATCCCTGCCCGAGACATAGATGCTAAGACTGTATGCAGATTTTTAGGAAAAATATCATTTCATGGTTCGGGGTACCTAGAGTCTTGATTTCAGAATGGGGACTCACTTTATCAACATGTTAAGGGACCTTGCTAATGAGTAGAACATTGACCATCGAGTTGTCACTCCATATCACCCTCAGACTAATGGTCTTGCTAAAGTATCGAATAGGGAGATCAAGACTATATTGCAGAAGGTTCCATCCAGACCGAAAGGAATGGTCACAACTTTTGAACTCGGTCTTGTGGTTCTATAGGACTTCCTTCAGGACAAATTTGGGTACATCCCCATTTCGTCTCGTTTATGGCAAGCCATGCCACTTACCCTAGAGATCAAACACAAGTCGCTTTGGGAAGTTATAGAGCTATTATTGGAATCTAAGAGTATAGGAAATCAGAGAAAAGTAAGATTGGTAGCCCTGGTGGAGTTGAGATATACATCCTTCTCAATTAGCCTACAGCAAAAGGATTGAGTGATGATACGGCATGATTCTCATATCATGCAAAAACAGTTTGAGATTAATAAGAGAGTATGGCTATTTGATGATAGGTTGAGATTGTTTCAAAGGAAATTACAAAGAAAATGGAAGGGACCTTATTTTTTTAGAAAGGTGCACGACAAGGGAAGCATTGATATATTTGAGTTGGCATCTGATTCCACCTTTCGGTTTAACAGTCAGCACCTCAAGCCATATCTTGACATGATCTATTGATTATTAACATTGCCCCTATTCATTTTATATGAGATGTGGTCTTTGTCTCACATCATTTGCATCTCATACCAAATTATCACTTCTCCTTCACAACTGTATAGATCCAGCTTGTCTGTATCGTTCATTCTTTTTGTCTAATACCCCATCTTCATCTTATGATTATGCTATACTTAGGGGACATTTTACCCTAAGTATGGGGGGGTATCAGACTTGTAATTATTCAATTGATTTCATTACCCATGTTTTGCTGCCTATACATAGGGATATTTTACCCTAAGTATACGGGAGGTAGTATTTATACATCCTATTCTTCGATTTTTCCCATGTATATAATTTTCTATACTTAGAATTACTTGATCCTAAGTATAGGGGAATCACCAATTTCTATTCTATTCTTTCATTTGTCGTTGTAGTATAGCATTCTTTTCACTTCCCCATACTCCGCCTGAGTTATGTCTTCTTTCATCGCTATTTGATCACTCTGAGGACATCGTTCGAGCTATGTATAGGGGGTGTCATATATATTGTATATATACTTTAGTCGTAACTTGTACTTTGTGTGTATTAATAATGGCTAAAAATCACACAATTTTAACTTTTTTCTCACATAAATGTTTGTAAAATCCTATTATAAAATTATTTTGTACAAACTTTTGCAAAAATGCTTTTTATTGTAAAATTTTTGTAAATATTTATGTATCAAAATTATGTATATAGTACAAAATTCTTGAAAAATATCTTAATATAAAGGTTTGCAAAATTTTGTTTATAAATGCTTGTAAAAATATTTTGCAAAGCTTTTCATTATTTTTTCATTTAAAAATTTCCATAAAAACTAGCATATTTTGAAAATTTTTGCACAAAAAGAGTTTTGTACATATTTACGTGTGCATTCTTCTAAATCATGATTGACATCTAAACTAGTCTGGAATTAAATTGAAAAATGAAGCTTGGTTAAGACCCTAATCTACTTAACTCCAGAGGAACCATATAGGATTGGGGGTTAAGACTTTTCAGGTCCACAGTGACTTAATTCTTTGAGTCCGCTAGGCTATTTTTACATGTCGTCTTGATGAGCCTAAGTAGAACACTTAACGTCACACGCATGACTCTTAGTGGATTGACTTGGACATGCACCTTACATGAAGCTCAGCATGGATGAGGAGGCGAGAAGACATAATTCTTTGGCTTGGGGTAGCATACATGGGTAGTACTACTAGGTGTAACCTCTCATCTTCCACAAGGGAAGGATGTGCATCTCAACCTGGTCTAGTGGCATCGAAGTCTAAAGGCAAAATTTTGTGGTTGCAATAAGGATTTAAAAGAGCGATAGTCTACTGGCTCAAGAAAAAAAAATTGCTTATTAACGTGGTGAATCATGTAAATATGGTGTATATATGCACATCATCCAAAAAATGTGCAAAAATATGAAAAAACTCCAAAACGGGGTATATGCCTTATTGAAAATAAATGTTTGTCGTAGTGTATGTAGTAAATAAAGCAAAGCTCATGTGTTCCACCTTCTGATTTCATGGAAGCTTGCAGCTAGACACTGGTTAAGCTCCAAAGTATACATGGCTACACGGGTCACAGTCCATTCTCTTCTATCCACCATTTCCTGAGTTGGTTGAATTTGAACTTAGAAGGGAATACCCCGCTCCTCGAGGAAAGAGCTGCTAGATTGTGGGATTAGAGTTACCTTGTTGAGGGAGGTTGATTCTTTATCATTCATGAGATGAGGAGTACATATCACTTACACAGTACAAGGAAAGATGCATAGTCATTAGAGTTTGCGTATGTAGACTTGTTTTAACCTGGTTATTCAGGAGTTTTGACCATAGAACTGTGTAACTTAGAAGCAGGTAGGTCTTACACCTATTTCCCAATAAGATTCTACCAAATGAATAATCCAAAGGTTTACTGATATCCAAACTCCAATTTAATGAAGATAAGTTTAATAATCAACTTTGGTTCTTTTTCTTTTCTTCTCTTCTTTTTCTCTATTTTTTTCAATAAGTGTTTGTTAAGGGACTAGCAAAAGAAATTATAGGGGGATGATGAATCTACGTTTCTAATCGTTTATTCTTGTATTTTAGATCTTTCTTTTAGTAAAATCATATATAAATACCTGTAAATATAATAACTTAACATTGTGCATGTCATTGTCAAGATCTCATAATTAACACCTATTTCTCAAAAATAAAAGAATAAAGAGAAAATAAAAAGAAGGATGTGTTTACAATAAATACAAAGTGACCCAAACCCCAAGAGAAGGTCAAATTTTGACATGATCGCAAAGAAAATAAGTAGAGAGATATAAGGGTACACTATGTATTGCACATATCACCTATACTTGTACAAAAGTTGTATTTATTTATTTTGACAAAATATAAATATTTTACACACTTGTATAAAGAAAAGAAATAATATAAAAAAATAAAAATCATAAAAATAAAATAAAATAAATCAATAATTCCTTGTACAAAAGACATATATATATATAATACGATGCCTATTTAATTTACAACCCTAACTAATTTATTAAAATGAAATATAAATCATTTTGTATTCCTTATAGTATTTTGTAAATAAATAAAATGTAGTTAAAAAATTTTGTTTAAAAATAACAAAATAACAATCTTTGTTCATAATACATATGTATATTATACATGTATATAATACACTATATTGTATATATTTTTTTTGTTTTTAAAAAATAATTAAAAATCACTGAAAATAATTAATAAAATAATAAACATTTTAAAATTTTCACCTTTTGATTTCAAATCATGTACTATTTTATATTTATTTTTTTATAAAACAAGAATTCCTATTGGTCTACGTTTGATCGTTGATCTCAGTCAAGGTCTTCGTCTCGTCGCGGTCAGGTTTGGATTCGCTACGCTAGAGCTTCTTCTCCGATTTTTATTTCCCGAAACGGATCTCTGTTCTTTTTTATTTCTATGCCTGATTAAAGTCCTAAGATCCATGATCCTTGTGGATCCCTAGACGCAACTTTGCCTAGGGCTCCGCATCCTACTCTGATCTTTCTGGACCCTTGATCACTCCTATATAAAGCCTTCCTTTCGCCTCCAGCGCTCCTTAACTCGTTCCTCTTGTTGGACATGTGAGCCCACAGTGAGCCATTATGCAATAAATGTTATTGCAAATATCATTCCATGATCTGAAATGAAGAATAACTAATTTGCATGATAGGTCCCTTAGTACAATTAGGCTTATGTACCATGGCCATCTTAATGATCATATATTGATTCAATTATTAATTCATAGAGGTTGGTGCTTGGATGAATATTTAAAGAGTTATATGGAGGACTCATTAAGTACCGTCAAATGATTGTTAAGAGATGATCTCCAGCCTAAGTAGGAGATGACAACCCTTTCTCATTTGGCTAATATCTAACTGATCTCTTGTTGAAGGTCGTATGCATAGTAATAGAGATTCAGAGGTGTTAGATAAGTTAGGTCAAAGAGTTGACTTAACAAGATCGAGATAACCAAAGACTTATGTCTTATGCTGTAACGATATATGCACACATCCTTTGAGCGAAGACTGGTGTGTTACTTTATGTCTGAGTATGTACATTTGGCAGACCAATAGGTTGATGACCTAATTAAGGTCTATACACTGACGCATTGGTGTGCAGATAAGGGCATATGAGTAATACGATCTCTCAAGGGGATCATACAGGTTCATTTACTGAACCGGAAGACATGTTCTCACTCATGAGATATTGGGAAGAATCAAATTCCGTGAGTGGTCATCTCACTATGGAAGCTCAACTGAATTCGTAGGTTTGATATATACTTTTGGAAAGTATATGATCAAGATCTAGGTACGATATTTGCTTTTGGAAAGTATATGATCGATACCAACTCCTAATGATCAAATGAGAAATTTAATAAAAAAAGCATGATGTAGACAGTGTAAAATTAATCTAGTACTTCGGGTTTATACTGGGTCTTCTAGTATGCAGGATGTACATGTATTGGGAATACTTGAGAGTGATGTGATCATAAACGAATGTATAACCATGATGCTTCCATTCCTAGGGAGTGATGAAATAGATTTGGATTTTAGTGACTCCTCTCAATAGAGAAGTGATCAGATCTTGGTCCAAATGTTGAACATTGATCTGAATGTGATTCAGATGCAATGAGAAGACTAGATTTGTGGTCATGATTTAATCTAGCATCTATGAGAGGTCCGCAAGTTCTGGATTTGAGACGTGATCTCAATATCGAAGTCACTATATGTGGAACAATACAATTACCATGTCCTTATCTCCAATTATCTGTGGAGAAAGCTCATTATCATTGAAAGAGTTCAGGATAATTTCATTATTGATATATGTATCTGAGCAGTGAGAAAATTGATAATTGAATATGATTTAATTATCATGAATACTATGAATTTGATTCATATTTTAAAGAGAGTTATCTAAGATAATTAAATGTGATTTAATTATCTACGATGAGAATAATGTAAATGTGATTCATATTATCTGGGCACATAAGAATAGAGGTTCAAGATGATTAAATATGATTTAATTATCATGGATATGAATAATGTGGGTAGTACTATCCATATTAATCATATATATTATAAATGTTGTTTATAATATAAAAGAGAGAGCTATTTGTACTTTACATTTGTTAATTAAGTGTTGATGTGAATTGAATTCACATTGGACATTAAATTGAAAATGTAATTTACATTTTTTTTGGGTTGTGAATGTGATTCACAAGTTTCCATTGGCATGATTGCAATGTTCACAAAATAATTTAGAAATATTTTGGTTCATAATTTTGCAACAAAAGTTGTTGCATATGTGGAATATTATGTGATATATAAGATCTAAACATAATTGGAATGAAGGAGCATCCATTCCATACATAGAGTCGATGGCCAACTTGGGCTCTCCAAGTTGGTGTCCGTCCACCCTATACATGGAAGGAGGCATGTTTTCCTTCCAAGTTATTCCATGTTTGTTGCTTTGATTTATATTAAAATATATTAATTGATTTTCAATATATTTAATTTATTTCAAAGACAACAATATATTTAATATATTTAATTTATTTCAACATATCCTTTACCTCATGCCACCACAGACCCTCGGATATCTTCAGGAAGGTGATAGCTCCTCAGAGGTGCCTTTCGATGTCGTTTGATGCCACCATTGTCGTTCCCTTCTCCTAGAGTTCTTGCTTTTACCAATAGCTTCAGTTACCACTTGTATCCCCCTTTCCTTCCATTCGATCCGACTTTACATTTCGTAGTTGTCGTCATTCATTAGCTTCGACCATCAGGTCTAGAGCTTGTTACCCACCCTCATGGGCATAGATCGACTCCTCTACTCACCCTGCATCTTCCTACGCAACCTATCCCCCTTGATCCTGCTCATTGGAGCATGATTAGGTCAGGCTTCCTCCCCACATCTTCATAGGAAGCCCAATACACCATTCATCGTCGCTTCTCTTTATCTTTCCATGCAATAACCCGACCGGAGCCTTATCCTTGAGTTGCTATACCCCTTGTAGGTGTTGTTGCACGATGGAGAACCATTTGAAGTCTTAAACCGCTTAGACAGAGCAACTACAAGTGGAGAATCGTCGTCCCACTCATCCAATTGACCATCTTCCCATCAGAGCCATCCCTTCAATGTAGAGTGCTTCCATGATAGTGCTGGACTCCTCGACGGTCTCATCGGAGTAACGATCTCCTTCCTCTCTCAACTGAAGTTCACATGGAGCGAGTTTATCCATGATCACTTTCTGTTGTCCGATCAGGAGCTGCCCCCCGAATCTGATCAAGATTGTACACTCACACTCGATTCTTAACGATCTGTTCAGATCCTTGGGGGAATCTGACACGTAGTTCCCCAACCAAGATAGAGTTGTCAGATCTTTTCCATAAAACTATCAGAGCCGCAAGAGTCCCCACGGACCCCTCATGTGTCTTGGGGTATATTGAACTTTTTACCTTGTCATTTATCTTATTTAGCTTCGTCCGATAAATAATTTTTAAAGTTATAAAAATTTGTAGTTTGGACCCTCTACTTTTTATATTTTCATTTAACTCCCTCCGAGTCTGAGTTGCGTGTCTCCCTACATGCTCTTTGGTTATTTGCACTTTGTTTCCTAACCTTTCTATGATGTTATGGAATGAATGAAATGTTTTGAGATCTGCATTTATACCCTTGAGCCTGGATCACGCATGCTTTGTTTTGGCTATTTACATGATTGACCCTGTGTTTTAATAGTATGCAATCTGAATGGTCCTGAAAGTTAAAATTATTGTGTTTTGGTACCTATAAACTATGTTTATATATTAAATTGACTTTAAAATTTACCTGAAAATTACAGTTAGCTCTTGCTAGTGTGTAGTATTTATGGTAATTTTCGTGAGTTGATTTACTTGCACTTTCTATTAAAAATTCAAAAGCCTATAAAAAAGTATCCTCTTTGAGTCATAAAATTATAAAAATTCTAAAAATATCTTTAAAATTCCATAAAAACCTTGTAGTTGTCTTTTGTTGTGCTTTAACTTCAATATAAAGTTTATTTGAAAAATATTTATAAAAACTCTAAAAATTGCAAAACAACCAAAGTCTTAGAAAAATTGTGTAAAAGCAAAGAAAAATCCAAAAATTGTGTTTTCAGTTTCTTTTTAAAGTTCATGTCTATAGTTTATCTTAAAATTATCATGGAGGAATTTTGGTCACTTCAAGTATTTTTAATTTGCAAACTATTACTGGTTGTGCACTGTTTTATGTTTTAGTACTGTTTGATTTTAAAAATTAACAAAAACATCTGAAAAATATCCAAAACTTACCAAGAACACTTCAAAACCTTAAAACACAAAAATATTTTTACTTTAATTTTCTGAGCATTTTTACTATTTTGAATAATATAAAAAAAGTGTTGTATGTTTATTATATTTTATGCTTGTATTGTTTTTCTGAAAAAATAAAAAAATTAAAAATTAAAAACCACCAAAATTATTTTTTTTTGAGATTTGACTACATAGTTTTTAAATTATGCTCCTTGTGCTCGACCTTAGTCGTTATACTGGGTAAATAAAATAGCAAGACCGCTTACATTTCATTGGTTTATCTTTGCGTATTTTATTTCTCTTGTTGGTTGATTGGATTGATTGAGGACAATGACATTTCATAATTATTCTACCATAGTCGGTCGTATATATGTTCCACCAAGGATTTTGATGTAATTTCACCATTTTATTTACATTATACATTTTGTTCATTTAAATAATATAAACGGATACAAAAACTAACATGACGATTTTGCAAATTACCATATATAATGTGCCAATTGCCAGTGGTGATCGTTTTACTTGACACGTGGTGCTCTATCGTCGCCCGATGATGCTTCGATGATTGGTGCTTAGGACTAAATCCCATGTCAGATCTAATGGCTGACAACTATGTGCATCGGATGATTGCTGTAGCATTTGGGATCAAGGCTTAATCTAATAGTGGTGGACTCCCCAAAATGAACATGGAAGAACATCGCTTGGGTAGAGCTTCGATTGAAGATTCTGACCAGCTCCGGCCACCATGAGGTGATCTAAAGAGTGCTATAGACTCCTAGACTGGTGATCTATCTACTGGAGGGCTACAAAAGGTATGGTAAGATGGAGCTTCGATAGAAGGTCGGTGAAGCGGGACTGATCCTAGTGCCTACAACGAGAAGCAAAATACCCTCTAGCTCATTTTTTTATGTTCAACCCTACATAAGAACTCACTTGGGACAAGGGCAAAGTGCCTCATACCGTCAATAGGAAGAATGGGAGCGTAAGGGAGGCGGGCAGCGACTGCTCTGGCGAAGCGAAAGGATGGAGCCCATTAGTCCAGATATGGGATTGATCTGGGTTTGTGGGGGTGAAACACAATGTAAAAGCAACGAGAAAAAGGATGCATTGAATCGATCGCTTTACAATTGAGAGGCTCGTCGGAGCTGAACTCTAGCGAACTACAAGTATGGCGATTATACACTAAAACTATGAATTAATCATTAAACTAATTACGTAATTAAAAGCATGAATTAAATACTATCTAAAAATGAAAGAAAACAACTCTTATACTTGGTCGGAGACGAGGGAGTAGGGCGGCCGACTACGTCCGTTGTGGGTGCACCTCCTCATCCTTCAGCCACCAACATACCTCAGGGGATCTACCCCTATCACGAGGATGCTCACGAGGCCAAGGCTCATGGGTTCAAGGAGTTGGAATGTGACCAAATTCAAAGGAGTGGGGAGATTGTTATATAAACACAAGTGGAGCACCCTTATTGATTGGCGGTTAGGCACGAAGACGCGCTATGTATAAGGAATCTAAGGCTTATGCGTGGATTAGGGTCGATCAAGGAGTGGTTTCGCGAAAAATCAGATCAATATGAGTGATGGTGCACCTTAAAAATCGTGGAGAAGATATGGGAAAAGACTCTTCTGAAAGCTTAGGATGTCTGGGAGGTTGACCAAGGGTCAACGAATGGAGCCATGCCATTGGTCTATGTAAGCCACTAAAAGACAAAACATTATATTTATTCTCAAATAAATGGTTTAAGAAAACTAAATGATTTTATTTATTTTTTATTATGAAATAAGATTTGTTTAATTTTTTATTTCATCTTTTAATAAGATTTTTATTTAATTTTTCGGTGTTATTTATACCAAGTTAATATTTTAGGGGTGTATTTATAGGTACATGCATCTTTTTTGTTCATTTTATTTTTATTTTATAGGTTATTATTTTATTCCCTCATTTTATATATTTATAACTTATTTTTATATAATTATATTTTTATTATATTTTTATGAGGCAATTTGTATATTTAAATAAACTTGTATATCTATCGTGTAGATATCAATATAGGTATTTTATCTATGTGTTTAGATATATTATTTATTTTGAAGTATTTTCTCTGAATTTATTTTATTTTTTCAATAGAATATAATAATATTTGCAAGAGTAAAAAAAATATAGAAGAATGAAGAATAAAATAATAAGATCACCTTTATTTATATACACTAATAAGTATAGGTGTTTTAAATATTTATATTATATGCTTATTTCATTTTAATGTTTTATTTATGGTTTTATTTTGATTTAAATATGTGCTTGTATTTTAAATAATAATTACAAAATCATAAATTTAAAAAATTATAAAAATAATAAAGAATAAATAAAATGAATATTTTTTGGGTATATTGTATAATGTGGTTATAAACTTAACTTTCACACCTTAACTCCAACAATTATGAAACCACTTCATTGAATACAAATATCAAAAGTTATATACAATTAATTAGAAGCAATTTGATTTTTTATTTGGTGGATATGGGCCTGAGATGTTTAGATATCTTATGCAGAGTATAGCTTGTATATTGTATATTATTTTGTATGAAATCACTTGTGTATTTTTCCATATATTATTACCTACAACTTTCATGTACAAAGTTTCTTTATTTGATGTATAAAAGGTGGTTTTTAAAATACGTCCCAAAATTGAACAAATAATGAATGAATGAATGAATGAATGAATGAATGAATGAATGGGAATTTTATTGTATTATTGGCCCTTATCTCCCTCTACTTTATTTCTTGTCGACTTAATCATCAAGATACCTTGGACTCGGGGTTTAGGGTCATAAAATACCTTTGGAATTTTATTCTTATTCTTTTCTTTTTTTTGTTCCATAATTTTGGCATTAAAAATAGTATTTTATGCAGTATTTATACAATGAAGAATAAATGTTGATTTGTACAAACTAAGGGTATTTACCTGCATTAACTAGGGTTTTTAAGGTCAAAATGATATAATAAAGGTGATGAAATGGGGATTCATCACAACCCCACACTTGTCTTTTATAGTCCCTAGCAAACACTTATGCAATAAGTGCATGAAATAAAAACAAAGAAACGAAAAATAAAGAAACTGGATTGAGTATAATTGTCAATGTTGTTTTCACAAAATCAAAGTTTGGAGCATAAGTCGGACCCATGGAATTTTAGTGTGGGTGGATCCTTCGATAATCCCAAAACTCTATTCAGGTCTCCTCAATTTCCATGTTAGAATACTTCAATGCATACGGAAACCCTTATGACTATGAATCTTACTTGTATAGTATATGTGATAGTGGCTCCCCTAAATTGAAATGACAAAGATACTGACTTCTCCAACACAATAACCCAATGATTCCCCAATCCAGCAACTCTTCCTCGAGGAGCAGAGTATTTCCTTCTAAGTTCAAGTGGCAACCAGTTCAAGAGGAAGGGGTGAAGAGAAGAATGGATGGTAGCTAGTGTAGCCACCTATCATAAGATGCATGACCAGTGTAGTCGTCATCCAGTTGCAGTCTCACAGGGTATTGACTTTGAAGCTTGAGTTTGCTTATTTACTATACAAATATGTACACTCCAGTAGGCATTTTACTTTCAACTCGGCCTATTTACTTTTTGAAGATTTTTCTCTTTTCTTAAAAATGCTATACACATCACAATTACATAAGGAGTTGTTCCTCTTGACCCAGTAGACTATCCCTCTTTTGAAGCATTATTGCAACCCACACTCTACTTTCTTTAGACATTTCTGCTACTACACAAGATGGGGTGCACTTCCCTCCCTAGACAAGGACAAATGTGTCCACTTGTGTGCGTCTCATATTGGCAAATCTAATCCCCTCACCACTCCATTTGAGTTGAGCCAAGTGAAAGGTGCAAGTGTCCAAGTTAGGTCATTATCGAGAAGAGTCATGTGTGTCCTCCGAAACACTCTACTTAAGCATCAAGAATCCATTGAACCAAGTTTCGTTATTCTAAAAGTATTAAGTCAACTTGACCAGAAGCACCTCAATTCCATTTCCTACAGGATTCCTGTAATTAGGTAGATTTAAAGTCCAACAAAGCTCCATTCTTTGGATTTTACATAGACTAGTTGAATTACCAAACTCAATCTGAAAAATGTGAATGATATGCAAATGCTACGTAAAATGCAATGAAAATATTTTTTTGATGTAATTTTCAATGTTTTGCACTATTTTATGCAATTTTCAAAAATATTTTGCATTTTTATGCAATTTTTTAAGAAGGTTTTGCAAATGTTTTTCTGACTTTTGAAAATAAAAGATTTTGCATAAAAATAGGTACAAATATTTACACTAGGATGCACATCATCTTTACAAGAGTTGTATTTTTTACGAATTTAACAGGAATATGTGATCAGTTTTATAGGTATGTTCATGTAGTTAATAAATACTTTTATTGTGATGTATATATTCCTCAAACTTATTTAAACATGTTTTTTCAGACATTTTTTTGAAAACTATAGTAAAAAAATAACAAAGAACTTTTACAAACATTTACAAAGATTGAAATTTATTTTGCATTGGGTTTTCAAGATATATATATATATATATATATATTTTTCAAAACATTTTTGCAACCATTTGCAAATAATTTTTTAAACATTTTTATTTCAAAAAAAGAAAGAAATTCTTGTAAGCAAACTATTTTTACAAAGGTTGAAAACATTTTACAAAATATCTTTCAACAGTTTTCAAAAGATTTTTCAAAAAGATTTTCAAATTATTTTTCCAACATTTGCAAAATATTTTATATGATTTATTAATTGGTATATAAAAAAGAATCTGAGGAATAATCGACAATCTTTTATTAAGTGATTTTAATGGATTGTTATAATATATGATTGTATTTTATACAATATTTTAGCCATATTACAAATACAAAAGTAGGAGCTACATCTAAAGTAGATATGCAGTATATACGACCCCCTATACTTAGCTTGAGCAATGTCCTCATAGAGCAGAGAGAAAAAGAAAAGACATAATTCGTACTGAGTATGGAAAAGTATAAAGAATAAATTAACAAGGAATGAATAAACAAATGAGAAGTTGACTATCACCCCTATACTTAGGACCAAATAATCCAAAGTATGGGAGACTGTACACAAGGTAGGGAGGGTCAAGGGTGGGAATGAACAAATCGTACTCACATTGTCTCCCCATATAATAAGGGTAAGATGTCCCTAAGTATAAACAAGAACAGGAGACAGTGGAGAAGATCAAAGAATAAACGAAGCAGGATGCACCCCCCCCCCCCACACACACACTTAGGACAAAGTATGTCCTAAGTATAATACTCTGACAAAAAGGGGTGACACACACACATGTATATATATATATAAATAGACATACATATAATTTTTTAGATACGAAAACTAAATGAAAATAAGAAAAGAAGAAAATATTAATGCTTAAAGGAAGAGATTTTTAGTGGCATTATCTGAATCTTGTGATGTTGCTACTATTGTGGATGTTCCTTTAGTGCTACGTACTTGGATAGAGTCGACAATGGCCAAGAAAGTGTCATGCTCGAGGTAGGGATTCAGTAGCTAACCATTTATGACAATTGGTTGTGCATCATGAGACAATGCTCATATCGTAACACTTTCATTGTCACACACTTTTTGAACTCGGAACGGCTCCGTCCATTTGCTTTTTAATTTTTCCAGGAAGATCTTCAACTTTGCATCGAATGGCCACACTTTCTGTCTAGTCTCGAAGGTCTTTCGACTAATAGGCCAGTCATACCAACGTTTAACCTTCTCCTTGTACATCAATGTCTTATCATAAGCATAGCTTCTGAATTTCAAGAGCATGTTCAGATCCTCCTTTATTTTCTAACTACCTTCATGTGAGTCCAAATTGTAAATGTTAACTATCCATAATGATTTGTGAGTCAATTATATTGGCTGATGGCATGGCTTCCAATATACAAGATGATAGGGTAACATGCCCAACGGAGACTTGTAAGCAGTTATGTATATACAAAGGACTGAGTCCCGAAGTTTGGGCTAATTTTCAATGTCTATCTTATCAATCTTCCGGATTATCATTTAATTTCTCTGTTGGATAGTTCCATGATAACGCGATCTCGACTTGCGGTTTAATATGTCGTCAGTGTAGAGAGAAAAGCACATAGAGGGAACCGCGTTGAATCAAACAAAAATTATGATATAATAGGAGAAAAATCTGATTTTATCATTCACTACTAATTTTACCAGGTGAGTGTGCCTGGGTCGAACTCAAGGAGGCATGATACTTAAACTATGGTTTTCGAGTCAAGGAAAAAATTCCAGCGAAATTCTCTTTTATTCTTGATTTTACAAAGGAAGAAAATTAAAAGAATTACAGTTGAAAATCAACTCAAGATGTCGAAATCAAAGCAACAAAATGAAGCGGTGAAAAATATGAAAAAAATACTCGAAAAATGCGTTGGGTAGTTATCGAGCTACCCTAGAAAAATCGCGGAAAAATATGAAAAAAAGAGGTCTAAACGGCCCCTACAAGCGAGGGGCATAACTAAAAAGAAAGTATAACATTTTTGTTATAGAAAGGTCCCTGTAGGGACTGAAATGAAAAAGAAACTAAAAGAATTGCATTTATCTCCCTACGTGGGGATCTAAACGTAATTTCTAGAAACTTCTGGGTGGTTTTATAATTCTGGAACTTGCTGGGTTAAGTACACAAATTTTCCACCATATTAGATTGAATAATCAGGATTAGAAGGTGGTGCTCAATCAGGACCGTCCAAGTACGCCATGTGTCACACACCTGTAACACCTAGTGTTCTTGCCATGTTCTTCATTTCTTGCGCAGCTGACGACGGTGCCCTCTTCTCCCAGTTATAGTCGGCGAATGACGATGGTCTGGGGCCTCCGACGGGGACAGAGGGTTGACTCCTTCACCCCTTCCGCTTTCCCGCGGTGATGATCCTCCAAGGGTGACGGAAGACAGTGCCTCTCCGGTGATGAAATTGACGGTGCACTGGTCCTGGACGTGATGTCAAGTTGTTGCGCCTTCTTTGAATGACTCGTTCCTTGCATTTGGGAGTTGCAAGTGCTCTAAGGTTGCTCCAGATGGTTAATGGACCTGCAAATAATGAGTGTATATGCTCGATTCGCTCAATAATCAGCCAAATGATTGAGATTTGCAAGATCAAATTTAACGTTTACAGAATGAATGAAGAAAGACATGTCAATGATGGCGAAGTGGCGAATAATCGAGATATGAATTGGCTGATTCGAAATGAAATTGAGGGTATGGAGTAGGTGTGCGTCTAAGACGAATGATTAATGGACCTAATCACGTAATTATCTATCCTAATCGAGACATGAAAATCAAAAAATAATTTGATGAAGGATCGACGAATTACCTGTGAGTAGAAGGTATAGGACTTCTGATGCTTGCTCAAAGGGGCGGCGTTCCTGGAGCTCTACGCGGCGATGTAAGGCAGTGATGCACCTTCGAGCTTCTCCTCCGACGTCCTTCTTCCACACGAGGCTGCTAACTGGTGTTGTCACCATCGGAGGCGGCCGGAATGAGGCGAGGAAGGAGAGGGGTAGATTCTGGAAGTTGTGGCTTTCAGGTAGTTGGAGAAGACTAAGTTGGTTGCACCAGCTTCATGGCTTTTTATAGGCGGATTGATGAAGCTCTAAGGTAGATCGAAGGCTGGCGTGAAGTAAGGTTGTTAGGAGGAATCATTGGAGGGATAAGATTGATCAAGGGCGTAAGAAAGTGAGCTGGATAATTTGTTAAACAATGCCGATTCGAATAGTCTCCACACCGGCTTCCTGGAGAAGAAGAGCCAGGTGCTCACACGTGTCAGCACCCGGTTGGCTAGATACGCAAAAAATGCTTATAAATTACGTAATGAATAATAAATGACATTATTCTAAATAGGTATAAAAATAAAAAAGGTAGAAAATTTAATTATCTAAATTATGGTATAATTAATTTTTGTAAATAATAAATATTATTCGAAATATAAATATTATATTAATAAATAAGTATAAATAATACTTAATAAATAGGTATTGATGTTTTAATTCAATAAATAATTATTTATTTGTAAATTTATATTTTTTTAATGATTAGAATAATAAATAATTCCTTTATGAATTTTTGTGGGTTTTATGAAAATAATTTAGATATATTAATAAACACAGTTATAAGTTAGATATTGTAATTTCTTCTATAAATTAGGGTTTTGGATTTTATTGAAATAATAAATAAGCTCTGAAAATTCTGAAATAAATCACGGTGAAAATACCATATCATTAAAAAAATTATAAAATCAATAAAAGTATCAATAATTTGTTCTAAATAAAATAAATAGCCCAGAATCTCCCTTATCATTAGGTCCCAAAACCGATTTTTTGGAAATGGACCATGATTTCAATGAAATCACCTCTATTGATTAGAGAATATATTTTAAGGAACTTTAAAGTTGAGTAGAGTGAAATTAGAGTTTCTATGAAGAAGTTATGGTGTTCGAAAGTTGAGGATTCGACAATTTAAAAGTTGGATTTCTTGGCATATATAGATGATAAAATTTTTAACTTGTTTTTTATATTTATATATATATTTTTAGAAATAATCAGGAAAAGAATTTGATGAAGAATATTTTCATATGAATTAATTAAAAATCAATAAAGATTTGATAATTATTTGATAAATAGTGAATAATATGTGGGGTGTTCTTTAATTGTTTTTCTGGTTTTCTTCCCATATCGCCCCCTATTTGTTTGTTTATTAACCAATCCATGATGACTTGGTCTCGAGGGTTAGGTTATATAAATATATCTTTCAGCTATATTTATATTTTCTGAGTCATATTGTACATATATATATATCTACAATCTGCTTTCTTTTCTTTATTTTTTTATTTTTTATTCACTTAAATATTTTTGGTGCATAAAAATGCATTTTTCTTCATGAATGGAATTTTTATAAATTGTGGAAATTAATGAATATTTACATGTATTTGTTAAGGGTTAAGACAAAATGCGATAGAAATGTTAATGAATCATGGATTCATCAACCCCCCTATACTTAAACTTTGCTAGTCCCTTAGCAAACACTTATTTGAAAAGTAACTGAAAAAGAAAGAAAGTTAGAATGAATTTGATTTTCCTAAACCAATTCATGAGAACATACAAAGGACAGAGCTCGATCGGGCCTAAAACAAGCATTTTCTTGGAGCCTTAACTAGGATTAGGATTTTATCCTCAACAGTCCTCAAGTTCCACAAATCCTTATTCAAGATCACCTCATTAGATAGTTCAGATTCACTTATTCATATTGCAAACTCTATCAACCTTTAAGTCAATTTGTACAATGTCTGAATTGTTTTAGCTCTTCCTACTTAAAGAATCGAAGAAACTGTCCATCCCATCTATACACTTCCATTGATTCCTCATCCAGCTACTCTTTCCTCGGGGAGGGAGGCATTCCCTTTTGAGGTTAGTTCGTGCTATGTCCACAATCGATTATAGAGAGAATATAGAAAAGAATTGAAGTGTGACTAGTGTAGACGCATCTCCTTGTGAAGCTCAACCGGTGTAGCTAAGTCTCCACTAAGATGTGCATGCATTTTTGGTGGAAGCTTGGACCATTGTGGTTGTATTTGTATTTGGTGGCTTCTCCTTTGATTTGGCTTTATAATTTGCTTGCACTGCATTCATCTTTTTGTGCCTCGACGGATATAGCATCTTTTGTTCTGTCCCTTTTTTGAGGTCTTAGAAAAAATTGTGTTAGCAAATCCTTCCCTCATCCGAAGCGACTACCCCAATCTCTCCCGTCTTTAGATGTCAATGCTGCAAAGACAAGGATAGAAACGCACTGCCATATGTACTGCCCTACGCAACTCCATGCAAGTCGAGCTAAGTGCGGAGTGCATGTGTCCAAGATTGGTTCATTGGTGCAGAGTTGTACGGATGACACCAAGTGTTCTACTTAAGCACATATGAGTTGTTTTCCAAAATATGGTCTTATGGAACCCAAAGATTTTAAGTCAAAGACCTGAAGAGTCTAAATTTCAGATCCTAACTAGGCTCCTTACAACGAAAGTTAATCGGTCATAATCAAGCTCTGTCCTTTAGACTAGACTCTATCCTTAGTTCCAGAAATCAAAGTTATTCTGAAAAACACAAATGCAAATGCAACACTGTTTTGAGTAGTATCTTTTCTGAATTTTACTCATTTTTGTGAATTATAAAGCTTTTGTAATTTTTATGAATTTTAGAACTTTGTATTTTTTATGGATTTTTTGATTTTTATTAACAAGTATTTGTACAAGAATTTTACAAGGTATATTTTATTCAAATTAAATATCTAATGTAATTTACAAATTTTATATACAGAGAATTTTACAAGTATTAAATGATTTTTACACATATTTTAATAGATAGGATTTTAAATAAGTGTTATACATATTTTAAATAACATTTTAAATACCTATTTTAATTTAAGCCTTTTAAATACATATTTTAGACATATTCTACTTATTTAAAAGGATTTTATAAGTAATAAATGAATAATTTTATGGATTTTGATTTAACCCTCGCCTACTTTTTATGGATTTTATAGATATGGAAAATACATAAAAGTACGAGTTATGGACAAAAGTATATATACAATATATACGCACCCCCTATACTTAGCTTGTGCTATGTCCTCATAGCGTCAAAGGAAAAAAAGGAGGACATAACTCGTGCTAAGTAAAAGTGGGTGAAAAGAATAAGAGAATAAAATTCAGTCGACCCCCCTATACTTATGATATGGTTATCGTAAGTATACTGGAAGAGCAAATACGAGGTGACTGAGAGAAAAGAATATACAACGAAGGAACTCAATCGCCCTATACCTAGGATAAGGTATCCTAAGTATAAAAAAGAGTGTAGCCAAAAATTGGGGATCAGTGATTTGTGAAAAAAGAAAGGATATACAATAGACAAAGAACAAAATAGAAAACGTTAATCAATGGGAAATCAGTCCCCACGTATACTTACGATCTGGTATCCTAAGAATAAAAGATTAGCAAAAATGGGGACGATTGTGGTCTACAAAGAATAGACAAGTGTTGTAAACATCCAAAAATTGAGTGTCTCAAAAGTCTTTCGTACAGGATGAGATAAAGTGGAAGAGTAATTATGATTCATGTACAAAATAGATCACTTCGACATGAGCCATATGCTCAGTAGTCTCTATGAAGTGCTTCAGCATCCGCCCATTCACCATGAATGGCTCTGCACAAGGTGACACATCTGATATAGCTATGATTCCATTATCGTGCACCATTCTGACTATGTAAGGTCCTTCCCACTTGCTCTTTTTCACGTCCTTATTAATGAAATGGCTACCCCCATCTGAAATAAGAATATGTGGAATATCGAACCATGAAATAATATGTTCCCTTAAGAACTTGCACATTGTTTTACTATCTGCGGTTCGTGCGGGTATAGCCTCCACCCATATACTAACATAATCTACAGTAAGAAGAATGTACTCAAAGCCGTTGCTGGAAGGAAACGATCCCATGAAATCTATGACCCATGCATCAAAGATCTCACAAATAATGATAGGTTGCATTGACATCGTCTCTAGCATTGATTGTCCCTACTTCTTTCTGACAATCCAGGAAAGTCTTCACAAATGTCCAAGCATCTCTAGTAATAATCGGCCACCACAATCCACTCTAAAGTACCTTCTGTGTTGTCCCCTTCCCTGAATGATGTCCTCCTGCCTCTAAGGAATGGCAAAGAGTGAGGACACTATTATATTCCTCCTGGGTAATACAACACCTGTAAACATAATCTGGTCCCTCATGAAAGAGAATCGGATCTTCCCAATGGTAGTATCGTGCCTCGGAAACTAGTCTATTGACTCGGTCCTTCGGCCAACCCTATGGACTTTTCTGTGTACCCTGAAAATTCACTATGTCTACATATCGAGGAAGCTCGATAACTGCAAAGATACTCTCATCTGGGAATCTCTCTGCAATCTCTGGCGTGTACTCATCTGAAGGTTGCTTTATTTGTAATCGAGAGAGGTGATCAATTACCACATTCTTTACCCCAGGTTTGTCTCTAATATCCAAATCGAATTCCTGAAGTAAGAGAATCCATCTAAGAAGGCATGCCTTGGCATCCTTCTACTCCATCAAAAATCGGATAGCTGAATGATCTGTGTAAACTGTGATTTTGGAGCAAAGAATATAAGAACTATCCAATGTGAATACCACTGCCAACATCTCCTTTTTTGTCACTGTGTAATTATGATGAGCATCATCTAAAGTTTTGCTAGCATAGTGGATATCAACAGGAAGTCTGTTCCTCCTCTATCCTAATACAGCCTCGATCGCAAAATATGAAGCATTCATCATGATCTCAAAGGGAAGAGACCAATCAGGTAGTTGTAGGACAGAAGCACTGATAATCATCTCCTTCAATGTGAGGAAGGCATTAAGACATTTGTCATCTAACAAAAACTCGATGTCTTTGCCTAATAATTCAATTAACGATCAAGCAATCTTGGAAAAATCCTAAATGAATCATCCGTAAAAGCCGACATGCCCCAGAAAAGACCGTAACTGCTTAATATTGGATGGTGGTTCGAGACACTTTATGACATCCACCTTGGCAGGGTCAACCTTCATGCCTCACCGGGAGATGACGTGCCCCAACACGATCCCGTGTGTAACCATAAATAGGTTTTTTTCCCATGAAAGAACAAGATCTACCTCACAACATTTCTGAAGAACCTGGTCTACGTGCGCTAAACAATCGTCAAAGGACTCACCATATACCGAAAATCATCCATAAAGACCTCTAGAAAATCACCAACCATGTCTGCAAAAATAGCAAGCATACACATTTGGAAAGTAGCAGGGGCATTGTACAATCCAAAGGGCATCCGTCTAAAGTCATATGTTCCAAATGGACATGTGAAAGTGGTTTTCTCCTAGTCTTCAGGAGCAATGGTTACCTGGTTGTATCCAGAGTAACCGTCAAGGAAACATAAGTACTCCTTCCCTGCTAACCTTTCTATTACTTGGTCTATAAAAGGTAAAGGAAAGTGATCCTTCTTCGTCGTGGCATTTAGCTTCCTGTAATCAACGCACACCCGCCACGACATGGTTACTCTATTTGGAATATCCTCTCTACACTAATTCTTAATCATCTGAATTCTCGACTTCTTCGGGACAACATGTAATGGGTTGACCCTTCAGAGTTGGAGATGGGATAGATAAAACCTGGGTCACACCATTTCGTGATATCTTTCTTGACAACATCTCGTAAAACTGGATTCATCTTGCGCTGAAATTCTCTGGAAGGTTTGTTGTCATGATCAAGATATATATGATGAGAACACAAAGCAGGATTGATCCCACGGAGACCAGATACAGTCCACCCAATAGCCTTGCAGTTTCTTTCAAGAACCTCCATCAGACGAGATTCTTGCTCTTCGGTCAAACATGAGCTGATAATGATCGGGAACTGTCGATGTGGACCCGCAAGGAAAGCGTATTTCATGTTTGATGGTAATAACTTCTGCTCTTGTAAGGTAGACTTTGGATTTGTTATAACTTCATATGTATGTGTACTGGGATCCGTATTAGTGATATATATATCTGCAGTACAGTTGTCCACCATATCAATGTTCTCTAGAATCGGACTACAGAAGATGTCTAAAACATCATCCGACTTGCTATTGTGCTCATCCTTAGAACGACTAGAGGAAAACAACTCAGCTAAATGAAACTCAATCTCTAGATCATCTGAAGTGGAGGAATTATGTAAACACTTTGAATCTGAAAGAACTGCAATAAAATCCTCGGAAATCTGATCCATATGCTTCTCGTCATCCATACTGAAATATAAAGTACCATCAGAAGAGTTACTAACTATAGTCTCGGACCCATCCTCTGCTAGAAAATCCTGGGTCTCTACTCGATACCTCTCAAGGTCGTCAAAACAAACATCATCAATGTAATCACAGGTGGCTAAAGAACTCAAGAAATCTGAATATGCATCACTGGATGTGTGTGATTATCTCGCCATCTCTATATGTACCTTCTTGCCCTCAACGCGAAAAGAAACCTTCCCTGTATCATAATCGAAGAGATCCTTCACGATCTCCAAGAAATGCCTCCCAAGAATGATCGGGGTAAGGTGTAACTATGTAGGGGAATCCATGTCCAGAACAGTAAAGTCCACTGGGAACTGCAGGCCATGCACGCTCACGATAACGTTCCTTAATATGCCCCTAGGTCTCTTTATAGATCTAACATGAAATTGAAGGATTGCTTGTCAAGTAAAGAAGATGGTATCAAATTGATCGAGGAACCGTTATAAAATAGTGTGATCAAATGAGGTATTGGAAATCTCACATCTGACATAGTGTGCTCCTGAATCCTTCTTCTTCTTAGGTAACTTTTTCTGTATGACGCAGGAAGTAGCCTTGGTTAAAACATATTTTTCTATATGTGATCTGTTTTTCCTTTGCGTTGTGCATCAATTCTTCAACTTATTCTTGAGCATAGCAAAATGATCCAAGGCATCATGAAGTGGGATCTTCAAAATATGTGATCTTTTAATAATCGTTCATTGTCTGGAGTCACAACATTCTTTTTGGTATTTTTCTTTCCTTTTCCAAACAAGGCATCGAGAAAAGGAACAATATCGGGAATGAGAAAATCAAACTTTCTATTCAACTCAAAATCAGCTTGTACATCGAGAGTTTCAAAATTATGTACAAAACTCTCTAAAACAGGGGAAGAAAAATTTTTCTCGGGAGTATCTGCATGGTTTGGTGTGATATCATCGGCTGACTCATCGGTATCCATGTCAATTGTTTCGGCATCACTCCCTTCTCTTTACTCATCATGATGGTCCTCATAAGTGTGTCAGTTCTCCTCCTCAGCATCATAATGTGTCTGCTCAAGGATTTGCTCTCGCTCCTCATCAAGTGCGCTCTCCTCTACTCCATCAGGTGCTCGTGGTGATCTACTGCTCCTGAGACGAAGGAAGTTAGATAAAAATTTAGGAAAAGAGTTCGTAATTATAGTGGTGTCTACCTGATCTTGATGCCTCCTTTTGTTATTCGGATTCATCTAAGGCTGATCTGGGAGAGTGGTCTTCGCGACTCATCCAGACGATGGTTAACCTGCTCCATCTCTTTTCTGTGTGCAGTTTGGAGTGTGCTTAGCATATCCATGATTTGATTCAGTGACAGGGCCTATGAAGACATCTCATATTCGATGTGGTGACCTTGGCTTTCTACTTTCTCCTTCCTTGGTGTGTATTGCTGTGAAATGTAAGGCTGGAAAGATGTCTGTAGTGTAAAGGAAGACTATTGCTGCTGCTGATAATGAAATGTCTATGAATGGTTAGCACGATATTGATAGAAATGTGGTCTTTTATATGCATGCTAGTGAGACTACAACCGCGTGTATGGCTGTCGGTGCTGGAAGTGTGGTCGTCCATGGTGCAGGTGACTATACTGTTGTCGATGATGATGAGGTACACTCGATTGTTGAATTGGAGTATACCAAATCTCGTTGATCACAAAAGTGGCTTGAGACTGATCCTCAGAACTGGTGATCTGACCGGGATTGGCATGAGACTGATCCTCATTCCAATCAATTTGTGGAGTCCTGGGCTCGCTCTGGACGAGATGTATCTGTTGGGTGGACGAAGCGGGTAAAGACCTTCGTGCAGCTTGTGAAGTCAAAGAAGATTGGGCCTGCTGATATTGAAGTTGTAGCTCTGTTACCTTCTTCGTGAGATCACTCAACTACTGAGGTAGAGATGAGAGTTTCTCCAGCTCTTGCAACGGCTATAAGTCCTGATCTTGCTTCTGAATCACATCTACAAAAGTTAATTTTTCACTAATAAAGCCCATGTTGGTATTGGATTCAGACTCTTAAATGTTTGCCACCCTATGATGCTCTCGGTGATGTGGTAGCTGAGGGGCCATCTAGAATACCCGAGTAGAGTCAACGACTCTCGAGTTGTACGCCATCCCTTCAAAGATGGACCAGACTGACTCGGCATCCTTATTCATATAGCTGTTGCCACATGCGGTACTTACCAGCCCCTGAATGTCCAGCTGGAGCCCTCCAAAATAGTTTTGCACAAGCACGTTCATTAGTATCTCATGATGCTGGCATCTCTCGGTAAGATCCTTGAATCTATCCCATTCCTCATGGAAAGATTCATTCAGTAGTTGCGTGAAGTTGGAGATATGACTCCTCATCATGTTTGTCCTTCCCAGAGGAAAATACTTATGCAGGAATGTGGACTTTAAATCGTTCCATGTAGAAATTTCCCTTCCTAAATGACTCAACCAGTATTGTGCCTTATATGCTAAGGCGAAGGGAAATGCTTTGAGGCGAACATCTTCCTTCGTAACTCCTCGATAGCTCGCCATACCACAAATCATCTCAAACTGTTGTAGAAAGGTAAATGGCTCCTCTGTCGTATTACTGTAGAATTTGGGAAGCAATGAGATGAAGGACAATCTCAGCTCGTATGGCCCTTGATTCGGTAGTATCCGAATCCAATGATGTAGTGTTCTCGATCCTGGGTCATACTCATCTCGTAATGTGGCAGGAGCCACTGCAGGCGGTAAAGGGTTCCCAACCCCTACTCTCAACGCGGCTATCTCAGCTTGCAACTCATTCTGAGTTCTAAATTGTTCTTGAATCTGTAGGTTCATTTGTTGTAAAGTATCGAGAATTCATGTCGTGATATCTGCGACTGGATTTGATCTTCCCTCAGCATGGTGATCCTTAGCTTGCCTCTCTTCTGCTGGTCCTTTTCCACGAGCCATGTGCTTCAGATCTTCTGTGAAAGAGAATTTCTCGTAAGAACTCAGTGAAAAATTAGCTAGAGAAATTGATCATGCTTTGAGGCAAGGATCTGCCTCAAAAGACTGGCCGGGAGGCGAGGGAGTCTGGGTCCAACTCTCCTCGAGATCAGATGGGACCAACTTGGGAAGAGGATCATTCTGAATTTGTGAAGATGTACGATGGACAATGAAAGATCGAGAGCTGACGGAGTCTGAGCAAAATAGCCATTGATTCGTCATTTTCGATGTCAAGAGAGTGGTCGGGAGAGCACAGTTATCGATTCAAGAGAGATGGGAAATACGTAAAAGCCACAGTAACTTACGCCCCCAAACAAACACGAAGGAAACCCCGTTTTCACCAATACAACACGATGATAACCGTAAGAGTTCG
Source organism: Ottelia alismoides (assembly GCA_037367405.1). Lineage (NCBI taxonomy): Eukaryota > Viridiplantae > Streptophyta > Magnoliopsida > Alismatales > Hydrocharitaceae > Ottelia > Ottelia alismoides. The sequence goes on along the minus strand of JAZKJV010009743.1, from coordinate 1,014,498 downwards.
GTCATTTATCTTGTCGATTTTAGGGTTATATTAGCATACAAATTTATTCTCCGATTATCGTGAGCTACTAGCTGCACGAAGTTTCCCTACAATACTTTGTCGAGTCCTTACAGAAAACCACTTGTTCTCAGCCAGTATGGGAGTAAGTACTGACTGTTTCCAGATACCCGTGTTTCTTGAGGACGGAGCCTTACGCGGTGTCCTCTAAACCACCCACTCTGCTAAGCAAACTCGGACCGTTTCCGGCTACCCGAGCGTACCCATTGAAAAACAGTGATTAGGTGTATGGACTAAGTAGTATTTTGAAAGAAATGGGAGTTTTTGGTTCTATCATTAAGGGTTGTCTCTCACTTGCGAACTCTGAGAGGTACCTGTACGGGGATTACTCTCCCAAATAAATTAAACCTTACGTTTGTTTTAGGTCAGATACTTAAGCAGTCCCGATTTTATTTTTTGGTTTAATATTTTTTTGGATTTTTTCAGACAAGCATCTAACGAGTGTCATTATTTTTTTAGAAATCCTAAAATCATACACCTAAGTTACGAGTCCTAAGACTAACTACGAAGGCGCAATCAGATAGAATAAAAAAACGAAATATCTTAAGCATGCACCTAGCCTCGTGAAAGCCACAGAAAACTGGCGAAGCGAGAAAAACCGTGGTGGGTTCTCTGATCCCCTGAATACACGGCACTCGGTGAATCAGACCCCAAAAAAATGGGAGGGGAGGTACAAGTCGGGATGCCCTTATGGGGCCCCTTTCTAAAGAAAACAAAAACATGGGCAAGTGCCCTTTCCCCTTCTTTCTTTTTTTTCTTTTTACAAAAGTATACGAAGAAGATACAACACAGACACTAACTAATCATGCCCTCAGCAACTGAAAATCTCGGTCTCTGCACTTTCAATTGCTTCGTCATTCAAGGAAAACAATTGAACTTCCAGGCCCTGCAAAGATTAGTTAAGAAAGAACAAAAATACACAAAAAACCGTACACAAAAATTTCAAAGAAACACAAAAAACTGTAAAAACTGAAGAATAAGTCGTAAATCAAAAACCGAAAGAAAATAGAATTTCTAAATTCAAGAATACGAAAGAAAATCGAGTCAAAACCGTTGTAGAAATAATGACTCCCCAGCAACGACACCATTTTGATAACGCGATCCTGACCTGCGGTTTCATACAATATCGTTGTAGAGAGAAAAGCCACAGAGAGAGCATTGTGTTAAGTCAAACAAAAATTACGATATAATAGGAGAAAAATCATATTCTATCGTTCCCTACTAATTTTACCAGGTGAGTATGCCTGGGTCAAACTCAAGGAGGCAGAATACTTAAACTACGGTTTTCGAGTCAAGGAAAAAAATTCCAACAAAATTCTCTTTTATTCTTGATTTTACAAAGGAAGAAAATTAAAATAAATACGGCTAAAAATAAACTCAATATGTAGAAAATCAAAACAACAAAATGAAGCGATGAAAAATATGAGAAAAATACTCGAAAAATACCTTGGGTAGTTATCGAGCTACCCTAGGAAAATCGTAGAAAAATATGAAAAATACATGGTCCAAATGGCCCCAACAAGCCAAGGGCCTAACTGCAAAGAAAGTATAATGTTTTTGTTGCAGAAAGGTCCCTGTAGGGACTGAAATGAAAAAGAAACTAAAAGAATTGCATTTAGGTCCCTACGCGGGATTCAAGTGTAATTTCTAGAAACTTCTGGGCGATTTTATAATTCTGGAACTTTATGGGTTTAGTACGTAAATTTTCCACCATTTCAGATTGAACGATCAGAATTAGAAGGTGGCACTCGATCAGGACCAGCCAAGTGCGCACGTGTCACACACCTGTAAGACTTGGTGTTCTTGCGATGTTCTTCAGTTCTTGCGCAGCTGACGACGGTGCCCTCTTCTCCCAATTATAACTGACGAACGATGATGGTCTGGAGCCTCCGACGGGGTGATGAGTTGCTAGATACGATAATTAATTCGGACACGTTGTAGTACGTGTACTTAGCGATTCAGTCAGAACCAAGAGGAGATCTCCGTGAAGAGTGTCTCAGCTTAATTTATATCCCAGACATGTCTGGGGTCGAACACAGGGAGGCAAAGGAACAACTTCGGGTTAATTTGAAAACTTAGGTCTAGATTTCCGATGTGGATTTTTTTTATATTTTTTATGCAAAATGAAATGCGAAATGCTATATGCAGTTGAATTAAGACACTCAGAAACACACAACAAGGTCAAATTAAATTTAATGTGAAATCAATTCAATTCACCCAAATTATATTTTTCCTAGAATCATAATCCATAGATGAATGCAAGACATTTTTTTGGAATTTTATGGGTTAAAATGCAACAATGAAAAATGTACACTTTTTATGGGTATTTTCGTAATTTTTCATACAAACAGTAAGTAAAAATTATGAAAACTTTACTGGAATAAAAACATCATGCAAGGAAGCTACAATAATATTTTTTGAATTTTTTTGACAAAATATGAATTTTTTATGGTAATTTCAGTGAAATCAGAGTGACATTGAGTAAATAATTCCCAATAAATCCACAGTATCAAATTAATTAGAGTGTGAATTATTTCGTATAGGTATTTTCATATGGCATCCAGGAGATTTGAAATTTTGTGAAAAGGATGTGTGTGGATTTAACTAAAAATCAAATACTAAATTCACTCTACAATTTATTTTAGGCATAAGACAACTCCTCTTTGAATGAAATTTGGAAAATAAATTAAGCACTCTTCAAGGCATCATAAATAATTTTGTGGAATTTTTAGAGCAACCGTGAGTTACATATCAATTTATTATCACTGATTGTATAAAATATATAGAATTTCAGTTAAACATTTTTAATTAATTATCCACAGCTCACAAAAATACAAATAAATATTCAGAATGTAGACAATTGGTTGCTCAACACAATGACATTTTCATTGAATAAAATTATGCTCAACAGATGTCTACATTAATAAGCAAACAAAGAGGTCTTGGTGCAAATTCTGAAGGCAAAATAAACAACCAACTATATACAGGGACCTAATTATAATGACAGAAACTATAAATAAAATAGTTACGATTTTTCAATAAAAAAATAAAAGTCACCTTCTTCCTCCTTGGGGTACACGAGAACCCGAAAGAGATGGGGGGTGTCGTGCAGCCGCGCACAGCGGCAGAGGCATGGGAGGTAGCCTGTGGTGGATGAGGGCGCGGTCTGGGGTGGAGAACGCGCGCGGGGTGGTCGCGGAGGTGCTGGGACGTGGGCGGAAGGCTGCGGGCGGATGTGCGGTCGGTGGTGTCTGTCGCAGCCACGGCGGCTAGAGAGCTGGAGGGGGGTCGGCTGAGGTGCTGGGGAGCGCGGCAGAGGCACCGAGAGGGAAGTCGCGGGGGCGGCCCTAGGAGGCTATGGAGGCTAACGGGATGGGGGCGGCGGCGGTGGAGATGATGTCCCCCACCCTCCGTTACCTTTTTTATTTTTTTCCTTTTTTCTGTTGTAATAAAAAATTCTTTTTTATTTTATTTTTTTAATTTTGTTTAAACACTAAATAATATGTACATGACAATGAAGGATGACAATGGGTATATTGATTTGGAGATGTTAAAGATGATGATGGTGATGATGATGATGTGGTAGAAAAAAATGCACAAATAACAAGATGATAAAATGAGAAGAAAAATTACCTACGATGGAGACGGTCGCCTATGATGTGCTCACAAGAGCATGGTCTTCGCTCGAATCGCCGGCGAGCGATGAGCTCGAGCATTGCGCGGAGGCGATTGCAATGTTGGCCAAAAAAACCAACGGATCTCACCGGAGAGAGGGCTGTCGTCGCTCGACCGCGGTTGCATCGCTGTCACCGATTCAACTCTGGGAACTAGGCTCTCCTCACATAAAGATGGATCAAGTGCAAATTTAGGAGGATGGGATGTATATAAAGTGCATGAAATGAGAGGTTATTAAAGTGGTGGGAGGTTATATTATTAATGGAGTTGAATGGGAGGTTTAAAAAATGGTGGGTTTAAATGGAGGTTGATGGTAGAATGGAGTTGACTGGTGGTTATTGTAGAGAATGTAAAATAAGTAATAAAATAAATAATGATATAAAGTAGGCTACTTTAAATACAACAAAAATATAAAGAAGGAAAAATAGTGGTGAATCTACAAATGAATACATACAACATGTACATTTTTTTGTTTGCTTTTCTAATATGTAATTTTTGTCTTTTTAATAAAAGATATTTATAATGGAAAAAATACAATAAAATACTATCAAAATACAACACAACCATAATAATAATTTTCTTTTGTATTTTTAGTAATTAAGAAAGATAAAATAAAAAATAAAGAAAGAATGAATATATACATAGTATACAATGTACATCTAGGTCCCAAAACCCAACTTTTGCAAAAAGGCTCCAATTTTAATGAGACCACTTCTGTTTGATAGATAAGTTTATAACTTCAACTTTAAAAGTGAGTTTGGTGAATTCGAAGTTTATACGGAGCGGGAATTTGTCTTGGAAGTTGGACTTTACAGCTTTTTCTCTTTGGGATCTAGGAGCACTTATTTGAGGTGAAATTTGTTTTGTATTTTTGTATTTTTATATACATTGTTATGAACAAGTTAGAGAAAGAAATAGCCAAAAGGAGTTGAAATGGAATTATTAAAAATACGTGAAGTTTTGGGCTATTTACATGTGAGAAACTCCTTTGATTTTGCGGTTTTTTTATTGTTAATTTATTTTGTACAATCTAATATACAATAATTAGTGTGTTTTATTTACAAGAGTCATTCTGTTAGTTTGTTTATTTTAAGTACATTTATTTGAGACTTTACTCATGCATTTTGCTAAGATCAAGATATTGAGATGATGAATCGCGGATTCATCACGGGGCCAGAGGGGTGACTCCTTGACCCCTCGAGCTCACCCGCGGTGGTAATCCTCCAAGGGTGGCGGAAGACGGTGGCTCTCCGGCGATGAATTTAATGGTGCACTGGTCCTAGACGTGATGTCAAGTTGTTATGCCTTCTTTGAATGGCTTGTTCCTTGCTTTTGGGAGTTCCAAGTGCTCTAAGGTTTCTCCAGATGGTTAATGGACCAACAAATAATGAGTATACATACTCTATTCGCTCAAGAATCGACCAAATGATTGAGATTTGCAAGATGAAATTTAGCGTCTCTAGAATGAATGAAGAAAGTCGTGTGAACGATGGCAAAATGGAGAAGAATCGAGATATGAATTGGCTAATTCGAATTGAAATTGAGGGTATGGATTAGGTGTGCGTCTAAGACGAATGATTAATGGACCTAATCACGTAATTATCTATACTAATTGAGATACAAAAATCGAAAAATAAAATGATGAAGGATGGATGAATTACTTGTGGGTAGACGGTGTAGGACCTCCTGATGCTCGCTCGACGGGGCGGCCTTCCCAGAGCTCTAGGCGGTGCTAGGCAGCGATGCAAGGCGGTAATGCAACTTGGAGCTTCTCCTCCGACGTCCTTCTTCCACGTGAGGCTGCTAACTGGCGTTGTCACCACCATAGGCGGCCAGAATGAGGCGAGAAAGGAGAGGGTTCAGTTCTGGAAGTGGTGGCTTTTAGGTAGTTGGAGAAGACTACGTTGGTTGCACTAACTTCATGGCTTTTTATAGGCAGATTAACGAAGCTCTAAGGTAGATCGAAGGCTGGCGTGAAGTAAGCATGTTAGTAGGAATCAATTGAGGGTTAAGATTAATCAAGGGCGTTAGAAAGTGAGTTGGTTAATTTGTTGAACAAGGCCGGTTCGAACAGTCTTTTCACCGGCTTCTTGGAGAAGAAGAGCCATGTGCTGACACGTGTCAGCACCTAGTTGGCCTGATATGCAAAAAATGCTTATAAATTCTGTAATAAATAATAAATGACATTATTATAAATAGGTATAAAAAGGAAAATATAGATAATTTAATTATTTAAATTATGATATAATAAATTTTTATAAATAATAAATATTATTCGAAATATAAATATTAAATTAATAAATAAGTTTAAGTAATACTTAATAAATAGGTATTGAATTTTTAATTCAATAAATAATAATTTATTTATTTATTATATATTTTATCCATTATTATAATAATAAATAATGCCTTTATGAAATTTTATGGATTTTAATAAAATAATTTAGACATATTAATAAAAACAGTTATAAGTTAGAAAGTTCAAATTCATCTATAAATTAGGGTTTTGGATTTTATTGAAATAATAAATAAACTCCAAAAATTCTGAAATAAATCATGGTGAAAGTACCATATCATGAAAATAATTAAAAATTATAAAATTTATAAAACATTAAGCAATGTATTCTAAATAAAATAAATAGCCCAGAATCCTCGTTGCCAATAGGTCCCAAAACCAACTTTTTGCAAACGGACCTCGATTTTAATGAAACCAACTCAATTAACTAGAGAATTTATTTTCAGAAATTTAAAGGTGAGTAGAGTGAAGTTGGAGTTTGTATGAAGAAGTTATGATGTTCGGAAGTTGAGGATTTGACAATTTAAAAGTAGGATTTCTTGGCATATATACAAGATAATATTTTAACTTATTTTTTATACTTTTATAAACTTTTTTAGAAATAATTAGGAAAATAATTTGATGAAGAATATGTTCATATGAATTAATTAAAAATTAATAAAGATTTGATAATTATTTGATAAATAGTGAATAATATGTGGGGTGTTCTTTAATTGTTTTTCTGGTTTTCTTCCCTTATCTCCCCCTACTTGTTTGTTTGTCGACCAATCCATGTTGACTTAGTCTCGGATGTTAGGTTATATAAATATATCTTTCAGCTATATTTAAATTTTTTGAGTCATGTTGTACATATATACATATCTACAATCTGCCATCTTTTCTTTATTTTTTTGTTTTTTATTTATTTACATGTTTTTGATGCATAAAAGTGCATTTTTCTTCTTGAATGGGATTTTGAAAAAATGTGGACATTAATGAATATTTACATGTATTTGTTAAGAGTTTTAAGACAAAATGCGACATGAATGTTAATGAATCATCGATTCGTCATTCCACCATACCATCGGTCTTTGGATGATACGGAGATATGACTAGGTACAGTATGACATACTCCATTAATTTCTTAACATCTCTATTAATGAAGTGACTACCCATGTCTGATGTCAGTATCTTCAAAATCATGAATCGCGAGATGATGTTTCTTTTAGAAAGTAACACACTATACGTTTGTCTGCAGCTCGAGAATGAATAGATTCAACACAGTCGCGTACATAATCAATGGCAAGAAGAATGTGCTTATATCCTTGACTCTTTGGAAAGGGTCCCATGAAATTGATGCCAAAAGAATCGAATATATCTATAATCTGAATAATATCTCGGGGCAAGGAATCCTTAGCTTAAACAGTGCCTTTCAATCTCTAGGAGTCAGTGCAACGCTTGACTATGTCATGGCATCCTTAAATAGTGTAGGCCACCATAGGACACACTGCAATATTTTTGTTGTCTTTCTATCTCTAGAGTGATGCCCTCCAGATTTGAGCGAATGACAATGCTCGAAGAGACTATGTTGCTCTATCAAGGGAATGCATCTGTGCCAAATACAATCCGCTCCTTCCCTGAATAAGAGAGGATCTTCCCATTGGTAGAAATAGATCGTTGCTAAGAATTTCTCCTACCGAATCTTCATCCATTCATGTGGAATTATGCTTGAGACAATGTAGTTGACAATATCAACATACCAAGGGAATGAATCCATGGCAAGAATTGACTCGTCAGGAAAAGTGTTTGTGATGGGTGCTCTGCTCAGTGGATGACCTTGTTGTTCAATTCTGGAGAGGTGATCTACTACCACATTCTAAACTCCAGGCATGTCCTTGATCTCCAAATCAAACTCATGGAGGATAAGGATACATAGGATCAATCTAGTCTTGGTATCCTTCTTTTGTTGTAAATATCTGATAGCAGAGTGGTCAGTAAAGATAGTTACTTTAGTTCCAAGCAAACATGATCTGAACTTCTCAAGGGCAAATACCTTAGCTAGCAGTTCTTTCTCTGTCACAGTGTAGATTGTTTGAGCTTCATCTAGTGTTTTGTTGGCATAATGAATGGCATAGGATGCCTTCTATCTCCTTTATTTTAGAACAACCCCATCTGCAAAGTCTAATGCATACATCATGATCTCAAAAGGAAGAGACCAATATGATGGTGGTAGAACAGGATCATGAGTGATAGGCTCCTTTATTTGATTAAACGAAAGGAGAACTTACTAACCAACATTGAACTCAATCTCCTTGCACGGTAATTTTATAAGAGGTCAGGCGATGCAGCTGAAATCATGTATGAACCTTCTATAGTGTCCCACATGACCCAAAAATGAGCTCGCATTTTTTACTTTCTGTGGTGGTTCTAAATTGGCAATCACATCCACCTTTATCGGATCTACTTCCATGCCACATTTGGAATGATGTGGCCCAGCACAATTCCTTCTGTGACCATGAAGTGTCTTATTTCCCATGGTAACATTAGATTAACTTCATAACAATTCTGAATTACTTTGTCCAAGTGCTCAATACATGAATTGAAGCTATCACCATAGATGGAGAAATCGTCCATAAACATCTTGAGAAAACTACCCACCATCTCAGCAAAAACTGCAAGCATGCATATACGGAATGTTGTCGGTGCATTGCACCGTCCAAAGGGCATTCTCCTGAAAGCATAGGTGATAAACGAGAAAGTGAAGTTCGTTTTCTCTTGATCTTCAGGAGTGATTGCTACTTGGATGTACCCGAAGTACCCATCCAGAAAGCAAAAGAACTCCTTGCCGACTAGTCTTTCCAATACTTGATCAATGAACGGCAAGTGGAAGTGGTCCTTCTTAGTTGCTGCATTTAGACGGCGGTAGTCAACACATACACACCAGGATATCAGTGCCTGAGTAGATATATCCTCCCCTCTATCATTTGTAAGCACAATGAGCCCTGATTTCTTTGGAACTATGTGTAGTTGGATCATCCATTTAGAGTCAGAGATGAGATAAATGAGGCCTCCATCACACCATTTTTATGATTTCTTTCATGATGATGTCCCTCAAATATGGGTTTAGTCTTCTTTGAAACTCTTGGGTCATCTTGAGATCTTCCTCCAAATAAATGTGGTGTAAAATAGCTGGATTTATCCTAAAGAGATCTAAAACGTGCGAACCAAGTGCCTTGTGGTTTCTATCTAGAACTTCAAGGAGTCGAGATTCTTGCTCCTGGATCAACCTGATGCTGATGATGACCATATACATGTTTTCTGCTCCTTCAAGGAAATCATAATTAAGTACTGCTGAAAATGGCTTTAATTCAGGTTCTAATCTGTCCTGCCTCTTGGTCACTTCGAAAATTATGCTCGTTGGAGGATGATCTACCTGAACCTTGGAGGGAGTATTTCCCACCTTAGTGACTTGATGTTCATATGATAATGTGTCGAATAGTCTGCAATGAACTCATTGCAATTGAGTTGGAATGAGTCATCAGTGTCCAGGAGATGCATCAACAAATTATATTATGTCTCCCAAGTGTCATCGGAGCTCGTGTTGACTATGCTTTCTAGGTCCTCCTCAAGAGAGATAATTTCTTGTATACATGGTTCATTTAAGGAACTATTGCATTCCTGATCTCTACAATGATGTAAGAGTTTGCTTCATGCGTTGCTGCATGACCATCATCATTTACGACTTTAGGTTCGCCAACCATGTTTATTGTAACTCTGTTGTTGCTCGAGCTGAAAGTGATCTTTATAGACCCATAATCAACCACGGCATCTACAGTGTGCAAGACTAGAATAATAGGAGTATGGAGTAATGGTGTGAAAGAGTCCGTGTTAAGGACTACGAAATCAACTGGAAACTGCATGTCCCAGAACTTTGATCACAACATCTTTCAAAAGACCTCGGGGTTACTTCATGGATCGACCAGCAAAATGAAGGATCATTCATGTCTTCTTGAGAGGACCTAGCTTGAATTCCTGCAATAATGAATAAGGATGGAAGTTGATGAAGAACCACTATCAAGCATGGTTCTCTCGAAGACTTAGTCAAAAATCTCACATCTGATCAAAGGTGCTCCTTTGTCTTGCTTATTTTACGTAAGATTGTTGATGGTTGCGACAATAGCCATGGTAAGAATGTGCTTCTCTTCTTGTTGGCATCTGTTGTTACGTACCGACCGATACATGTTTGTACATGCCTCCTTCAAACATTTCTTTACAACGGGAATATATTCCATGGCCTTCATCAATGACATCTCAATAGTCAAATTATCAATAATATCCATAACTCCAAGACTGGGTAATGAACTTTTTCTTTTTGCAATTTTTTGGATTTTTTTATTGAATCCGAAAAAGGAATATTTACATTATTACAAGGTAGAGTTCTTATTTAAAACAAAATTCCTATCCACAAAATTGTATACATCTGAGTCATAAAAAGGTGTACAAGATGGGGACGGAGATGTTGTTGTTGATGGACAAGCAAAAAGCACGACTTCACATCGACTAGTGTAGGTTCGGCTATTTCTAGCGCCTCCTCCGTGGCTGGAATGACTTCACGTCGACTGCAAACAAGTTTTTCATCTTTTTGAATTTTCTGAATTTGTTGTTTTTTTACTGGTGGTGATGGAGATGGATGGCAGTTAGCATGGCTCCTCCTTCTTCCTCACTGATCCTATAGCTGGCACAACTAATGCAGAAGATGATGATTCACCTGTCAAAGATTTATTGTTCCCTTAGCTTGTGGTAGATGGTGGCAAAGTCCTACCACTCTTAAGAGTGACAACATTAGATAAAACAATATTACAATCACCTAACTCTATAGGTACAGACTAGACATCACATTCTACATACTCTTTAATCCTGAACTTTTGGGGATTCGCTTCAACCTGGGCCGGGATAAGAGTCTTAGTAGATGTTAGGAAGTCTAGCTTCTTTGTCATTTCTGTTAGGCCTTTCACAAGTTGGGTCTAGCAATCCATGGTAGGGTTCACTGGAACCACCTCAAAAGTTTCAGCATGCTTAACACGCTATTACAGATTGTGTGGGGTTGAGTCTAAGACTTCTAATGGTGCAAAGGAGGTGTAGTAAGCTTGTATTATTGATATGAAGTAGGGTAATGTGGAGGTGATGCAGCTGTGTACTTGTCGTACGGTTGTGTCTAGTGGTATTGTGGCTGTGAATATTGTTTATTCTAACTCCAATGATTTTCGTACTACTAAGGCTGGTGATACTGAGGTGGTGTTTGAGAGGACTATCCATAATGATACCCTGAGATTGTCGATAATCCATGTTGGCTCATGGCTGACCCTATGAGTGTCCTGTAGGAAGGGCTAGTTGTGTATCATTACTCCATACACCATTGACTTCTTGAATCACTAGTGGTGGTAGGAATACTGGATCTAAAGGGGGAAGGATGTCTGGTTGGTAAACCTCATCTGTTGTTGTTGCAGGCACTGTTCGAGCGCCTGCAAGTTGTACACATGATGGATGGCCGATGGCTGCTGACTCGGTTGAGGCCGATGTTGTAGTGATGGCTCATCATTCTTCTTGACAGGAGTCTCTCAAGATGGTGTTCCCTACTGAAGATAGCTAATGGTGCTCACCAGCAGCTCCAACTACTTGGTGATTTGATCCAACTTATCTAAGTGTTGCATTCTCTATTCGATCACAGCAAGCTTCTCGAGATCCTGTGACCACTTCTCAATAATGCAAATCTTCTAGAGATGGACCTCGATGATATTGAGGTTGGAGATCTCGTCTCTCTCTGCCTCACGAGATGTTGCCATATGTACATGCTTTTGGAGGATATGTGGTTGTCTTGGATATGTGTGGGATGGAGAGAGGGTGGCCTCTCCTTTGTCCATTTCTTTAAAGATCTTCTAGACCACGTCTTCATCTGTGTTAAAATGAGATCCCCTACAAGTTGCGTCTATGAGCCTTTGTTTCTCCATATTTAGGCCCACAAAAAAAAGTGTTGGACCAAATTGGTCCTCGGTATCTCATGATGGGGGAATTTTTTCTACAAGTCTATGAATCGCTCTCAGGCTTCATGGATAGTTTTGTGGGCACCCTTGGAGAAATTGCTAATCCAGGCATGCATCTGGCTAAGCTGACCAAGAGGATAGAACTTGCGAAGGAATGCAAATTTCATTTCCTCCCAAGCCATCACAATCTTTCCCAAATGATTGACCCAGTATAGGGCATTGTCTATAGCTATACAACTTGACTATGATATCTTCAAGATGGAAGTCAATATTGCATTCTTCTATGAATACCTCCATAAGGATATTCATGTGAAGTAGTCCCAGGGATTTATAGTTGAGGAAAGCAAGGACTGCAAACAGAAGAACTTCTTCTATGGACTCATATAAGCTTCTTGTAGTAGAACATTGGATTTGATGAAATTATAAATGTTACGATTTCAGATAGAATATTGATGAGCCATGTAAAGCTTAGTGGGAGTGTCATTGTGTTCATCATGCTAAATGTATATGATATCCTAATCATTTGGAATGATATAAGATAATAATAAGTGTTTTGTAGACTGTCTATTCGATACATTGGGATATGATGTCAAGGACACCTCTTAGATCTTAGTTCTGAAGTTGTTCGGAAGCAATGAGAAGATGGCATTGGAACCGTCACATTAGAGGTGCACCTTGGACATGTTCCATTTTGGAAAAAAAATGCAACAAAGGATTCCTTCCCTTAAGATAGGATACTGACCTATCTAAAGGGATAACACCTCAAAGAGGTGAGGAAATAAATGCTAAAACTGCTTGCCCTTGTGCATCACCTATGAGAAGCCGGGTGTATGTTGATGTATACAAAAGCCAGATATCTGCCATGCAATGGGATTAATAAATTTCTGCTAATCCTATTATGGAGATAAAACATTTAGTTGGAGTACTAACAATATCTTCAAAGATGACAAGATTTTTTGAGATAGTGATCTCAAAGTCTTATCTTCATAGACAGTGACCTAAAAGGTCTTAATTGCAGATACCTTAGGAGATAGAGATATCCAAGAATAAGGGTATTCAGATAAGGATAACAGAAATTTTGATTATAATAATTATTGAGTTGTAATGTCAAGGACACTATAATTGAAAAAATTGAGTATTAGTTGTATGATATGCAACATCCGCATTGGATGCGAGCACTGTTATTAGGAGATATGTAAGTGCAATAAAAAGACTTAGCATAGACTTTCAGGAACAGAGTGATTGATCAGCTTACCTAATTATTTTTCTAAATAGCTTATGATTGTCACATGAGTGTGGGTTTAAAGATTAGCCAATTAGTGGCTTTTTGGGCTAGTGGGAGATTGTTGGACATGCTCGCCCATGACGAGCCATTATGCAATAAATGTTATATAATATCATTCCCATATCTGAAATGAAGATAATTAATTCACATAATAGGTCCCTTTGTATAATTAGGGTTATGTACCATGTCCATCTTAATGATTGTACAGTTGTTGATTCAATTGTTAAATCAGATGTTGGTGCTTGGAAGAATATATAAAGTGTTAGATTGAGGATTCATTAAGTACCATCAAATGATTATTGAGAGAGGATCTCAAACATGAGAAGGAGATGGTGATCCTTTCTATAAAGGTTGATATCTATCTGATCTCTTGATGTGGGTTCTCTACATAGCAATAGAGATTCGGAGGTGTTAGATAAGTTAGGTCAAAGAGTTGACTTAACGAGATCGAGATAACTAAAGACCTATGTCGTATGTTGTCACGATATAGGAACACATCCTTTGACCAGAGATAGATGTATTACTATATGTCTGAGTATGTACATTTGGCAGACCAATAGCTTGATGACCTAATCAAAGTCTATACAATGGCATGTAGGTGAACATACAAGGGTATATGAGCAAAATATGCTCTCAAAGGGATAATACAGGTTCATTTACTAAACTAGAAGACATGAGCTCACTCATGAAATGTTGGGAAGCATTAAATTCCGTGCACAGTCATCTTGCTTTGGAATCTTGACTAAATTTGTAAGGTTTGATATATGCTTTTGAAAAGTATATGATCAACACCTAGGTATGATATATGCTTTTGCAAAGTATATGATCGATACTAACTCCTAATGATCAAATGAGAAACATAATTATAAAACTTTGAAGAAGATAATGTACAATTGATCTAATACTCCGGGTTTAATCTAGGTCGTCCAATATGCAGGTTGTACAGGTATTAGGAATACCTATAGATGAAGTGATCATAACCGATTGTATAACCATGATGCTTCCATTTCGAGGGAGTGATGAAATAGGTCTGAATTTTAGTGACTCCTCTCATAGAGAAGTGACCTGATCTTAGTCCAAATATTGGATATTGATTTGAATGTGATTCAGATACAATTAGAAGATTAGGTCTACGGCTTTGATTTAATCAAAGATCTACGGGAGGTCCCCGAGATTTAGATTTGAAATGTGATCTCAATATCAAAGTCAGTATATGTGAAACAATACAATCGCCATGTTCTTACCTCCAAGTATACATGGAGAAACAGTATTATTCTTGAAAGAGTTTAAGAATAATTCCATTGTTGATATTATGTATCTAACCATTGAGATATTGATAATTAAATATGATTTAATTATCAAAAGTAATATACATTTAATACATATTTGGCCATATAAGGAGAGTTATCTAAGATGATTAAATATGATTTAATTATAAAAGATGTAAATAATGTGAATGCGATTCATGTTATTTTGTAACATGAGAAAAGAGATCCAAGATGATTAAATATAATTTAATTGTCATGGATATGATTAATGTTGATATTTCTATCCACGATAATCATGGATATTGTAAATATGATTTATAACATGATGGAGAGATTTAATTGTAAATAGAATTTATAAATTAAATGTTTTTGTGAATGAGATGCATAATAAAGACTTAATTGTGAATCTAATTTACATATTATGTTGTATATATGAATATGATTCGTATTTGTCAATGGCATGATTAAAGTTTTCATAAATTTAGTTTGGAATTATTTTTGTGATGATAAATACAATAATTGTTATTGCATATTAATTAATTTATATTTGTAGATAAAGGAAGACTTAATCCTTTATGGTGTTCATCCACCTTGACTTGTTCAAGAGGGAGGACGACCACCCTATTTGTAGTACAGTGATTGGGTCTTCACATTATCAATGTATATTAATTGAATTTAAAATGAAGTAATTATTATCTTGAAAAAGGATATAATTAGTATGCTTTAAATAATTGTTGTTTTTATTAGAGAAATAAATCATGGCCATTGATTAATAAATGTTTAATCTACACCGTAGATTAAGAGAGCACATGGATTGAGATCTATATGCATCCAACTACGATAAAAGGAAGGGTATGTTAGCAATGTGAGCCCCGGGTGAACCATTTCTACAATAAATGTTATTGTAATGAATAAATTATCAATAAAAGTTATTGATTATTTTTCACTCCCTTTCTGAGATTAATGAATGAATGCTCTACAGGGTCCCTCTGTACAATAAGGGTTATGTACCATGGCCAACTTGATGATCATACAGCTGTTGATTCATTGGATGAATCATAGAGGCTGATGCTTGGATGAATATCTAAGGAGTTAGATAGAGGACTCATCAAGCATCATCAAATGATTATTAAGTGATGATCTCCAGTCTGAGTAGGAGATGGCAATCCTATCTCATATGGCTGATATCTGACTTACCTCTTGATGCAGGTCCTCTGCATGGGAATAGTGATTCAGAGGTATCAGGTTAGTTGAGTCAATGGGTTGACTTAATGAGATCGAGATAACCAAAGACCTACGTTAAATACTATCACAACATAGGCATGCATCCTCTGACCGGAGACAGATGTATTGTTATATGTCTGAGTGTGTTCATTTGGCGGACCAATAGCTTGATGACCTAACCAAGGTCTATATACCGGCGAGCTGGTGTGCATGTAAGGACATATGAGTAATACGATCTCTCAAAGGGATCATACAGGTTCACTTGTGAACCGGGAGACATAAGCTCACTCATGAGGTATTGGGACTGAACAAATTCCATGCATGGTCGTCGTGCTTTGGAAGCATGACATGAATTTGAAGGTAAGATATATGCTTTGTGAAAGCATATGATCTATACCAAATCCCAATGACCAAGATTGAGAAACTTAAATGATCTAAACATGAAGATGACAGTGCAAAAGTGATCTTTATCTTCAGAATGATCATAAGTCTTCCAGTATGCAGGATGTACAGGTATTGGGAATACCTGAGGGTGATTTGATCATATACGATTGTATAACCATGACGCTTCCATTCTGAGGGAGTAATGAAACAGGTTTGGATTTTAGTGACTCCTCTCACTAGAGAAGTGACCTAATCTTAGTCCATGAACTGAACAGTGATCTGAATGAGATTCAGATGCAATGAGAAGATTAGGTTTACGGTCTTGATTTGATCAAGCATCAGTGGGAGGTCCATGGGATCTGGATTTGAGATATGATCTCAACATCCAAGTCGTTATACGTGGAACAATACAATCGCCATGTCCTTATCTCCAAGTATCTGAGGAGAAATAGCATTGTTCATGAATGGTTCAAGAATAATTCCATAAGATCTAAGTAATGAGAAATTGATAATTAAATGTGATTTAATTATCATGATGTATGAGGAATTATCCAATATAATTAAATGTGATTTAATTATTATGGATAAGAATAATTTGGATAGTAATATCCAATTATTTATAATATATTATGAATGTGATTTATAATGTATTAGAGAGAGCTAATTATAATTTATATTTGTAGATTAATTATTAATGTGTATTGGATACACATTGTCTAATTAATTGAAAATGTGAATTATATTTTGTTTTGGGTTGTGAATGTGATTCACAATTTTCCAATGTCAAGATTGCAATATTCCCAAAAATAATTGAGAATTAATTTTTGGTGAATAAAATCCCAACAAATAGTTGTTGAAAAATAAGTAGAGAGAATCAAGGAGAGATGCAATCTCATGGAAATCCATGAGATTGCCCTCCCCATATGGGAAGGAGGTGGCGGCACCAATTCCTCTATGGAATTGGAGGCCGTCCACTCCCTCTAATGGGAAGGATGATCTCCTTTGTATTTTCACTCCTTATTTGATTGATTTGAATTTGGTATTAATATATATTTGATTTATCAAATATATTTAATCAAAATTAAATCACAAGTTGTTGGATGTTACCAACAACAATCTTGACTATTGGATTGCCAATCTCATCCATTGATTTTATATGTCCCATGGATTGAGATCCATGGATCCCAAAACCCTATAAATAGAGAGTCATACCATGCTCTTTATTTACATGCTATTGTAGCACACTTCTCTCTCTCTCTCTCTCTCTTACTCCATACTCGACAGCCCTCTCTCCATCTCTTCTTGGTGGTCGTCCACCATACCTTGGTGGAGAGACTCGTCGACGCCCACGCCACCGCGCTGTCGCCTCGACGCTCTGTTGTTCTCCATGTACTTGGAGTGCTTCACTCACGAAGGAGACATTCGATCCCGTGCGACGAGATCAGGAGCAACCGTGCTTGGATCCTCTTCTTGGATTGCGAGGACACCGCGACTCATCCCCGAGCTCGCAAGTCGTTACTCCGACGATCGGACTTGAGACAGGAGGTCTCTTCTCTTAGAGACTTGATCAACCACGCTTCAAGAGATATTTCATTATACTTGTTGTGGTTATAGATGAAACGATCTGAGAATGGTTCTCGGATCATGTGGCTTCATCGAATAAAATTTTTTAAATTCCGTTGCACCGAACAACTAGTGCGACTAGTCGTTCTTCGTCGTATCCGATACGACGATCACGCTTCTGTGATGCGCTTGAGGATAATTCCATATCCTTCGTGGTAGCCCTTGACTTTGAAGAAAACATATAATTCCAAGAGGAATTAAACTCTCCCCCTCTCTATATACATGCCAACTCTCTCTCTCTCTCTCATTGTGGTCGTCCACCATGGAGCCCTAAAGAGAGTTGCCATTACTGCAACAATGTCGTTATGCTACCGGATTGTTTTCTCGAGTATATCCTTCTCCTTTGGTATGTCTCCCTCGTGAAGAAGAGGTTGGATCTCGTATGACGAGATCAGGATATTCATTGCTTGGATCATCAATATAGATTGCAAGGAGCACATGCCTCATCAACATGCTCGCAAGCGTCTCCTCTGTTGGATTGGACTTGAGACAGGAGCTCTCTTCATTTAGAGAGTTGATAACAACCATGCTTCAAGAGGTAAACCTAATACATGTTTGTGGTTTAGATGAAATGTTTCGAGAAGTGTTCTTGGATCATTTGGTTTCGTCATTTAGAATTTTTAAATCCCAATTCCTTAAGCACTAATATGACTAGTCGCTCCCGATCGCATATGATGTGATCCTCACGCTTATGTGATGTGCTTAAGTATTTTCCCATATCCTTCACCTAGACTCAAGAGGGTCATGAATCTAAGTAGATCCATGAAGTGAGGTTCCACGGACTTTGGAAGACGTGATCGTTGGAGAGTTTATTGAAAGCTTTATGAAATCCAAACAAATTCTTCCCAATAGTCCATCATCGAAATGAAGAGGAAAGAAGAATGAGAATGATTGAATCAAGGAGATATAAGCACTATGATGCACTTAATTGTGCAGAATCAACTCACACAATACAAACACAACTCAAACCCTTTAAAATTTTCACCAACTCAATGTGTGAAAGTCATAAGAGATTGATCAAATTATCTTATCGATTTTAAGTTAGTGAGAATACAATCTTTCCAAACATCACACATAGGGAGTCTCCTTACGCCCAATATTGCTCTTGTATGCTCTCAATCAATGAGGTTATCTGCTCGGGTTGTAGGGTTCAATACCACACCCAAAATAATAAATACAAGCATACACAACCAAAATATTTTTATAAGGTCAGAAGCATCCACTTATAGTTCCCAAAATCTACAAAAGTCAAACATGGAGACTTAGGACCGGTGTCCAATGGGGGCTTTGCTCACCTGTAATACAAAAATGTTTTTTATTCCAAGTTAAATTTAATTTCCTTATTTAGCAGACTTATTTTTTATTTTAATTATCACTTAAGAATTATTATGAGTACATGACAATCAATGCCTAACAATCAGTCCCTTTTCTTCTAACTCCTTAAGTTATAAATCAAGAATAGGAATCGGGAAAGCAGAAATGCAGGCGATGAAATAATAATGATTGTCCAAATAGAATACTTAAGTGATTCTCAGCTTTCTACATGCAGGATGTTTGGCAAAATTAAAGAATTACACTATATGAAATACAAGGCAAAAAAATGTACCTAAACCGGAGTTCTAATAGCAGGAAATAAATTCAATTAATGTGAGCTAAGTAGAATGGATTAATGTGTGTATGTAATGAATCTATTATAATAATGAATCTAAAAAGATCAAGTATGTTCTAATTTAAGATTTGGCACAAAGCAAAAGGGCCTAAGTTTTGACTATTTTAGTATGAGTGGATAATCCTAATCATGTCCCTCAACTCGAGAACCACTCTCAACACATGACAATTTAAAGAATAAATAATGGCATTCATTACAACTGCAGGAACTCAAATGAGAACAGTTGTAATAGGGCAATTAAACTAAAATCATTACAACATAAAATAATAATTACTTAATCTAGATTTGAACTAGTGTAGTTGTTGTTGCAGACTCTTCAGCAAGAGCTCCAAGCTCGTTGCCTTCGCGTTACAATGGTCTCCGTACGGACCATAGGAACTATCACAAAAAAATCAAAGGATTAGATAGCTCAAGAGATAAGCAGATAAACAAGTAGTTTAAACCTAGACAAACAATCACACCGAACAAAATAATGAAAAAAAAAACAAAAACATAGGTTAAATTGCACTGAAAATCACAAAAATAAGTACCAAAACCTAAATAAATCAACTAATATGTTGTCCCTAGAAATAGAGCCATCTGATTAAATGTTAAGTGGCAATGTTTAAAATGTCCACCTTGTAATATGATCGCTTAATTGTTATTAAGAATCACATCAGAAGATATCTATGAAGAGGAATTAAGTCATTTATCTCGGTTAATCTAGTGTTTGATACAAGGTCACAAGCAATTAATTGAATTAATCTAGGTATCAAACATTTAATTAAGTGATCAATAGGTTATCTAGGTCAAGCAAATGCAAACACGATGCAATACATGAATTTTGTGATTTTTTATGAAATTATATATGTAAAATAATAATGTTAATGCAAACAAAATGATATTCTGAACAATACAAAAATACTCAACTATACTCCAGATTTTATGAATTATTTACTTTAAATAACTAATGATAAACCAATTGAATGCTTTCTCAATTAATAACTCATACAATAAGGTCTCCTCAGTGAGTTTCTTCTAAATGAAGTAATACAATCTACAACACAATCACACCTCAACTGAATCGGGGTGACTAATAGATCAATCCACAGTCAGATTAGGGAATAAATGTTCAACGAATATTACTAATTTTCCTAATCAGATTACAGATACTTAATCTGATTAGTTAATCAATGCCTAACGATCAGTCCCTTTTCTCCTAACTCCCTAAGTTATAAATCAAGAATAGGAATTGTAAAACATAAATACAGGCGATGAAATAATAACAATTGTTCAAATAAAAGACTCAAGTGATTCTCAGCTTTCTACATGTAGGATGCTTGACAAAATTAAAGAATTACACTATATGAAATATAAGGCGAAAAAATGTACCTAAACTTGAGTTCTAATAGCAGGAAACAAATTCAATTAATATGAGTTAACTAGAATGCATTATTGTGTATATGTAACGAATCTATTATCATAATGAATCTGAAAAGATCAGGTATGTCCTAATTTATGATTTGGCACAAAGCAAAAGGGCCTAAGTTTTGATTATTTTAGTATGAGTGAATAATCCTAATCATGCCACTCAAGTTGAGAACCACTCTCAACACATCACAATTTGAAGAATAAATAATGGCATTCATTACAATGATGGGAACTCAAATAAGAACTAATGTAAATAGGGCAATTAAACAACAATTATTACAACATAAAATGATAACTACTTAATCTAGATGAAATTTAAACTACTATAGTTGTTGTTGCGGACTCTTCAGCAAGAGCTCCAAGCTCGTTGCCTTCGTGTTACTTTTGTCTCCGTATGCACCACAAGACCTATCACAAAATAGTCAAAGGATTAAATAGCTCAAGAGATAAGCAACTAGACAACTAGTTTAAACCTGGACAAACAATTACACCTAACAAAATAATGAAAAAAAATCAAAACAAAAACATAGCATAAATTGCATTCAAAATCACAAAAATAAGTATCTAAACCTAAATTAATTAACTAATATGTTGTGTCCCAGGAAACAGAGCCATCTGATTAGATGATAAGTGGAAATGTTTAAAATATCCACCTTGTAATATGATCGCTTAATTGTTATTAAGAATCGCATCAGAAGGTCTCAATTAAGAGGAATTGATTTAATTTATCCCGGATAAGCTAGTGTTGAACAGAAGGATGCAAGCAATTAATTGAATTAATCTAGGTATCAAATATATAGTTAAGTTATCAATAGGTGATATAGGTCAAGAAAATGCAAACAAGATGCAATGTGTGAATTTTGTGGATTGTTATGCAACTATATGATGTAAAATAATAATGTTAATACAAACAAAATGTTATTATGATCAGTGCAAAAATACTCAACTATAATCCTGATTTTATGAATTATTTAATTTGAATAACTAATGGTAAACCAATTGAATACAAGGTCCAACATACAATAAGGTCTCCTTAGTGAGTCTCATCTAAATGAAGTAATATAATTTACAACAAAATCACACCTCAACTAAATCGGGGTGACTAATAGATCAATCCAAAGTCAGATTAGGGAATAAATGTTCAATGAATATTACTAACATCCTAATCAGATTGAAGATACTTAAGATAATCAGGGTGACCAATAGATCAATCCACAATCAGAGAATCATTTTAAACTTAATAGCAATGCTAAAAAGATAATATATGCTCTCTGAATTTTAAAATGTGATAAATAGATCGAATCAAGAAATTAATTGCACCAAATTAAAGAGAATAAAATTAGCTTTCAAATGAGACCAAAATCATTGAATTTGAATACATAGACAAAAAAGTTATTTAAGGTATAATAAAGGGGGCATAAGTGAAAATAAAATATAATAAAAACATGATCTTTTTATTACAAAAAATATCCTAATAGGGACATAAAGCAAATATGAAAGCTATTTGGGTATATAGTGCAAAAAACCTAGGGTATAAATATAATATAAAAAATAGGCAAGGTTTATATGTAATTTTCCCAGGTCGCACGTGCTTTGCATGTACTGGACTAAAATGCAATTCATAAAAAATGGGCCTAGGATCAGAAATTTACCCGTGAGGCAATTCTCGGGTGGTGGATAGCTTCGACACTATGTGGCACGTGTTGGAGGTTCGTGCCTCGGCTCAGGTATATGAAGCTCGGGGGTGAATCATTACTTTGGTGAGGTGACGTGGCTGCATATGAAGCATCGATAATATGGATCTGATAGAAATTATATCACCTTCTTAGTTATGCTCCTCCTCGTGAGGTGGTGCAGGTAGTGCTCCAACGAAGAGTATATCCCTCCTCGATCCTCCATAGAAGGTGACGTACTAGGCACGATGCTAATGAGCTTGTAAAGATGCTCGTGGGTTGAGAAAGCAACGAAGAGGTCAAAATGGTGATGCCCATGTTAACAAACGAAGCAAAAGGTCAGAGACTGGATCCTAGTAAAGGATTCAAATCATTGAACAGCATCGACACATCTAGGGTTAGTCTACCAAAACCAAAGCCAAAGGGTAACTACTGAAAGTTAAATAAGGTGGAATGATTGCACGAGTGAAAATGATAGAGTGAGCACTGGTTGGGTCTCTCCACTTGCAGAGAAGATAAAATGTTGACATGGATTCTATCATGGTGAAACGAAAAGGAATCACTAGAAGGTACATGTGTAAGATGGATGTACGGTGATGGAGTATATATATGAAAATGAGTGAAATATGATGAGCAATATTGTGAAGAAAATAGAGAATTCACGAAGAATTCGATATCACAATCATTACCTAGGAATGGAAGGAAGAAGATGGTGAATCTCAGCCGATTTAGAGCTTCAGAAGCTCCAAAGGTCTCCACTTGAGGCTCCTAGCTAGGAAACCGAGCTCCAACACCTAGTGATGGCTACAATATGAGGTATTTTCATAGACCTCATCGCAGTCACTCCCTTCGTCGTCATTCATCTCACATCCTCCTCATTATCACTAAAGAGTAGAGAGATTGGGGGTTACTCACTATAATGGTGGACCTTCCCTATGGAGGTTGGGAATATAGTTTTAATGACAGATAGAGTGTTTTAGGTGGTTGTGAAGGGGTTTCAACTGCCTATTATCAAAGCACGTGAGGATGATGACAATATGTAAAGGTTACACAATAGAGAAGAGTGAATAAAGAGGAGATAGCTATTTTAAAGAGATGGTTAGGACATGTGAGTAGGCCGATATAAAATGGAGGAGTCGTAGGTTTTGTAGTTGAGGTGAGTATGGGTCGAAGAGGTGCAAGGTAGGAGATGGTCTTCTGACGGTTTATCAAAGATCAAGAGGCAACAATTCAAGCATGGATAGGTATCTTAGATACGTCTGATCAATCTGATCAGACGATCAAAATTGAAGCGGATGTAGGTGAATAATGATCATATGATCAAGACGATTAGATGGACCATAAAAGAGGCAAAAGAGTTAATAGAGCTGGGCCATATGGCTCAATCAGATAGAGCCACGTGGTCCAATAGAATAAACTGGAAATTAGAAAAAAAACAATAAGAAATAAATATAAATAAGTTCAAACTAAAATTAGAAAAAAAAAGTTTAACATGAAAGTCGTATATCTTTATGAAATCTACGACTTTCATGTAGAACTCGAGATCTAAATACATCATATATACATAGGAATTTTTTATAAAAATTTTTACATTATAAAAAAACTTAATTTAATTATTTTGTTATTTTTGGGTATTTTGAATAATATATAACATAATTAAGAATACTATGTCATTTTTTATTAGAATGTTCATGATTAGAAACTACATAAAATAATAGCACAATATATATAGGTATATTTTACAACACAAAGACCAATTATTAAGAATATGTACTTAATGTTAATTATTTACAAGGAATGAATTATTAACTAAAATTAATTAGTTTTGTTTAAGTAATGTGGACAAATTAATCGAATTTAAGCTTATAAATCAGGTATTTATCGATTATATGGATGACACCAGGTCTCCTACTTAGGCACATTTAAGTTGAATTCCGAACACGATCCTATAGAACCCAAGGAATAAAGTCAAAAAACTTGAAGAGTAATTAAGTGGAATATATCATAATCCGAGATCCATCCTTCAGACTTGGTTCCATTCCGTTTAAAAATCAATCTTATTCAAAAAAATGCTAATGAATGCAACCAATGTTTTATGAATATAGTTTTTCAATTTGAACTTTTTATATAAATTTTAAGAATTTTTGTAATTTTTAAAGAGTTTTAAAACTTTTTAGTTTTTTGTTATTTTGAAAGAGTTAGTTAATTGAATCAATGTGCAAGTACTAACAAAAAATAAGTAGATTTTTATAAAGAATTTTATACATAAGTATAGATAACTTTATATATATTTATACAAAAGAATTTTATTTACAATTTTTAAATAATTAATAATTTATGTACAAGTATTTTACAACACATTTTATATACAATTTTTAAAGTTCTTTTTTATAACTCTTATTTACAATTTTCTTGCATCTTTTAAAAATCGAAAAGAAAAATATTAATCCATAATTTTAGAGCCATATTATTGAAATTACAATAAAGTATGATTTATGGCTTCTAAATCATATATAGAATATATATACAACACCCACATATACTTAACGTTAACTATGTCCTCATAGTGAGCAATAAGCAACAAAAGAATTCATAAATCAGGCTAAGTATAGATAGGTGAAAAGGGTACTATACTATGACAACTTAAAGAAAAACAAATAACAAATATATGTCTATCAGCCTCTCTATACTTAGGATCAACTAATCCTAAGTATAGAAGACTAGAAAATGAAATGATCGAGGTCAAGAGAATATACACAATCAAGGACTCGGCTTGTCCCCTCACAATACATAGCGTAAAATATCCCTAAGTATAGAAAAGAATATTAACAATTGAAGAAAAAAATAGATAACAGAAGATACACAAAAAGACAATGATCAAAAGATGACATGAACGGTGCTAACCCCATATACTTAGGGTAAAGCACACCCTACATATAAGACGAATAGAACTCATCTCAATAAGTTGCACCAAATTCTCTAAATCAGAATCATCATCTTCACTAAAGTAATAAAAAGATGAATTAGAATCAGCTCTAGAAATATATTCCAAAACTGTATCATTGTCGTTATGTGACTGAAGAGACCTTGGGATTGTATCAAAAGTAGATGTGAGGAAGAGTTCAAATCATGTTACAATCTTATCAATATCATACTCAACAATCCCTCATAAGATTTTAACTGAAGATAAGGCTCAAGAAGCTCACATTCAGGTTCCATTGGCTGTTTTGATTCATTGACATAGATCCCACGAAACTCACCAATATATTTCCACACTTAGGTAAGTGGATCACAAAAAATTAGGCTTTCCATGTCTTCCTCTTTGGAGAGGTATTCTTGGGTCTCAATATCATCCAAAGAAACATACTCATATCTAATCTCAACAGCAAATTCACATGCCCATTTGTCTGATGGTATGATAGCACACTCGTCTAACAAGAGATTCTCTGTGGGCTCATGGACCATCTCTTTGGCAACACTCTTGTTGCTAGAGGGAAAGGTCACCATATTTTCCCCATAATAAATCACAATCATGGCTACATGTAGAAAAGGGTGACCAATAATGATAGCAACATCATGTAGTGGTACTGAAGAGTCAACGTCTAAGACAATGAAATCCAGAGTGAATTTGATGCCTTGTACCGTCACCACAATGTTTTCTACTATACCGTTTAGCGTCTTAACTGGTCGGTCTACAAACTGAAGAGTCATTTTGGATTTCTTTAAAGGACCTAAACGAAGTGTGTCAAGCAATAAGAACGGTAATATATTCATTGATGAACCACTATCTAGCAAGATATGCTCAAACTTGTGGTCTAAAATCCCGCATCTGACTAATGATACTCCCATATTCTTTTTCCATTTCTTGGGAGATGTATGCTAAATGGCACAATAAATGACAATGGTCAATACTTTTTCTCAGAACAATGATTTCTCCTCTTCTTTCTTATAGGTGTGGTGTGTCCCTTCAAATACTTCTTGAGAAGATGAATCTGGACCAATACTTCCGAAAGAGTGAGCTTGATCTCAATTTTGTCTAGCATCTCTTTCATGAAATTCATTGGTGATTCTTTTTGAAATTTTATATTTTTAATTTCCTCCCTAAATTTAGAGCTTTTAGGAAGGGTATCAGTACATCCTCCTCAATTGTAAGTACACCTAGAGTATAAGAAAAATAATAAGAAACTCGTTTTTGCAAAACTCGGACTAACCACATGTACATCCTCATCATAAGAGTATGTTGAACTAGTAGAAGATGTCTTATCTTTATTCTTCTATCTTGATTTTCTCTTTTAAAGATCTTTTTGTGATTTTGTGCCTTCGCTACATTGAGAATCAGGCTAAATCGGTAACTCTTAAGTCTGCATTGTTTCCTAATATGTGCCCATCTCTTCCAAATATCTCAACAATTGAAGGTTGCCCCTAAACATCATGGGAACTGTGAGTACAAATACTCAATAACTCAAAATTTGGTTGAATATTAGAATCTGATCTTTGCTCTTTGACAAAGCTGGCTACCAACTCTCTGAGTGAATCCATTTATTCCTTATGATATTCATCATTCTCTTAAATCAGATGGACTAAATGCTCGATCATGGTGACATCTGTAGCTGACATATCAAAGTGATGTCCCAAATCAATATATGTCTATTGAGAGGTATGAAAATATATGTATGAATCAGAGAGGATATGCCCCTCAGGTGAATACTTCTTGTGGCACTGATCGTAGTATGGAAATATAATAGGCTGAGAGAAATG
This sequence comes from Ottelia alismoides, assembly GCA_037367405.1. Classification (NCBI taxonomy): domain Eukaryota; kingdom Viridiplantae; phylum Streptophyta; class Magnoliopsida; order Alismatales; family Hydrocharitaceae; genus Ottelia; species Ottelia alismoides. The sequence continues at coordinate 987,156 of JAZKJV010009743.1, read as the reverse complement.
TTGAAACAACGTAGGATCCTGCTTTATAAAGTGTTGAACTGGCCCAAACACTGGCCGTAGAACAAATGGAGGTTGAACTACTAACTTAAAAGTGAAACTCTATACAAATGTCTCAACATCCATCATCTGTGTTGCCTTAGTACCCACGTCAATTATCTGATATGTGATCTTTGAATTATCATGAAGCTGATCACATCTACTCGATCATGCATCTCGCTCGTGTGATGCCTCGACTATATGCTATCGAAAAGAATGAGATGTTTATGAAAAGTTGGACATCTCCATGCAGAGTCAAAAGTCATTCAGTGTTGAGACTACGGTGTGAACTACCACATAAGGCATTGACCAGTGCATGCTGCTCTATGCTCATCCCCTAGTAAAAGATCTGAACCAACTCTGATTTGGAGATTCCATGGTCTAGAAATCTCCTCAAAAAAGTGTGACAACAAAGCCATATATCATGAAGTGTTACAAGAGGATAATTGTCTTTGATAATCGACCACATGAAATATGCTCGGCCAATGGAATCAAAATCTCCTTAGAAAAATTGATCGTAATGTACCTGAAGTAGCTCTCTCCTTCGCAAAACTTCAGAACCATCCTTAAGGGTCAAGGGAAAGGTATTCATATTTAAATCCTCAGGTGAAATATTTGAATAAATTCTAGTCCTACATATCTCTTCAAACTCAGAAAGATGCTCATATGGCTCAGCATGAGACTTTCTATGAAATCTCGGCAGCAAGGAGAAGAAATCCAAGTTAATCAGAAACTTCAGTAATGATATCAATGTAGAAACATAATTCACTCTTGAATCAAGGGTAGGCTACTTAATTCGCACTCTAATCTCACCAACTTGTGGACCCATATCTACCTACGATTTGAACTCAACTCAACAGTTTCAAATCTCTACTCGGTTGCCACAAGTGTAAGTGAAGACTGGATTTATAAAAAAGATGGAGGATGGGTAGAAAGAAACAAAGAAGGTGAATAAAATCGATAAATAAAAGGATAGGACTCTTCGAGGTTGGAGTCACACTTAGAGAAGGACAACGAACTCAACTCAGGCTCGAAACAAGAATTGTCTCAACCCGACCTAGATGAAGGGTTGGTGTGCACGAAAGAGGTGATGTAAGTGTCAGCCTAAAAGATCACCTACCCATCATCAAGAGTCAAAAAGTGTGAAAAAGTGAACAAGTAATGAACTGAAAAGGACCAACAAGACTCAGACGACGAGTAACTCGATTGCTAGAACTCAGAATGTTAAACGCACGTATCAAACCAAGCACAAATAATACACCAAGCAAACCTTAGATTCACCAACTCAAATAGATTATGACCATAAAATCTCTGTCGTTAACATTTTGCACAGATGTAGTCTCCGAGAGTAGCTCATGTTCGAGTCGATGAATCCCTTAAATAGAGGACTATGCCCGTAAAAAAGCTCGGGTGAAGTCCTAAAGAGGAACACGTAATTTAACATGATACTACTTCTGCTAACGTTTGAGGCAAGTGCTTGCAGCTATAAAAGGCCCGAGAGTTGGGAGTTCAATCGCTCAGGGCACAAGTCCAGGGCTTCAGGCTCTACTCCTTATATGTGCGTGTCTCACTCAATCTGGAGAGTACTTGCATCAAATGATGGGATTGCTCTCCCAAAACAATGAAGGATATTTGTTATGTTTTCTTTGAGATCAAGTGGTATTACACAGTATCAATTATATTTAGGTTATCACTTTTTTAATCTTTTTGATTTGAGAAAAATCAACATCTATTGAATTCTTTTATTATTTTTCCTTTAATTCTAAGCGAGGAAAAACATAGAGAGAAGATGAAAATGCAATGCAAAAAAAATATGAGTGCATGTAGAGATAGAAGATGTGTACCTATCGCTCGCACTCTACATGCAAAGCGATCTGCACAGAAATATAAATCTTATATATATGCATGAAAATCAGAAGAAAAGCCGTAACCTAGAAAGAGTGTTAAGTTTTTACAAAGGGATGAACCAATTACTTTGACTAGGTAATCATTCTTAGGCGAAATAAACTACTATATGTACAAGCAAGGAAATAAAGCCTAATCAAGCACCTAGCCACTCATAAGGACCAGGAAAAAAATAAAAAGGCGATGAATACCAAAACCGCGATGAGGTTTCCTAGCACGTGCTGGCAAACAAACTCCAAAGAAAAGTGAGTAAAGGTCATGTACAAGCTGGGATGCCCTTAAGGGGACCTTATACAAAAGAAAAACAAGAAAATACCCTTCATATCTCACCAAAGAAAGCAAAAAAGAAGTATTTCATCCCAACTGGCTTCGCTCCTTCGCAATTTAACTACGAAGAATGTCGGTCTCCAAGCGCTACAACTACTTGGCTCCCAACGAAACCAACCTCAACACCTAGGCCCTGCAACATGGGTTAGGCAACAAAAACATATACAAGTAAGAGAGATATGCAATGAAATAAAAGAAATAAGTAAAGAAAAGAAAATTAAACATATGACTAATATAAAAGAAGAAACCTTAATCCTAAGGCTCTAATTACATGCCCAAGAGCTACCTCTGCCATATGAAAAGAACAATCTAGTTCCTATAAGAGATAGACAACATCGTTGTGTCGATCGAATGAAATTTTGAGGAAAGAGATTTTTTTATTTAAACTCCTAAACTTAAGTGTATATCTTGAAGTACGGGAGTGTCGAACATAGTAAGGCAACTGTGTGAACTAAGTTAAAATAAGTACAATGATTTAATGAATAGGGTTTTCTAATTTTTTTTAATAATTTTAATGATGTTTAGGATTTTGACTGTATTTTAATTGTATTGCTTTTTAGTTATATTACATACCAATGTGTAAAGAGATATATGCATTAGTTTTATATTTAATATTTTTATGCTTTAGATTTAATAGTTTTTATATTTTATATATGATTTACTATTTTTAGGTATTCTAATTAATTTTATACTTTATAAAGATTTTAAATTGGGTTTTAAAGTCAAAACAAGATTTTTATACAATACTAGGAAGTATTTTAAAATTAAAAATAGTAGAACATACTAAGCCTTCTCCTACTATAAGCAGGGTCGGCTACATGGATTCTTGCTCAAATCCACGTTGAAAGATTCAACTATTTTTTACGCTGGTCATCGACTACCTAACATAACCCCTGCAAGAGTGGAATTAGAACCCTAATCTTTTGTGTGGTAGACACATTGTACTACCACTAGAACATTAAGTGGGTTCAAAATAAAAAATACTAAACAATAATACAATTTTCTAATTTTATTTTTAGACTGTAGAATGACAAAATAACGTTAAAACAAGTGATGTACGTATTCTTGTGATTTTTTGTGAATTAGTTGCGTTTTTATAAGTTTTTGTAAACTTCTTGATTTTTAAGGGTTTTAATATTTGATTTTTAATACCTTTTTGTTTACCGTTTAGAATATAGTAAAATAAAGATACAAGAATTTTGAAGAATTTTTTGATTTGTATTTATATTTATTATGTATATTAAAATTTATTTATTTTGTTTTTTATTTATGAAATATATAAAATGTTTTTAATTTAGAAACCTAATTTTAATACTGTGTGGAGTATTCTATAAGGTACTTTTAGGTATTTTTATTATATATTTATCTTTTATATTTGGTTTTTATGTGTTTTAATACTATTTATTTAATACACTAAATAAAGGGACTTATAAGTAACATACAAGACGTTCAGCGGTTGCACATGCAAACTGGAGAAGTGCAGGGAGGAATCGCGCGAAAATTCCTATCAAACACGTGATTGGGCATGTGCTAGCTCCAGCTTGGGGAGCTATTTGCAAATGAAATAAGCTTCGGGAAAGAACATGCAAAGTTAAAAAATATCTACTGTACATGAGGTTCCTTGATCGGTGGAGCGGTGAGAGAATCTGGGGCATCCGATCGTGGCTCGATGGACGGTTCTGTTTCAATCTGGGTTTGCTCTTTGTTCTTCCCCAAATTTGAAACTTTTCCAAGCGGTGATTCAAATCGAGGAGGCGGGTCTCGATGTTGTTATCAGTCAGATCTTGGTCGTGGTTCGTATGCGAGATCGCGTCTAGGAACTCAAGACCGAGGGTCTCGATTCATTGCTCTCTGATCACGTACTTTCATCTTCGGATGCTCGATAGTGGTGATTCAAGTCTCCAATCGTATGCGATGCTTCTTCAAATACGGACCTCCTGGTGCTTCTCTATGTCACGTCAGTGACAGTCTGATGAGGAGGTGAGGTAGAAGGGTATGTTGTTACCCCCTTTCGAATGGCTTTAGGTGGTGTTGTTCGTCTCGATTGGGATTTAGGCTTCAAATCTCCTGTGGTGCACTCGTGTGTGTCAATTCTCGTATGGCTCGATGCAATTATGATGAGTGCTAAAGCTACTCCTGGTGATATCATTGTTAGGCGATGTGCGTTCAACTCCTCCAAACGTTGATCGGCTCCAGGAGCATGCTATCACTGCGGTTGATGCTGTTGCTTTGGTTCTATGCAAAGTACCGATGCAGGTACAACTCCATGTGACGAACGACTTACAAGTGACAAACACGACTCAAGGACGAAGCCTTGATCGAAATCGACAAAGAAACAAGTGAATGGATGGAATTCCAATGGTGAATGAGCCTCGATTTCTGACCACCATGTGTGGCCGGAGTTGAAGCATGGTGTGAAGTAGAACATGAAAACATACAGATTATCGACGTGGTGGTGGATGTTTAATGAGAATCAGAGTGATTTTGTAATTGAATTTGAAGAGAAAATAAATGAGAAATAGAAGGCTTGAGAGTAGAAGAGAGATTCTATTTAGGTTATAAGTATAAATAATCTATATACATCAATCAATTTTTAATTAATTAATTTTACATATAAGTTATTTATTTTATATTTTATTGATTTAATATATTTTATAAGGATCATAAATATATTTTTAATTTATTTTACATATTAGGTCCCAATCTATGGGTCCAGTCCCAATATAGGTCTCCATCTTTAAAATTCAACAAAAAAGGTCCCAGCTCCGTTTTCTAAACGGCAGATTGAGCCACCGTTGGAAAGAAATGAATGGTGGACTAAATTACCACCTCACTAAATTGGAAAAACACGTCCATATCTTACCCCCCCCCCCTCCCCCACGTACCCAACCTTTTATAGAGACTCCCCCATTCTCCTCTTCCAGTAGCACCGACAATCCGGCTTCCAAGTCTCCTCCTGTAATTGTAGCATAGTAACGTTTTGCTTGGGCGAGCCGAGGCGAAGCAACCGAGCAACGCGAATCCGAACCTCCGACCTCTTATGGCACCACAACCGTCACGCCCATGTGTCTTCAATTAGGCCTGTGTGTTGTCATTCTACTACACATCACTAAAGGTGGCAATGCTGCTTTAGATCAGGACAAAGGTTAGCTGCTCCGAAATGGGTCCTCCAATATAGATGAAAATAATGATCAAGGTAGAGGAGTGAATCTCCGACACTCCTGACTATGAGAACACTTGTAGATTGAACACGGCTGCCTTGATTTGCATTGTTTTGGACCTCAAACCAAATACAATTCAACTTCACTCAATCTAATCTATATGTAAAATCGTATCACATTGAAACAGCAAAGCATCTAAATCAGAAAGCAACATTTTGAATCTAAGCTCTAATCATCCATATCATTATACTCCCATTGATTAGTAGTGATAACCAACCAAAGTTAAGCTTCAAAAACTATTTGATTACATCTACACGAACAATACCGAACCACGGTATGAGATAGGAACTCTTAATGCTAAATTAAATCTCAGCCTTCTCTGTCACATCAAATATGGTGCGAGCAAAGTGAATGGATGGACCGATGGAGTATTTTTTACAATCTGAAGTGCTATCACACGCAGGATAACATAATAGTTTGAGATCTCACTATACAAAATTGTATGCACTGAAATCCCCCGATCTGAAATTTATTCCAACAAACATATGCACAAATCGATGTCATCCAGAAATTATGTGCAGCTACCCGGAAAGTCTGCCCCTAGTTGTCTCGACCTCTTGCGGTATCCTCCAACTTGGTTCGAAGAAATATAGAGGGAGAATGGTTGTGGCGGCTGTGCTGCCATCGCACGAGAAAGGGAGGTGGGGGTCCGCGTTGCTGGAGGAGGAGAAGGGACGGTCAGGTGGTTGACACTGCTGGAGGAGGAGATCATCAGTGGTAGCAGCGCCACCTCACGAAAAGAGAACGTGATTGTGCTGCCGACACAGGTGGAGAAAGGGAGGTCTAATTGTCGGCGATGCCGGAACAGGAGAATGTTGTAGTCTCTCTGGTAGGATGGGTGCATGGTGGGTTTTGGGAGAAAAGTCAGCAACGGGTTTTTCCAAACAAATGAGGGGGTATTTTAGTCAACCTGTCATTTTTTTCCAACGGTGGCACAATCTCCGGTTTAGAAAATGGAGTTGAGACTTTTTTCGTTGCATTTTAAAGATGGGGACCTATATTAGGATCAGATCCATAGACTGGGACCTAATATATAAATTATCCTATTATTTAAGTTGTTAGATAAATTGTAATATGTATAATATGGGTACATTATGCCTATATAATAAGTATATATATTTTATTATTTTAAACTTTAATATTTTTTATTTTCATATTATATACAAAGCATAATATAAATACAATATTTATAAAATATGAAACAAAAAATAAATATAAGAGAATAAAAAAGAATAAAAAATTATGTACATGTATACCAATAGGGTCCCAAAACCAATTTTTTTCATATTAACTCCATTTGTGGTGAACTACTTTCATTAGTAGATAATTTTATAGAATGAACTTTAAAAGTTAGTTTGCCCAATTCAGAGTTCATATGGGCAAGATAAGATGTTCAGAAGTTTTGATTTGCGACTTTTTGATTTCAAGATTTATTGATATTTATTCAAATTTATTTTTTATTGATATTTTTATATTTTTCTACTTATTTTTATGTACATTGTAAATACCAATTAAGTTAATTAAAGTTAGTATTAATTTTACATAAAATTGAGAAGTTTAATATATATATATAAGTACAACTAGGCCCGAAAACTAAAACTCAACTGATTGATTATAAATTTTTTATGTATTTTTAGTAAATATTACAAATTATATCTAGATGTTTACAAGTGAGTTTGTTAGATTTGGAGTTTTTTATAAATAGTTATGAACTAGGGAATTCAACCTTTACGGCTTTTTCAGTTCATTATACCGTGTTATCTATACATTAAACAATTTTTCTTATATCTTTTTAGATTAACAAACATTATTATAAACAAGTTTAAGAGAAAATATTTTTGTTTGATATTATCTGAATGATAAATAAAATAGGTGAATATATATACAAGGTGAATAATGTGTATATAAATATTTTTGTACATTTTCAGATATATTAATCCTTATCTCCCACTAATTTATTTTGTCGATCAAGTAAATATTGACATGGTCTCGGAATTAGGATCATCATGGACATATTTAAATATTTACGTCCTTCTTTCTTTTATATTTCTTTTTCTTTTTCTTTTGTTATTTTGTGATTAAATAAATGTTAAATATATAATATTAACATCTGGAGCTAGTATGTTAATTATTGAGAATTAGTAGATATTTAACTATACATTACCAAGGATTTTATATAAAATGAAACAATAAAGGAGATGAATCTTTTATTCATCAGTATTCAAACTTAAAATCGGGACTGTTAATTAGAAACACAAAAAAATGACTAAAAATTGGAATTGTTTTCGGAGAGCAACCATGTCCTTGTACACAAGTGTGAGAATGCAACCACTAAGGTTAGAACCCATATCACAGAACTTGCCCCATAAATCTTAATTTTTGAATCTCACGGATTTGGAAAGTTGCAAGGGATTGCCTTTGACCTTAGAAATGTGTTTTGGTTGTGTAAGCCCGGTAATCTCCTTAGGTGTCAGATATTGAAACAAGAGAGTCCGAGAACATATCCTCTTTGATTGGGAGTTATCAGGAGCATTGATGGGCATAAGATGACTCATAATGTGTGTAGTGGATGTACAGTATGGTATTATAAGCAAACTAAAACTGAAAAGATAATTGGTCTGACCCTTGCAGCCTCCACTATGTGATTTTGGTGAATCTGGGTTTGCTTTATGTTTTTATTCAGGGGCATGTGTTCAAAGGTAGCACTCTTAGCACCTTTCATATCACTCCTTGTCTGACATCTTACTCATTCATCACATCTTTTGACATTAAGAATGGAGGATTGGGTTGAATTTTGCTCGAATTTCTTAAGTCTTTCATTGACCACCCCAAACCGACCATCCTCACAGGATAAGGATGACTCTCTTCCCGAGCCCCCTTGGATGCATGTGAATCTTCCCATGAGACCAAGGCAAATAAATTATTCTTCTTTCTCGGGGATGGTCAGACCGAGACCAAACCTCTTTTCTCTCACCACATCAAGGAAAACCCTCTCCTCAGTGCTTTTAAATCTAATTCTTTCAACTATATTAATTCTGATCCTCTCTATTATGAAGGTGAAGAAGATGAAGCAGTGAGTGAGATGCCTCCCAAGAAGAACCATGATGAAGAGGGAGACAATGATGCACTAAGGACATTTTAACTTGATTGGCACAAGCTGAGAAGTAGAATGAATCATTTAGCTTAGCCAGTTGAGGAATTGGGGAGGAAATGGTCCTTAGGGGGAATCCATGAGAGATGCTTACATCCCTAGCACTATACAAAATGAGAATTGGCTAAGGTCATTAGTACCACCCAATGTAGGGGATCAAAAGCATCATTTTTTGGCATTCCTGCCAAAGTTCTATGGCAATGCATTTGAGGAACCGTAAATGTTCCTACTTGAGTTTGAGTTGGTTCTGACAACTTAGGATGACCTCGTGTTTCTCATAACTACATTTGTCTTAGGACCATGGCCTTTATTGGCTTAGGAATTAGGGGGGGTAGTCACTACACGGGTATATTTCAAGGACTTGTTCCTAAAGAAGTTTATCCCCTGAATAGGAAAAATCAGAGGAGATTATAAATATCTATCTTCACACAGATTGTCCCATGAACTTTTCCACAAGGCACGGGAGATATTAAAATACTTGATCCAGAAATGTCCATCCCATGATATCAATAAGCCGATCTTTATTCAAAACATATATAATGGCTTGACTCAAGATATCAAAGACTTAGTGAGGCTTGCATATGGAGGTGGCTACTTGAATAAATGAGCAGGTGCAGTGTGTATGACTTTTAGTAGATGGAAGAGATCAGTTGAATTAGAGCCACTACTAGGTCTTATGATAAGCCACCTCCCACTCATGTACCTTAGGATGTGGGAATATCTTCTGTGGAAGATCTAAAGAATGCCCTACACCACAACATGGGGATAATCAGTGACAAATTAACTAAGGTTGACCATATCAAGAAGAAGGTGAGCAAGCTATACAAGCTCACAGAGTGGGAGAGACTCGCTAAGCAACCATGACAAAGGGCGAAGCTCTCTTAAAAGGTGTCCAAGATCAGGATACCTGCCCCATCTCCACCCCCTACTCCCATCTACATAGTGCACCACATCCAAGAGCGGTCCATGTAGGGGCCACCCAACACGTCAATTCAGGGTCGGTCTGAGCTCCACGAGAACCAATTCATGGAATCGACCCCCAAGATAATTATAAATGAACATCCACAAGTGTGGGAGGTGAATGGGATATGGTAGAACAACAATCCTATCTCCATCTAATGACATCCAAAGCAGTACCCTTAGTACCCACAATAGATCTAGTACCACCAATTTCCCCCACCTCAACAGTGGCATCCGGGACATCAAGGACCCTTTAGTACTATAAACACCCCCCTCAGCAAAACCAATACTATCAGTAGGTCAATTAGGGACCTAATCGATCTCATCAAGTTTAACGGTAGCATTTCCAGAGACAGGAATTTGGGGCATCATATTCTGGCCTATCTAACCTTCATAGGGTCTAAGATGAGCTCAAACTCATTTACAATGGGCATCGGGACCAGAGAACCAATAACAATCATCTATCACGTTGGCGAGATGAGTTTATCGCCCTCAGGACCTCCATTCCAGCATAGGTTCAGATTAACCCCAACAACCTAAACCACAAATAGAACTGCCAGAAGGATCATGTATACTACTTTGATTTTCTTGAATCATATATGAGATTCCATAGCATTGTATTAACCATATTACTCTCAAGTGTGGTCGGATCGTGCAAATCCCTTATATGGTAAGAGGGAGCAAAGCAGAGTATATTGATGATCCCATCCTTGAGGAGAGCTTAGAGGTGGAGCATTACCAATAGCAACACCACCACCTTCAGGATCAACAGGGGAATTCGAAACCCTGAAAATCCAAAAAAAAACAAAAAACACAAAAAAAAATCAAAAGATGAATAAAGAAACAACGAGCACGGTCACCAGTGATGAATCACCATTGATCACTCTTTATTCCTTTATTTTAGCTAGGAATGTTGACAAAATACCATGTAATTAGTTGTAAATATAAAAAAGTATCAAAATGCATGCTTCATGTAAACAACCATAATTAGCATGTTTTTGCATAAAAAAAGGAATAAAGAAATAAAGAAAAAGAGGGAAATATTTAGAATAAATATTGAGTGACCCAAACCCAAGGGAGGGCTCAATATGGGCCTAACCGCAAAATAAAATGAGTAGAGAGATAGGGCCATTCATCATTGTATAGATCCCCCTCTTAGTGAATATATTTTATTTTACAAAAAATAAAATATATATGAGTTTCCCATATTTTGTATATATTTATAAAATTAAATGAAAAATAAGAAAAATAAAAATAAAACAAAATAAATTATCTCTCTTCCCCTTGTATATACCATGTATATATGTACCTATATATTTATTTTACCTTTGTAAATAATTAATAAATTCAAATAAAAATTATTTAGAATCTCATATTTTATGTTGTAAATAAATAAAATATAAAATAGGGATAATTGTTGAAAAATAGTCAATTAAAAATAAAAGTAAAACATACATATGTACATAGACCTGTATATAATAATAATATAATATAAATACATAATATATTTTTTAAAAAAATAAATAAAAATCAATAAAAAATACTTTGAAAAATAATAAACATTTCGAAATTAAATCATTTACTTTTTGAAAATGATTGATGATGTATGATCCATGACACACGCCCGCCATGCTTCCTAGGGATCCGTGCACCACATTTGCTTGCCCGACTCCATCTTTCCGGACCCCTGCCACTATATAGCTCGAGCCTCTACCGCATTTTGAGGGTTCTTTGGCCATTCCCTTCGGTTCCCAGGACCTCCCTTCCTCCTCCTTGAGTGACGGCAAGCGAGAGGGATCGATTGCAACGAGGACCAAGGTCGGTAGCCTCAGATCCGGTGGTCTTCGCCGCCGCGATCCGCCACCGGCGAGCTCGAGCCTCTGGAGGCGTCACTCCATTGAGGCAAGGACACCAGGAGATGCAGCATCTCCCCCATAGACGCTCTCGATCATCAAGTAGACTCGACATCACTTAGATTGGCTTCCATTCCCAATATTGTATTTTGCGCCGCCGCCGATTCCGACCGACTCTCTCCGCTCTGACCATCCTTTCGATCATCTGACTGTCGCATCATTTTCATGAGACCCCTCTACACCTTCTATGCCCCTCCGATCACCCTGGTTCGCTCCGGGACCAGGACTTCAGTCTCCTCCATCGTCGCTTCACCAGAGACCCATGCTCTGCCCCACACGATCACCCATTCCACCCATAACCGGGTCGAGGCACTTTTCTCTCGACCCAGCTTTCTTCATGTGCAAGTCGAATCGAAGAAGGACCACATTTGGAGGTCCAACCACTCGGGCACAGGAGCTTTAGGAGCTTCATGCTGCCGAGGCCCCTTGGGCATTCTTGGCCTCATCGGAGACCATCAGGAGCTGCGGACAACTTCAGGCTTTGTTTTCCCTCTCAGAGATGCATCGGAGGAGGTCCTGATCGTGCATATAGGCCCGACGAAAGTCGTCGGCGACTTGTTCTTCGAGGACCTTCCTCCGCCGTTGGACAGAGACCCCGCACCAGTTTTAATCGCCACCGTTCATGCTTGGGTAGCTCGCAGCCGTTGGATCGAGCTCAGGATCTCATCTGGAGCGTCGATCAACGAAGTGGAGTCGACCGTTCTCCACCGTCAGATCTTCTACGTGGACCCCCTTCAGCCGTGGATCATAATAATGGGGTAATATCACTTAGGACCCTGTTCTTTTTGCATATATAGTTTAGTCCTGTAAATATTTAGTCTAGTTATTTTTATTTTGGTTAATTTGCATTGTGGACTTCGTACATTCTTGTATTTGCAATTTAGTCCTTGTGAGTGTGGAACACGTGCTTCGACACATGAGTTTCTTGGATAAATTGCATGTTTAGGCTGGGGTTTTTTGTCTGTTACGGAATGAATCTTTAGTTTCATTATTTACATATATACCCCAGTGCTTACAGTATTTGAACATGTGTAGAAATTGATGTGAACTTTACATCGATGCCCTCGTAGTTCCCGCACGTGTTTGTTTTTAGCCCTCTGAATTTGTTTTTATTATATATAGGTCCTTGTATGCTGTGACTTTTATATTGGTTGAATAAAATATCAAATCAACTCCAAATCTAGTGAAATTTGGATAGGTGGCCTTGCACTGTGTAAAAATTGCACTATTTTCTGGGACATTTTTATTATTATTTGCTGTTTTTAAAAAATAAAAAACCCTTGTTTTTTTCACTATTTGAATTATAAAATCAACTAAAAATATAATAACTCATCTAAAAATTGCAAAAAAATTAGGTACCGTTTCTTTTGTTGTTTATTTGCTTCATAATTTTCACTTCATTTGGATATATAAAACTCTTAAAAATTGAAAAAGCCTAAAAACCTCATAAAAATAATTAATAATTCTACAAAAATAAAATACAATTTCTCTTTCTGTAGCTTAGTTTTCATTCCTAGTTGTCATAAAAGTTGTCTCCAGATTTTTAGAGCTAATTATATATTTTTAATTAGCCTTTCAAATCTGGTTGCACATTGATTCTGATTTTCAACCTTTTTCCCTTTTTTATAAAATCAACAAAAAATCATAAAATCTTGAGAAAATTACCAAAACACTTAAAAACTATAAAACAAAAAATAATTTTATTTGAATTTTTTGTGTTGTTTTGGAGTGTGTAATAAATTGTTGTTTCTGTGCTTTTAGCCATTTTTCCTCATTTTCTTCATATTTAAAAAATACAAAAAAATTTAAAAATATAAAATCCACCAAAAATACATTTTATCTTATTCATCTTCTGACTACTTCGTAAGCCACTTGGCCAATCCGTGCTCCTTGAGTTCGACCTCGGTCGCTATACCAGGTTAAATAAATAGGGAGACCACTATTCGACTTTTTGACTGATTATTCTTGTTTGGTGGTCTGATTTTTCTTGTTAAGTACGATCTGCGAGATCCGGGTCGCAACGACCCTTGATTGATTTTATCCCTACTCGGATTTTGTGGGATATTCTGCTCATCAGAATGTCGCCGTTGCTGGGGAGCACGGCTTAGTAGTCCTTTTTTAGTTTTCACAGTTTCTTTTTTTGCGGCCTTTTGTTCATAGTTGTACAGATATTTTCTCTGATTTTTCTTGCATATTTTTATAATAATTGTCTGATACACTCTTGTTTTCTTGTGAGGGCCCGAGGACCGAGGCGGCTTTTTAGGAAGCCAAATCAACCGTAGGAGTCGGAGGTGGCTCTTTTCTTCATAGAGCTGCAGGAGAGCGCGAGGAGCCGAGGAGTCCGGGAGTTGTGGAATAGCCGTGAAATAACTGTTGAATAGCTGTAGGATAGTTTAGTTTTATTTTCTGCAAAACTATTATTGTAATAATAAAGGGATAGACTTGGACTTGATCGGTGACTATCGAGGTCTGTTTCGCCGAGCACCGGTGTGCTCGGGGGACCTCACTGCATTTTTCGTCGGTTTTAGTTTTCTCGCCTTTATTATAACCGTCTATCTAATTTCTACAATTTTGACCTTAGCTTAGGATTTTCTTCTGATTGTGACTAAATTAATTAGGATCCAACCCTAACTATCTGCCTGCACCTATTAGATCGTAATTGGACCTCATTAATTAAATCACAAGAAAAAGCCGTATTGCTTAGACTCTAGCCCACGTGCCTTGAGGAGTCACATACAACGCTGGCAGGATCCGTTGTGGCGGACACCGAGTGGCTCCCAAGATAGGACTCCAGATTAGGTTTGAGTACCCGGCTACTGTTCTTATCGTGTAGAAATTGCTTCGTCTAGGGACGGTTTCTCGTGCATCATATAGGTAGTTTACTTTCAGTCTTTATATTTATGCGCGGATCACTCTGCATGTAGACTGCTGGAGTCAGGTACGCATCTCTTACTCTACATGCATCATTGATTTGATCATGCATCGGCTTTTCGTCTTCTCCTCCTATTTTTGGATTGTAATAACCAGGAGAACTGAAAAATTCATTAGGCATTTTATGTATTGAAAAACATTAAAAAGAAAAACTATAAAATTGGGACTGCTAAGCACACTTGACCCTAAAAGACACCTCACCTAAAATTTTGTCTTGGGGAGAGCAACCCCCTCCTTGTCTGGTTTGGATGAGCGAGAGAGCGACCCACACACTAGGCTAGAGCCATATCCGATCTTCGATCAGACTATGAGCCTTTTATACGGGACAGTCTGTTGGGCAGATTGGATTCCCATCAACTCACTTAACCGCTCTGATATCCTGATTTGATTACCTAAATAAAAATTGACAAGATAATTGATTGAACCTTTACGGTCTTTAGCTCCGCGTTGCGTAGCTAAATCGGGGGTTTGTTTGCTCATCTTGTGTGTTTCCAGATCTCATCTGCCTGACTCGCCAGATCAAGATGATGGGTAGGAGGTCCCATAGGCAGCCTTTGGTTGCACCGCTTGACTGTACTCCAGCCTAATCATCTAGGTTGGTTCGTGAGAGCCGAGACCTGCTCTCCGAACCCGAGTTCGATTCCACCCTATTCTCCTCGACCACCCTTCTATTACCATTTCTGAGATACCTGTGCCAGAGCAGAGAGAGCAGCAGTCAGCTGATTTTTTGGCACCTGAGTTTCAGTCTTTTCCCTTTGCAAAGACCATGGCCAGCAGTAAGGAGCACACCGATGGCCCTAGGACAGAGAAGACGACGTATGTATTGGACTAGGGTGCGGTCAATACCACCATGCTAGCTTCCCTTGAGACTATGCAGCGTCAGATACGTAATCAGGAAGCCTTCGTGGTAGAGATGAGGAGAGAGATGGAGCGACTGTGGAAAGCGCGAGAGTAGTCGAGAGCCGCTGGAGGTAGAGGCCCAGATCAGCTAGAGGAGCCAGTCCAACCGGCAGCAGCAACAGAGTAGCCGAGACCGATGCAGGAGTTGCACAATCCCGGATCGACACTTACGCACCGGTGGATCGTTCTTCCGATGATCGTGGGGGACTTCAAGTTCCTCCCACAGACACTCCATCTTCTTCCCCGCTTCCACGGGCTCACCACTGAGGAGCCCCATCTGCATCTCCAAGAGTTGAGATGATCTGCAGCACCGTCCACGATCGACAGGTGGACGAGGACACCATCCGTATGATTGCATTCCCCTTCTCACTTGTTGATAGAGCAGCCAACTGGTTGAAGCATTTGGGGAGATTTGTGTACACATGGGAGCAGCTCCGCACCAAGTACTTGAACAAGTACTATCCACTCGGGCGAACGAATGCATCGAGGGCCCTGATCAACAACTTCTCCATGCTCCCCAACGAGCAGTTCCACGAGGCATGGGAGAGGTTCAGAGAGCTAACTGACAGATGCTCGGACCACAATATCACAAAGCCGAACCTAGTTCAGAGCTTCTTTTGCGGACTGACACCAGAGCCGTAGGGCCTGGTGAATGCTTCTTGCGGCGGTTCTTACTTCTCCAAGGATGAGAATCAGGTCTGGGCCATCTATGAGGAGATGGCTGATAACTACACTGTGATGTCCCATACTTGCCTCTACACTCAGGGACGCCCCAGCCACAGATCATGTAGTTTCAGAGGATAGCACGGGTCGATGCCGGTCCTTCCATTTCGTCCGCGGCAGCCGCACAGGCAGAGTCCACAGCCGTAGACATGGGCATTATCAGTGAGAAGCTTGACCGAATTGAGTTGATCGAGAAGAAGTAGTGCCAGGGCATCATGCAGATGCATCAGATGGCACAAACGCTAAGTGACTTGAAGACACAACTCATGTGTCTCCAGGAGGCACATACGGCTTCTCAACCTCGTCTCAGATCACGAGGAGATCCGAGCAGCAGTGGAAGTTCGTTCCAACACTCCATTCAGCCTAGACAGGTTCACCTTGTACAGGCGGAGTCATACCAATAACCACAACAGTTTTACCAGCCACCACCATCCCCAAACACTCAGATGGTGGTCTACCAACCGGATTAGCCCCTGCCAATACTCCCTCCACCCACTTACGAGCTGGAGCCATTGATGGATGTCAACGGGATTTGGTACGACCAACCCCAACTCGGTATCCGACGAGACTATCCCGGATTCCGCTGGTCGGCCGGAGGCACCAGTTCCCAGCAGCAGCCTCCAGTTCACGGTAGCCAGTATGGCTAGCAGCGTGAGCAGCACCAGCAGCCCCAACCCTCAATACACCAGCAACAACAGCCATCCCAGCACCAGCAGTATGGTCCTCGTCCCTATCAGCAGGGATAGTCTTGGAGGCATGGGCAGCCTCAGCAGCAGAAGTATCATCAGCAGTACCCCTCTCACCCTCACCAGTAGCTGCAACCTCACTACTAGAGAGGCCACCCGTCAGGTTCTCATGGGCCGACCTATGAGAACCCCGCCTTGGATGATCTAGCCCACGTCATGACTGAGCAGCAGGCCACTTTTCAATGGGAGACGGATGAGTTCCACCAGGAGATGAGGGAGATTGTGAGAGGGAAGGCCGCCATCCCTACCCAGATTGAGCCGAACCCGAACAACCTGAAGAGGAAGTTTGAGAAGGTAGAGTTCACTGAGATTACCACTCCTAGTGCTTCACTTGGTGATATGTCTGCATACATGTTTGATGCTAATTTTGTTACACTTAGGAGCAGTAGGATGCCAACAGGCGACGCCTAGTCTGACCGACGATCCCATGCCACTTCAGGAGCATCAAGCGAGGAGGAGAATGGTGCTGATGCTGCTAGCGATTATGCCGGTGGTATTGATGCCACCAAGGATGTCGATCTAGACGACGGTACTGAGGCCGTCGCTTCACCAGATGGAGGAGGTGATACTGACGCCACCATTTCAGTTGCTGAGGCAGAGCGCAGTATTGATGCCGCAAGTCCAGATGCCAAGGGTGGTACTGAGGCCACCATTTCCATTTCTGCTAGTCTTGTTGTTTTTCCTTCTGTGCATGTATCTCATGACATTTCTGCAAATAAAGGAAAGGGTTTATTATTTTCGGATCCACATGTGTTGCTTGATGATGTTTTTGTGGATTCTGCTCTTCATGAGCATTCTAGACCCTCTCCTAGTCCTTCATATGAGAAGGACCCTGTAGTCCCCTTTCCCCAAGCACTTCACTTGGCAAAGGGGCAGAAAAAAGAAAATCTAAAAAAGAACCAGCAGATAGAGTTCAGCCAGCAGATGATAGATATATTTCACATACATGTGACTCTACAGGAGGCCTTGGAGCACATACCTCTACTCCAGAGATCACTCAGAGACATGACCACAATTAGGAGGAAGAGGCGGAACCACCAATCAGAGATCCATGTGCTTACTCGTGCCATGTGTTTCACGATACAGAACCGTCTGCCAGCTAAGAGGCCAGATGCAGGAGCCCCGTATGTCAGATGTCACATTCATGAGCAGAGGTTCGACCGTACTCTATTAGACAGTGGTTCTTCGATAAACCTACTTCCGACAGCCCTTCTCAACCGCTTCGAGTTGGGCCCTCTACGACAGAGCAGGACAATCCTTCAGTTTGCTGATCGATCTGTCAAGAGGCCGAAGGGGTTGCTGAAGGACATTGTCATCACGATTCAAGGCCTGAAATTCCCCGTGGACTTCGTTGTGTTGGACATGGAGATCCCTGAGTCTGTGAGCGATACCCCTATCATTCTAGGATGCCCGTTCTTGCCCACAACCAAGGCAGTGTCCGACCATGATAGCGGGAAGGTGTACTTTCGCATCGAGGGTGAGAGTATACAAATAGAGACGGTCGAGGAGACTAGAGCCAGAGATTCAGCCAGCTCAGAGCCGACATCCGAGTCAGAGCAGATGACAGAGGCAAGGCAAGACATCCACCAGGACTGCGATTTTGTGATGACAGATGACGAGGCGGTTTGGTCCGATCCAGCAGCACATGCCATCCTCTCACCTTCAGAGTTTGTTGATGCAAAGATTCTAGTAGAGGAGAGCTTGGAGAATGCATTCTCGATCCATGATACATCTCAGGTAGCAGAGCCGGTTCCCAATCCTGAGATAGATTTTTGTGATTCTAATACAGATCCCTCGGAGTTAGACATCGACTGGGCAGAGTTTGATGATTTGAGCAGAGTCAGTCCAATAGAGAAGCCTTCGCCAGATTCACATTGCGAGCGAGAGTTCTCATTCTCCCATGCAGATTTGGCAGCATTCACTCAGACTTTTCAGAGACCAGATCCGCCAGCACCTACTTGCCCAGAGATGAAGCCGCTACCGTCATCGCTGAAGTATAGGTTCCTTGCGGGTGAGCATGATATGTACCCAGCCATTATCTCCGTAGAATTGACCAGAGAGCAAGAATCCCGTCTGATGGGGGTTCTTGAAAAGAACCGCAAGGCGATTGGATGGAGTGTCGCCGATCTCCAAGGGATAAGTCTGGCCCTGTGCTCCCACCATATCTATCTCGAGGAGGACGCAAAGCCATCGTGTAAGTTCCGACGGCTGAACCTGAATCTTCGAGAGGTTGTCAGGAAGGAGATTTCGAATTAGTGGAGCGTCGATTTTATCTACTCCATCTCTGACTCCAAATGGGTCATTCTGTTGCATGCGGTGCCCAAGAAGACGGGCATCACCGCAGTTGTTAGTGAGTATGGAGAGGAGATCGCTACCTGGGTACCCACTTCTTGGCGGGTCTGTGTGGACTACAGACAATTGAATCAGGCCACAAGAAGGATCATTTCCCCATGCCCTTTATTGATCAGATTATAGAGAGGCTGGCAGGGAAGAGCCATTACTATTTCTTGGATGGGTACTCCAGATACAATCATGTGGCCATTGCGCCCGAGGACCAGGACAAGACCACCTTCACCTGTCCCTTCCGGACATATGCTTTCAGACGCATGCCATTTTGATTGTGCAATGCTCTGGCGACATTCCGGAGATGCATGTTGTCCATCTTTTCAGACATGGTGGGGGAGTGCTTGGATGTCTTCATGGATGATTTCTTGGTCTACGGCGAGGGATTCGATTCTTGTCTTGACTACCTAGACCGAGGCCTTCAGCGATGCATAGAGTTTCACCTTATGTTGTCTTGGGAGAAGAGTCACCTCATGGTGACTCAAGGGACGGTGCTTGGTCACATCATCTCCAACTGGGGCATGGAGGTTGATCCGGCCAAGGTGGATGTCATTAGAAAACTCAATCCACCATCCAATTTACGGCAGTTACAGTCTTTTCTGGGTCACGTAGGTTTCTACCGGCGCTTCATTCATGATTTTAGCAGGATCGCCCGACCGTTGACTGATCCGCAGATGAAAGACATCGAGTTCCTTGTAGATGATAAGTGTCTATCGTCATTTGAGACTCTCAAGAGTGGTGTTGTAGAGGCTCCTATTCTCCAGCCGCCTGATTGGTCTCTCCCATTCGAGATCATGATGGATGCCTCTGATTTTGCCGTGGAGGTCGTGCTAGGATAGAGGAGGGATGGAGTCCCCTATGCTATTCACTACGCTAGCCGTACTTTGGTTGTAGTCACTGAGTAGGAGATGCTAGTCGTCATTTTTGCCCTAGATAAGTTCAGATCTTACATCATTGGATCTAGAGTGACCATATATACTAATTATACCACTATCAGGTACCTCATGGGAAAGAGGGATGCCAAAGCCAGATTGACCAGATGGATCCTTCTACTCCAGGAGTTTGATTATTGAGATTAGGGAAAAACCTGGAGTCAAGAATGTGGTGGTGGATCATCTCTCCTAATTGGAGTTTCTTGAGGATTATGAGCAGACTGAGCCTATATGTGAGACCTTCCCAGATGAGGCGATCCTTGCTATCACCTCTCTCCCATGGTATGCCGATATTGTGAACTATCTTGTCACCAAGAAAGTTCCACAAGATTGGCCCAGGCGTAAACTTGAGACTTTCCTCACGAAGGCCAAGTTTTACCATTGGGAGTATCCCGTCCTTTATCATGAAGTAGGGGATAGCATCTGGCGTCGGTGCATTCCTCAGGAGGAGCACCATAGCGTCCTAATGTACTGCCACAAGCTTGAGGCAGGAGGACATCACTCTGGGAGGAGAACGACATAAAAAGTGCTCCAATCTAGCCTATGGTGGCCTACTCTCTTCAAGGACTCTGATGAGTTCGTGAAGAGGTGTACTGACTGTCAAAGGATGGGCACTTGTGGACAACGCGATATGATGCTAATGCATCCCATACACTTTTGTGATGTTTTTGACGCATGGGGCATCGATTTCATGGGTCCATTCACTAAGAGTCAGGGATTTGAGTACATTCTGTTGGCCGTTGATTATGTGAGTCATTGGGTTGAGGTCATCCCCGCCCGAACCACAGAAGCTCGGACTGTTTGCAGATTTTTGAGGAAGAATATCATTTCACAGTTCAGAATACCTCGAGTGTTGATTTCGGACGGGGGGTCTCACTTCGTCAACGATAATGTAAAGGCCCTTGCTAGCGAGTTCAGCATAGACCATCGAGTAGCCACTCCATACCACCCTCAGATGAATGGTCTTGCTGAAGTGTCGAACAGGGAGATCAAGACTATATTGCAGAAAGTCATCCGCCTTGACCAAAAGGATTGTTCACAGCTTTTGGACTGGTCTTGTGGGAATATAGTGTTGGAAATGCGAGCCCACGGCGAGCCATTATGCAATAAATGTTATTGCACATATCATTCCCTGATCTAAAATGAAGAATGAATAATTTGTATAATAGGTCCCTTAGTACAATTAGGGTTATGTACCATGGCCATCTTAATAATCATACAGCTGTTGATTCAACTATTGAATCATAGAGGCTGGTGCTTGGATGAATATCTAAAGAGTTAGATTGAGGACTCATCAAGCACCGTCAAATGATTGTTAAGAGATGATCTCCAGCCTGAGTAGGAGATGGCAATCCTTATCTCTCTGATATCTGACCGACCTCTTGATGCAGGTCCTCTGCATAGGAATAGAGATTCGGAGGTGTCAGATTAGTTAGGCCAAGAGTTGACTTAACGAGATCGAGATAACAAAAGTCCAATATCGTATGCTGTCATGATATAGGCACGCATCCTCTGACCGGAGACAGATGTGTTGCTATATGTCTAAGTATGTACATTTGGCAGACCAATTGGTTGATGACCTAATCAAGGTCTATACACCGGCGCGCTGGTGTACATATAAGGGCATATGAGTAATACGATCTCTCAAAGGGATCATACAGGTTCAATTACTGAACCAGAAGACATGAGCTCACTCATGAGATATTGGGAAGAATCAAATTCCATGCGCATGGTCGTCTCGCTTTGGAAGCTTGACTGAATTTGTAGGTTTAATATACTTTTAGTATATGATCAAGACCTAGGTATAATATACGCTTTTGGAAAGTGTATGATTGATACCAACTCCAAATGATCGAATGAGAAACTTACTGATAAAACCATGAAGTAGATAGTGTAAAGTTGATCTAATACTTCGGGTTTATTCTGAGTCTTCCAGTATGCAGGATGTACAGGTATTGGGAATACCTGAGGGTGATTTGATCATAAACGTTTGTATAACCATGACGCTTCCATTCCTAGGGAGTGATGAAACGAGTCTGGATTTTAGTGACTCCTCTCAGTAGAGAAGTGATATGATCTTGGTCCAAGTGTTGGACATTGATCTGAATATGATTCAGATACAATGAGAAGATTAGATTTACGGTCTTGATTTAATCAAGCATCTGTGGGAGGCCTGCGATCTGGATTTGAGATATGATCTCAATATCCATGTCACTATACGTGGAACAATACAATCGCCATGTCCTTATCTCCAAGTATCTGCGGAGAGATTGCATTATTCTTGAAGGGTTCGAGAATAATTCCATAAGATCTAAGCAATGAAGAAATGATGATTAAATGTGATTTAATCATATTAATGTGTGAAGAAATTATCCAATGTAATTAAATGTGATTTAATTATTATGGATAAGAATAACGTGGATAGAAATATCCAATTATTCATAATATATTATAAATGTGATTTATAATGTATTAAGAGAGAGCTAATTATAATTTATATGTGTTTATTAATTATTACGTGTATTGGATACATATTGTGTAATTAATTGACAATGTAAATTATATGTTGTTTTGGGTTGTGAATGTGATTCACAATTTTTTCATGGCAAGATTGCAATATTCTCAAATATAATTATGAATTATTTTTGAAGAATAAAATCCAACAAAAGTTGTTGGAAATAAATAAAGGAGATTTTCAAGGAGATATGCAATCTCATGAATTTCCATGAGATTGCAATCTCCATGGAAACCTTGGGTGGCACATCATTCCTAATAGGAATGTGTGGCCGTCCACTTTGGAAGGCACATGGAGATGAAATCTCCATGTATCTTGTCTCCTTATTTATTGGGTTTGATTTAGGACTAATTTATATTTTATTTTGTCAAATATATTTTAACCTAAATTTGATGGTTTTACCAACAACAATCTTGACCATTGGATTGACATAAATCAATCTCATCCATTGATTTTATATGTCACATGGATTGAGATCCATGGATCCCAAAACCCTATAAATAGAGAGGCATACCATGCTCTCTCATTACATATGAATATTGGAGCTCTCTATCTCTCTCTTTCTTGGTACACGTCTACCCTCTCTCCCTCTAATTGGTGGCCGACCACCAAACTCTAGAGGAGAGAATCGTCGTCGACTTCGCCACCGCACCGCCGCTTCGATGTTCTTCGGTTTTCCATCTTCTTGAAGAGTTTCTCTCACGAAGGAGACGTTTGATCTCGTACGAAGAGATCAAGAGCAACCTTGCTTGGATCAAATTCTTGGATTGCGAGGACAACACGGTTCATCCCCGCGCTCGCAAGCGGTCTCGCCGACGATTGGACTTGAGACAGGAGGTCTCTTCCTTTAGAGACTTGATCAACCACGCTTCAAGAGGTATTGCATTATACTTGTTGTGGTTATTGATGAAACGATATGAGAATGGTTCTCGGATCATGTGGTTTCATCGAATAAAAATTTTAATTCCGCTGCACTGAACTACTAGTACGACTAGTCGTTCTTCGTCGTATACGATACGGCGATCATGCTTCCGTGATGCGCTTAAGGATAATCCCATATCCTTCAAGTGGTATCAGAGCCAGGTTGACGGTTTCGAATATGATTCGAAAAACCGAGGACGACTTGGGTTCGTTAAAGTCGCGAAAGTTTTTATCGCATTTGATTTCGCAGATTTGTTTAGTAAATAAATTCGGCACTGTTTAAATTATTTAAACACGAATTTAATACTTGGATTTTGTTCCCCATTAAATAAGGAAACCATAGTATCTGAGTTTACGTAAATCGGATTTCGTATGCTCTAGATATGGTTGTTTTAATGAACATGTATGCACAGTTGCGGGAACTGTAGATCTGAACGTGATTAAAATGTTAATTACTGTTTAGAGTTTCCTTGAAATTGTGTAACATCATTTGAGTTCTGTCCTAAATCAAATTAGCAATCTATGAAAATTGATTTTGTCTAATTTGGATTTAATATGATTGAGATATGCTAATTTTAGTAAGTAGGGGTCACTGCTGAAATTACAGTCCTAATATAGAACCAAGTGATTGTCAATTAGTGAAATTAATTGTTAATTTCGTGAAATAATTATGAAAAATATTTGTGAAATATTGGAAGTTGATTATTTACATAATTGACATGGCCTCAACCAATTAATTGATTAGATTTGATCTAAATCTTAATTGGAAACACAATCATCAAACTTGATGCTTGTATAGTGACTGTCATTTAATAAATTAGTGAAATTAAATTGTTTAATTTCCTAGAATAATTGTGCATAAATATTTGTGAAATATTTGATGATAATTATTCCCTTAAATGACATTGCCTTAACCAATAATTGATTAACATGATCTACATGGTCAACATCCCAACAAACATGTTGCTTGAATAGGACTTGGGATTTGTTTAGCAAATCTCATTATAATGTTAATCAAAATTGTTTTGATTATTATTATATGGGATAATTTCGGTTGAAGAACCGATGATCATCTCAAGTACAAAGTAATTTATTTTGCATTATCCTTTCCCGAGGTGGATATGGTGTCTAGTCGGAGAGCATTGGGGCTGCGGGTTGCAACGTATGTGGTCCGTCCCACTCTCGTCGGTACTGGCCATGACAGCGGGTAGGGTTAGTATAATGCTTAAGAAATCATGATGTATTTCTAATTATTAAAATTCGAAATAATACGTATTTGAGATAATACCAAAATTCAAGTAATAATAAAATGTTTGTTGGATATTAATTGGATCATTGATTTAATATGATTAGATTAATTGGAACCCAATTAAAATTGAAACACTCTATTATGAATAGAGATGTTATTTCCCTTGGAAGAATTAATCATAATGAATATGATTCATAGTGATTAATTAGAATTTGAAT
The DNA here is from genome assembly GCA_037367405.1 of Ottelia alismoides. Taxonomy (NCBI): domain Eukaryota; kingdom Viridiplantae; phylum Streptophyta; class Magnoliopsida; order Alismatales; family Hydrocharitaceae; genus Ottelia; species Ottelia alismoides. The sequence goes on along the minus strand of JAZKJV010009743.1, from coordinate 962,165 downwards.
ATGATATGGAGGATCACATAAGTGACATCCATGGTCTCCCGTCAAGGCGGAGGGTTCCATTGTCAGGGATTGTATGTGGGAGACACCTGTCCGAAGTGTCAGCTCCTGTATGCAAGCGCATCTGGATCAGGCTCTTCGCTTCTCGAAAGAGTAAGGACATATGCGTAGTGACCCCAATATCGGGTCCTCATATTATTGGGGCGATATTGGATTGCGCATAGCGAGTTGTATTCCTGTTGACGGTTGGTTCAATTAATGACGGGTCAACATCGCCTTAGGGGTGGTGGGCCCAGGTGTCAAAGACCGAATTGGGAGATGCAAGTTGGACTTGCAAGGCGGAATGTGTTCCCGCTTCTTTTTATCCGAGTTGTAGGTTCTCATATTATTGGGATGCAACAAAGATAAGGAAGGAGATCCCAGATCTTGCTTGAGATATAATGGTAAATATATCTCTTACATTGAAAGTGATTAAGGGAATGAACTTTCAATGTTGACATGGCAAGACAACTTTGATATAAAAATTCCTAAATCAAAGTAAAATATGTATATATATATATATAAATACATACATCTATGCAAATTTCTTATTTCAGATAATCCTTCATTAAAACCCACTCAATGATATACTCAATAATAACCAGTGAAATATCTTGGATTGGACTCATGATCCAGATATTGTACTTGCAGTTGGACACATAATGTATGTAGTTGCAATGAGCAAGTTTCCTCATAATAATGAGGAATGACAATTAAATAGATAATAAGACTATAACCCTAGGGTTTGTATGTCTCTATAGTCTTGATCTCATTGGATGTACTTTGGAAGTAACATGTCGATGATGATCTCAATTGTCAAATAATCCTTATAAAATCAATGAATATATTCTGGCATACATATGTGCTCTTGACATTTAATCATGAGTGACATGGTTCTCTGCATCATGTAGAATGGTAGCTCTATAAGAGATGATGTATTCAAATTATTTGAGTACCTACCAGAACCTATGTTTTAAGAGTTTAGATGGATGTAGATGATGAGTGTCATCATTCTACCATCTATACTCTGGTCATTCATGAAGCTTCATAATATTCATATTGTATGAATTTAATGAAGCATGTATAAATGTTGAAATGTTCTTACATAAGAGATCCTTAGTCTTAAGCAATGGTTGCTTATAGATAAAGGGAGCGCAGTGGAAGCATGGGTTGGTCCCGAGTAAGAAGTATGGTCAAAGAGTTGACTGTACATCTATGACTTCCATATGTCATCCAAAGAGTTGGATGAATGCCAAAACTGCAATAAGTTGGTGTGTTGATAGTATGACTATCAAGTCTGTCTAGAATCCTTAGAAAAGGACTCAGATAGAGCATCAAAATAATCTACATAAATCGTTGAAATTGACTTTCTTATTTGATAAGATAAAGTCTAATAATTGTATCTCAATCTTCTGACAACACTTGCAATGGGGTTGCATATGTTTTGGAAGACTGGAAAATTTTGATCTTAAGATTTATAGTTATCCAGATGGACATTGATGCAATTGTTGCAACAATTTCCATTGGATCACTAGACTTCATAATTTCAGTGGGAGAGCCCTTAGTCTTAGAGAATGTCTCTATGACCTAGACATTAGAATACACTCATTGTTTGTTTCTAAATGTTGGAAATAAACATGAATTCTGGAATGGACCTATCATAAAGAGTTATGATGAAGATATTTCAGAAAGTAATCTAAAATCTAGTGGACTCCACTGAATTAGAAAATTAATGAATGGTTCATTAACATTTCTAAATGTTGAAATTGAACCTTAAGATAAATAGGAGGACGAAGATCATTTGACAATGATCTAGCATCAAGCCTTGGACATTTGTCTATTGATTTGATCAATAGACTAGTAAGAGATGAAACTTTAGAATGTCTAAAATTTCAAAACTTACATACTTATGAATATTGTATTCAAAGTAAAAATGTCCAATACACCTTTCTTTTGGAATGGTGTAAGATGTCAAGGTATTCGGGATCTCATACATATTGATGTATGTGGATCATCTATATCATAGTAAACATTATGGATATGTGATATCGATTAATGATTATGAATGATATGAGATTTCTTCTCTTCATCTAAAGAAATTTTTTGAAATGTTCAAAGATTTCATCATTTTGGTTTACAACCAAAGTTTGAAGGAAGATAAAACAAATCTGATCTAATCTTGGTAGCCTGTACCTGTTAGATGAATTCAAAGGATATCTTATGGAGATATGAATATCACTTCTATCTCAATCCTCCTAACAAACCTTAACTCAATAGAGTTATAGGTAGATACAATTGGATCATGTGTGACATGATCTTATCAATGATGAATTTTAGCAAAATTATCCCTTAGTTTCTAGGTATATATGTGTAGTAGAGACTACAATGTATATCCTTAATAAGGTTCCATGTATGTTGGAATCTAGCACTTGAGAGTGCTGCTTCATTAGTAAAATAAAGGATGGTATTGGATACCTACTTTATGACCTTGAGATTCTTAAAGTATCTCATCTCTGAGAATGTGATTCTTAGAGGTTGAGACTCTTGAGAATCAAGATAAAATGATGTATAGGAACTCATTTAATCTTGAGAAGATAATGAGACTCCTGAAATTGGAAACTAAAAGGACAATTAAAGATGAAACACTAATACCTCCTCAATTGAGTTTGAGGATGGATTCCATGTGTTAGAGAAATCTGACAATGATCGAACTTCATGTGATGAAGCTTCTGAAGATCATAGAATGGATAGATGGATGTTAGCAATAGAAGTCTAATGTAGACTTCATATACAAATGTTGTATATGGACCCTCGAGGATCCACCTATATGGGTAAGACCTGTAAAGGTGTAAATGGATCTTCAAGAGAAAGAGAACCTGATGAGAAGGTAGAGACCTTCAAAGCACGGTTCGTAGCCATGAGCTACACACCAAAAGATAAGACATTGCTTTGCAATGAGACTTGCTCTTCAGTGACCATGCTTGAAATCATCAGAATATTGCTAACCTTAACCACACAACTTGACTATTGCATCTTTAAGATGTAAGTCAATATTGCATTCCTCTACGAATACCTCTTTGAGGATATTCACATGAAGTAGCCCCATGGCTTCATGGTTGAGGAAATCAAGGTGTGCAAACTAAGGAATCCATCTATGGACTCAAAATAAGCTTCTTGAAGTTGGACCATAAGATTTGATGAAATTATAAATGTTATGATTTCAGATAGAATCTTGATGAGCCATGTGAAGCTTAGTGGGAGTGCCTTTGTGTTCATCATGCTAAATGTAGATGATATCCTAATCATTTAAAATTATATAAGGATAAGAATAAGTGTTTTTATTATCTGGTTGTTCCATGACTTGAGATATGATCTCAATGATACCTCTTAGATCTTAGTTCTAAAGATGTTCAGAAGCAAAGAGAAGAGAGTATTGGGACTATCACAATAGTAATACACCTTGGACATATTCCATTCTTGGAAATTCCAAGAAAGGCTTCCTTCCTTAAGATATGATACTGACCTATCTAAAGGGACAACACCTCAAAGAGTTGAGGAAATGAATGCTAGAACTACTTGCCCTTGGGCATCAGTTCTGAGAAGCCGAGTGTATGCTATATGTGTACAAAAGCCAGATGGCTGCCATGTAGTGGGAGTAGTAAACTGTTACTAATCCTACTATGGAAATAAAACACTTGGTTGCAGTAATAACAAAATCTTCATAGATGACAAGATTTTGAGATACTGATCTCAAAGTCTTATCTTCAAAAGCTTAAGACTTTATAGATAGAGATCTAAGAGGTCTTAACTATGGATACCTTAAGAGATAGTGATCTCCAAGAATAAGGGTATTCTGATAAGGATTATGGAAATACTGGTTATGATAATGTTAAGCCGTAGTGTCAAGGACACTATAGTTTTTAACAAGATTGAGTATTGATTGCAAAAGATGCAACATTTGCATTAAATGCGAGCACTGTTACTAGGGATATGGGCTAGTGGGAGATTGTTGGAAATGCGAGCCCACGACGAGCCATTATGCAATAAATGTTATTGCACATATCATTCCCTGATCTGAAATGAAGAATGAATAATTTGTATAATAGGTCCCTTCGTACAATTAGGGTTATGTACCATGGCCATCTTAATAATCATACAGCTGTTGATTCAACTATTGAATCATAGAGGCTGGTGCTTGGATGAATATCTAAAGAGTTAAATTGAGGACTCATCAAGCACCGTCAAATGATTGTTAAGAGATGATCTCCAGCCTGAGTAGGAGATGGCAATCCTTATCTCTTTAGGCTGATATCTGACCGACCTCTTGATGCAGGTCCTCTGCATAGGAATAGAGATTCGGAGGTGTCAGATTAGTTAGGTCAAAGAGTTGACTTAACGAGATCGAGATAACAAAAGTCCTATATCGTATTCTGTCATGATATAGGCACGCATCCTCTGACCGGAGAAAGATGTGTTGCTATATGTTTAAGTATGTACATTTGGCAGACCAATTGGTTGATGACCTGATCAAGGTCTATACACCAGCGCGCTGGTGTACATATAAGGGCATATGAGTAATACGACCTCTCAAACGGATCATACAGGTTCAGTTACTGAACCGGAAGACATGAGCTCACTCATGAGATATTGGGAAGAATCAAATTCCATGCGCATGGTCGTCTCGGTTTGGAAGCTTGACTGAATTTGTAGGTTTAATATACTTTTAGTATATGATCAAGACCTAGGTAAAATATACGCTTTTGGAAAGCGTATGATTGATACCAACTCCCAATGATCGAATGAGAAACTTACTGATAAAACCATGAAGTAGACAGTGTAAAGTTTATCTAATACTTCGGGTTTATTCTGAGTCTTCTAGTATGCAGGATGTACATGTATTGGGAATACCTGAGGGTGATTTGATCATAAACGATTGTATAACCATGACGCTTCCATTCCTAGGGAGTGATGAAACGGGTCTGGATTTTGGTGACTCCTCTCAGTGGAGAAGTGATCTGATCTTGGTCCAAGTGTTGGACATTGATCTGAATATGATTCAGATACAATGAGAAGATTAGATTTACGGTCTTGATTTAATCAAGCATCTGTGGGAGGCCCGCGCTGGATTTGAGATATGATCTCAATATCCATGTCACTATACGTGGAACAACACAATCGCCCTGTCCTTATCTCCAAGTATATGCGGAGAGATTGCATTATTCTTGAAGGGTTCGAGAATAATTCCATAAGATCTAAGCAATGAAGAAATGATGTTTAAATGTGATTCTATCATATTGATGTGTGAAGAAATTATCCAATGTAATTAAATGTGATTTAATTATTATGGATAAGAATAATGTGGATAGAAATATCCAATTATTCATAATATATTATAAATGTGATTTATAATGTATTAGAGAGAGCTAATTATAATTTATATGTGTTGATTAATTATTATGTGTATTGGATACACATTGTGTAATTAATTGACAATGTAAATTATATGTTGTTTTGGGTTGTGAATATGATTCACCATTTTTTCATGGCAAGATTGCAATATTCTCAAATATAATTATGAATTATTTTTGAAGAATAAAAGCCAACAAAAGTTGTTGGAAATAAATAAAGGAGATTTTCAAGGAGATATGCAATCTCATGGATTTCCATGAGATTGCAATCTCCATGGAAACCTTGGGCGGCACATCATTCCTATAAGGAATGTGTGGCCGTCCACTTTGGAAGGCACATGGAGATGAAATCTCCATGTATCTTCTCTCCTTATTTATTGGGTTTGATTTAGGACTAATTTATATTTGATTTTGTCAAATATATTTTAACCTAAATTTGTTGGTTTTACCAACAACAATCTTGACCATTGGATTGACATAAATCAATCTCATCCATTGATTTTATATGTCACATGGATTGAGATCCATGGATCCCAAAACCCTATAAATAGAGAGGCATACCATGCTCTCTCTTTACATATGAATATTGGAGCTCTCTATCTCTCTCTTTCTTGGTACACATCTACCCTCTCTCCCTCTAATTGGTGGCCGACCACCAAACTCTAGAGGAGAGAACCGTCGTCGCCTTCGCCACCGCACCGCCGCTTCGACGTTCTTCAGTTCTCCGTCTTCTTGGAGAGTTTCTCTCATGAAGGACACGTTTGATCTCGTGCGACGGGATCAGGAGCAACCATGCTTGGATCAACTTCTTGGATTGCGAGGACAATGCGGTTCATCCCCGCGCTCGCAAGCGGTCTCTCCGACGATCGGACTTGAGACAGGAGTTCTCTTCCTTTAGAGACTTGATCAACCACGCTTCAAGAGGTATTGCATTATACTTGTTGTGGTTATAGATGAAACGATCTGAGAATGGTTCTCGGATCATGTGGTTTCATCGAATAAAAATTTTAAATTCCACTGCACCGAACAACTAGTACGACTAGTCGTTCTTCGTCGTATACGATACGACGATCATGCTTCTGTGATGTGCTTAAGGATAATCCCATATCCTTCATATAGGACGTCTTTCAAGACTCCTTTGGGTACATCTCCCTTTCACCTCGTTTATGGCAAACCCTGCCATTTACCTATTGAGCTGAGACATATGTCACTTTGGGTTGTTACTGATATACTTATGGATCCAGTGAGTGTAGGAGATCAGAGGAGGGAAGAGTTAGCAGCCCTGGAGGAGCTTTGTGATACAGCCTTTTCGAACAACCTACAGTATAAGGAGAGAGTGAAGGAGTGGCATGATTATCATATCAGCCACAAGCAGTTTGAGCCAGGATAGAGAGTATGCCTGTTTAATGCTAGGCTTCGTTTATTTTCAGGGAGGCGACCGAGCAAATGGAAGGGACCCTATCTAGTTCTAAAGGTGCATGACAATGGGAGTATTGACATATCTGAGTTGTCTTCTGATGTTACCTTTCATGTTAACGGTCAGCGGCTCAATCCATATCTAGATCATGAGCCGCGCGTCGTCGATGTTGCCCCTATTCACTTCGCATGAGATGTGGTCTTTTGATTCACATCTATTGCATCTCATGCTTGATTATCACTACTCTTCCGACTTGTATAGATCCAGTTGTCCATATCATTCCATTCTTTAGTCCCACACGCCATCTTAATCTTATGATTATGCTATACTTAGGGTGTGCTTTACCCTAAGTATAGGGGGGTGTAGGACTCTCGGGTTTTCTATTGATTCTTTCTACTCCTTTTTTGCTGCTATACATAGGGATATTTTACCCTAAGTAACGGGGGGGGGGGGGGGGGGGAGATCCTGTACATCCTTCCACTCGGATTTCCCTTCATGTACAGCTTGCTATACTTAGGATTACTTGATCCTAAGTATAGGGGGAAACACCGAGTTCTCTTCATTCTATTCTTTGATCGTCTTTGTATATACCTTTCATTTTCACTTCCCTATACTAAGCATGAGTTGTCTCTTCTTCATCGCTCTTGATCACTCTGAGGATATCGTTCGGGTTATGTATAGGGGGGTTTTGTATATATTTCATATATACTTTAGCCATAACTCACACTTTGTGTGAGTGTGTAAATATATAAAATGGCTAAAAATCCATAAAAATTAAAAATTTTCCCTGCACATAAATTTCTACTTGCACATATCTATCTACTTATAAAAATTTTTTTTGTACAAATGATTGTAAAAATGATTTGTGTAAATAGTTTATAAATATTTTCATATCAAAACTATGTATATAGTATAAAATTTTTGTGAAATGTTTGAAAAACAAAATGTTTGCAAAAACTTTGTTTAAGTGTTTGTAACTATTTTGTAAAAGTTCACATTCATGCATACGCCCATGTTTTCAAACATTTTTCAAAAATTTTGCACATTTGTAAAAAATTGTAAAATTGCATCTTTGTAAATATTTGTACAGTTTTTTCAAATCAGGGTTGACATTTAAACTGGCTTGAAATTAAATTGACAAATGGAGCTTGGTTAAGACCTTAATCCACCAAATTCTAAGAGGAACCTTATAAGGCTTAGGATCAAGACTTTTCAGGTCCATTGGGACTTAACTCTTTGAGTCCACTAGGCTATGAGCATATGTCATCTTGATGATCCTAAGTAGAGCACTTAACAACACACACATGACTCTCAAAGACAATGGCTTTACTTGCACCAGCACTTTACACATAGCTCTTCACGGATGAGGTGGTAAGGAGGCAGATTCCTTTGGCTTGGGGTAGCATATGAGGGTAGTACTTCTAGGCGGAACCTCTCTTCTTCTTATAGTGAAGGAAGTGTGTCTCAACTTGGTCTGGTGGTTATGAAGTCTAAAGACAGGAGTGGTGGATTGCAATAAAGCTTCAAAAGAGGGATAGTTTACTGGCTCAAGAGGATATGTATATATGCTGCACCATGTAGATATGTTGTACATATGCACACGAAAAAAAAGTGCAAAGAAAGAAAAACTCCAAAAAGTGATGGGTCGGATTGAAAATTTAATAATCCCACAGGAGTGTATATAGTCAAATAAAGCAAAGCTTATGTTACCCATGACCATCTCATGAAGCTTACAGCGGGAGACTCAACTACACTGGTTAGAGCTCCCAAGGATACATGGCTACACTGGTCATGGTCCATTCTCTTCTTCCTCCTCTTCTTCAGCCGATTGTACTTGAACTTAGAAGGGAATACCCCGCTCCTCGAGGAAAGAGTTTTTAGACCGAGGCATTAGAGTTACCAGGTTGGGGGAGGTTGTTTCTTTGTCATTTCTGAGGTGGGGAGCTACATATCACTTACACAGTACAAGGAAAGATTCATGGTCATTAGAGTTTGTGTATGTAGACTTGTTCTGATCTGGTTTATTGAGTAGTCTTGACCATAGATTGGTGGAACTTAGAGGCTGTTAAGTTTTAAGCTTAAGTCCAAATAAGGTTCCGACAAATTAATAATCCAAAGGTCTGACTGAGCTCTATATTTCAATTTAATGAAGGAAAGTTTAATAATTAACCTTGATTTCCTCTCTTTTTCTTTCTCCTTTGTACTTCTTTTTCAAATAAGTGCTTGCTAAGGGACTAGCAAAAGTAAAGTATAGGGGAGTGATGAATCCCCAATCATCACTCTTTTTCCCTTTATTTTAGCTAGAAATCTTGGCAAAATACCATGTAATTAGTTGTAAATATAATAAAGTATCAAAATGCACGCTTCATGTAAATAACCATAATTAGCATGTTTTTGCACAAAAATAAAGGAATAAAGAAATAAATAAAAAGAGGGAAATATTTAGAATAAATATTGAGTGACCCAAACCCAAGGGAGGGCACAATGTGGGCCAGACCGCAAAATAAAATGAGTAGAGTGAGATAGGGCCATTCATCATTGTATAAATCCCCCTCTTAGTGTATATATTTTATTTTCCAAAAAATAAAAACATATATGGGTTTCCCATATTTTGTATATATTTATAAAATTAAATGAAAAATAAGAAAAATAAAAATAAAACGAAATAAATTCTCTCTCTTCTCCTTGTATATACCATGTATATATGTACCTATATATATTTATTTTACCTTTGTAAATTATTAATAAAAAACAAATAAAAATTATTTAAAATCTCATATTTTATTTTGTAAATAAATAAAATATAAAATAGGGATATTGTATAAAAATAAACAATTAAAAATAAAAAAAATACATATGTACATAGACCTGTATATAATAATAATATAATGTTTATCCATAATTTATTTTTCAAAAAAATAAATAAAAATCACAAAAAAATACATTGAAAAATAATAAACATTTATCATGTTGAAAATATTTCGAAATAAAATCATTTACTACTTTAAAATGAATTTTAAAATAATTTTCCAATGGAATTTTCCCATTGGTCCACGGGGGATTGTTGACCCCCGCTCAACTCTCCCCTAGGACCACTTTCTCGCGGATCTTCGTGTCGTCCCGACTTGTCCGACTTTTCGCGCCTCGAACCGGCCGCCATTCACCTATATCCTTGGCTTCGATTGATGATGTACGATCCATGACACATGCCCGCCATGCTTCCTAGGGATCCGTGCACCACATTTGCTTGCCCGACTCCATCTTGCCAGACCCCTACCAATATATAGCCCGAGCCTCCGCCGCATTTTGAGGGATCTTTGGCCATTCCCTTCGGTTCCCAGGACCTCCCTTCCTCCTCCTTGAGTGACAGCAAGCGAGAGGGATCGATTGCAGCGAGGACCAAGGTCGGTAGCCTCAGATCCGGTGGTCTTCGCCGCCGCGCTCCGCCACCGACGAGCTCGAGCCTCTGGAGGCGTCGCTCCATTGAGGCAAGGACACCAGGAGACGCATCATCTCCCCCATAGATGCTCTCGATCATTAGGTAGACTCGACATCACTTAGATTAGCTTCCATGCCGAGTTTTGTATTTTGCGCCGTCGGCTGATTCCGGCCGACCCCCTCCGCTCCGACCATCCTTCCAATCATCTGACTGTCGCATCATCTTCAAGAGACCCCTCTACACCTTCTATGCCCCTCCGATCACCTTGTTTTGCCCCGGGACCAGGACTTTGGTCTCCTCCGTCGTCGCTTCGTCGGAGACCCATGCTCCGCCCCACACGATCACCCATTCAACCCTTAACCAGGTCGAGGAACTTTGTCCTCGACCCAGCTTTCTTCCTGTGCAGGTCGAATCTAAGAAGGACCTCATCTGGAGGCCCAACCACTCAGGCACAGGAGCTTTAGGAGCTTCACGTCGCCGAGGCCCCTCGGGCGTCCTTGGCCTCATCGGAGACCATCAAGAGATGCGGACGACTTCGGTCTTAGTTTTCCCTCTCAAAGAAGCATCAGAGGAGTTCCTGATCGCGCACATTGACCCGACGAAAGTCGTCGGTGACTGGTTCTTCGAGGACCTTCCTCCGCTGTTGGATAGAGACCCCGCACCAGTTTTAATCGCCACCGTTCGCGCTTGGGTATCTCGCAGCTGTTGGATCGAGCTCAGGATCTCATCTGGAGCGTCGATCAACCAAGGGGAGTTGGTCGTTCTCCACCGTCAGATCTTCCACGTGGACCCCCTTCAGCCGTGGATCTTAATAATGGGGTAATATCACTTAGGCCCCTGTTCTTTTTGCATTTATAGTTTAGTCCTATAAATATTTAGTGTAGTTGTTTTTATTTTGGTTAATTTGCATTGTGGACCTCATGCTTTCTTGTATTTGTGATTTAGTCCCTGTGAGGAACATGTGCTTCGACACGTGAGTTTTTTGGATAAATTGCCTGTTTAGGCTGGGGTTTTCTGTCTGTTATGGAATGAATCTTTAGTTTCCTTATTTGCATATATACCCCTATGCGTACAGTATTTGAACATGTGTAGAAATTGATGTGAATTTTACACTGATGCCCTTGTAGTTCCAACACGTGTTTCTTTTTAGCCCTCCAAACTTTTTTTATTATATATAGGTCGTTATGTGCTGTGACATTTATATTGGTTGAATAAAATATCAAATCAACTCCAAATCTAGTGAAATTTAGATAGGTGGCTCATGCCACTATGTAAAAATTTCACTAATTTTTTGGGACATTATTATTATTTGCTATTTAAAAAAATCAAAAACACTTGTTTTTGTCACCATTTGAATTATAAAATCAACTAAAAATATAAAAACTCATCTAAAAATTACAAAAAATTAGGTACTGTTTGTTTTGTCGTTTATTTTCTTCACACCAATTTTCATATTAGTTGAATATATAAAACTCCTAAAAATTGAAAAAGCCTAAAAACCTTATAAAATCATTAAAAATTCAAAAAAAATAAAAAAAATGCAATTTCTCTTTCTGTAGCTTAGTTTTCATTCCTAGTTGTCGTAAAAGTTGTCTCCAGATTTTTAGAGCTAATTATATATTTTTAATTAGCCTTTCAAATATGGCTGCACATTGATTCTGATTTTCAGCCTTTTTCCATTTTTATAAAATCAACAAAAAATCATAAAATCTCGAGAAAATTACCAAAAACACTTAAAAACTATAAAACACAAAATAATTTTATTTGAATTTTTTGAGTTGTTTTGGAGTGTGTAATAAATTGTTTTTATGTGCTTTTAGCCATTTTCCCTCATTTTCTTCATAATTAAAAATACCAAAAAAATTAAAAATATAAAATCCACCAAAAATACATTTTATTACCTTATTCATCTTCTGACTACTTCGTAGGCCACTTGGCCAATCCGTGCTCCTTGAGTTCGACCCTGGTCGCTATACCAAGTTAAATAAATAGCGAGACCGCTATTCGGCTTTTTGACTGATTATTTATGTTTGGTGGTCTAATTTTTCTTGTTGAGTCCGATATGCGAGATCTGGGTCGCAACGACCTTTTATTTATTTTATCCCTACTCGGATTTTGTGGGATATTCGGCTCATCAACTAGCTGCAAGCCTTCAGGATATTAGAAAATTTCCTTGGATGCAGTACCAGCATCAGTTTTCCCTTTCCCTTTTCAATATGTCTCTAGAGTCATGTACAATGTTTGAGTCATAGTCTGAGTCTTATACAACTGCATTCTGATTTCTAGTTGAAGAAAAACTTAGATGATTATGTTTTTGTTTTACATTCTGATCTCCCAATAATCCCTTTCCCTCAACCCTTGCCAAAGTGAAAGAAAAAAATTTAGAAAAAAAATGATAAAAAGGACATGGAAATGGAAAGGATGTGCCATGAGAATGCTAAAGTTGAGATCCCTATCCTTAAATTAGTGAGCATGATTCATGCCTTTAAGAAGTACCTAAATGTTAGATGCACACTTAGTAGGACTAGTAGGAAGAAGAAGACGAGAATCGTGAAACGTGTGTTGTACATAGCCGCTACTTGTGCGATCAGAATAAGATTCCAAGGAGGAAGAGAGACTTGGATGCCCACTTCATCACTAGTCGGATATCTGACAAATATTTTTCTCGTACTCTACTTGATAATGGATCATACATTAACCTATTACACAATTCCCTCTTAGATCATTTAGAGTTAGGTCATCTTAATAAATTCTGAGCACTTCTATACTTTGCACATAGGTCTGTTAAGAGGCCTAAGGGAATATTGAGGGACGTTATACTTGACATCGCGGGGAAGCAATATAAGGTGGACTTCACGATCCTAGATATGGAGTCTCCCTGAAGATGGAAAGATTCCCAGATCATCCTCAATGACCATTTTCTCTGAACGACTAGAGTTGTATTTGACTATACTCTGGGAAATATACACTTTCATGCACATGATGAAAATGTAGTGTTAGAGATGCAACAATTGAAATGGTACAAAACTGATTCAGAGAGCAACACTGAGTAGGTCACATCTGAAAATAAATGCAACAAAGTTGACATTGTTGATCATTGATAGCAGTAGTCAGCCTGGGTTGACGAACTCCTCTCATCAGGAGAGCATAGTGTAAGGAGGCAGTTGGACAGATTTTGAAGGATTAGACCTTACACATAGGAGACTTTTCTGATGCATCTCCCTACGTCATTGATGACTCAGAAGCTTACTTATGCTTTTCAAACTTGCCCCATTGTTCAATCGAAGGACGAGGATGAAAAATTAGATGAAGATTTTGTTAATTGCTTAGACAAATTTGGCGATCCGACTCCTGAGCCAAATCAGTTGGTATCTACTATCACAATAGAGCCATCCACATCTACCACAGAACCAAAATCAGAGCTAGTTGAGCTAGATATTCCAGATGATCTTATCGTTCCCGAGCTCAAACCTCTTCCTTCTACATTGAAATATGCCTTCCATGCAGGTCCACCTCAGAAGTTCCTGGTCATTATCAGTTCCAATCTGATTGGATAATAAGAATCTCATTTGTTAGAAAATCTTGAAAAAAACCACAAGGCAATAGGTTGGAGAGTGTCCGATCTCCACTGTATTAAACCCACCTTATGTTCACACCACATTTACCTAAAGAAATGTGCCAAACATTCTCGTGAGTTCCTGCACAGTCAAAGATAGAACTTATGAGAAGTAGTGTAGAAAGAAATAGAAAAATGATGTGATGCAGGGTTTATATATCACATCTTGGATTCTAAGTGGGTGGCACCACTTAATATTGTCCCTAAGAAGGAGGGACTCCATACCTTTACCAATTTAGAAGGACAATATATTATGACATGAGTACCCATATCATGGATCATTTTTGTTGATTATAGATGTCTGAATGCCATGACAAAAAGGGATTATTTCCCCTATAATTCATTGACCAGAACTTAGATAGTATTTTGGGAAAATAATTCTTGTGCTTTTTGGATGAGTTCTCGGGATACAATCAAGTAGTCATTTCTCTTGATTACCTGGAGACCACCTATACATGTCCATTCGATACTTATGCATTCATGTGCATGCCCTTTGGGTTATGCAATGCACCGGGGAGTTTCCAGCGATGCATGATTACATTAGTTGCCGAGGTGGTGGGCGACTTCCTGGAAATCTTTATGGACAACTTCTCGATCCATGGGGATTTATTTGACACTTGTTTATCTCATCTGATCGAGTCCTTAAGAAGTGTAATTGGGTTAATGTGGTGCTATATTGGTAAAAGAGACATTTCATGGTCCAAGAGGGCATTGTGTTAGGACACGTTATCTCTAAGAGAGGAATGTAGGTTGACCTGACAAAGGTGGATGTGATCAAGAAACTTTAACACCAGCCAACATCAAGAGAATGCAAATGTTCCTCAAGCATGTCGGTTTTTTATAGAAGATTCATAAGACTTTTTATAGATTGCACGATCGCTAACAGAGCTATTAGGAAAAGACATTGAGTTCCTCATAGATCACATGTGTCTTGAGGCCTTCGAGTTACTTAAGAGGAAGCTCATGGATTCTCCCATCCTACATACCCCAAATTGGTCTCTTTCCTTTGAGTTTGTGACAAATGCTTCTGACTTTGCGGTTGGGGCTATGTTAGGACATAAGAGAGAAGATATACCAGATGTTTTCCACCATGAAAGAAATGTTCTCGATGAAACATAAAGGAACTACACTGTTACATAGAGAGAAATGCTTCCCGTAGCATTTGCCTTGGATAAATTCAAGTCACATCTTTTAGGATCCAACGTCACCGTGTTCACAGACTACATAGCCATCAAGTACTTAATGGAAAAGAAGTACGTGAAGGTGCATAGGATTCTACTGCTCCAAGAATTTGATTTGCAGAGCAAGTAAAAGCCTAGAGTAAAGAATGTGGTGGCGGATCACCTCTCTCACATCAAATCACATAGTTTCCTTAAAACCGACCCTATCAAGGACTCCTTCCCAGACAAGTCAATTTGTTCTATTGACTCTCTTCCATTGTAAGTCGATACGACAAGCTTTCAGGTGTCTAGGATAGCTCCCCATAATTGACTCAAGAGCAGAATTGATTGACTTAATTCGGAATCTAGGAAATACCAATGAGAGAATATGTTATTTTTCTTCAAAGATGTGGATTGTATTTGGTGCAGGTGTATTCCTAAAAAGGAATACATGCGTGTCCTCACATATTGTCATTCCTACTAGCTGACCATGTTCTATGATGCATATGCATTTGTGTGGTCTTAGTATGTCAGAGAATAGGAGGGGTCCTTGTTTCCAAAGATGAAATGCCCATGCATCCAATGATTATGGTTGATGTTTTAGATGCATGGGGTATAGAATTTATGGACTCATTCCCTAACAACCATAGTTACGAGTACATTCTATTGGCGATAGAGTACCTATCTCGGTGGGTGGAGGCTATCCCTCCTGAGCCACAAATAGGAGGATTTTTTGCAAGTTCATGAAGGATCACATAGTTTCACAGTTTAGGGTTCCCAAAGTCATCATATCTGATGAGGGTAGCCATTTTGTTAACAGGGAAGTGAAGAATATAACAAAGGACTACGACATCAAGCACCATGTCACCAATCCTTACCACCCACAATCACATGACATGGCATATGTGTTGAATAGGGAGATGCGGGTATTTTGTAGAAGCTAGTCTGCCCTGACAAGAAGAATTGGTCCGAACTCTTGTCCAAACTTTTGTGGACATATTGAACTACTTACAAGGCCCTGCTTGGATTCTCCCCATTCTGGATGAAATATGGGAAGCTGTTACTTGTTAAGTTTATTCATAAATCCGAATGAGCACTGAAGAAAGTAATCTGGAATTGACATGAAGGACAACATAATAGAGAAGTTGATCTAAATGATCATTTAGAAATCAGAAACTAGGCATATGATAATAGCATGATCTATAAGGGTAGAATGAAGCACAATCAAGATCAGTATATTAGGCACAAGAATTTTATCCCAGGGTCGAAGGTATGGGCATTCAATGTCAAGTTGAAGATTTTCCTCAGTAAGTTGAAATCCAAGTTGATGGGACCCTTCGTTGTTGGAGACATGCACGAGAATGGTAGCATAGAGATTTCAGATTTTACATATGGTGCATTATCATTCCTTGTGAACATGCAACTACTTAAGCATTTCATCACATCAGATGAGCAATTGGCCCACGTAGAGTAGATCTCCTCATGTTCATCCCAAAATTTCATGATTTACTCTCAGCGAATGGGTGACACCTTGCTACTCCCAATATCTCTAGGCATCTCATGTTATTGTCTCCATTTCTTTGTATATTCGCAAAACCCTTCGCTTCTCACACTTTATTATTCTTCTATACTTAGGCTGATCGAAACGTAAGTATGAGGGGGACAGATGAACTCCTTATATATTCATTAATTCATTCATTCTCCTATTATCCTCGACCGTTTCATTTTTTATCTCATCTGTACTTAGGTTGTCCCGATCTGAACTATATGGGGTGGCCTACTTCTATATATCTATTCTTTTCACTCTCTTATGTTAAGCACACGCTCAGTGCGTTCCTCATTCTTGTGCTCTGAGGAAAACTTCTAGCACATTCTAAGTATAGGAGTTGTATACATTACATATATACTATACCCATAGCAAGTACATTCACCTAGTTTATGTATATAATATTCAAGAAATATGGGATTGTTAACAACTTGTAAATTTTATAAAAAAATCATAAAATATATGAAATATGTAAAATTAAAAATATGTATAATTCTTGTAACTTGTAAAAAATAAAATAAATAAATAAAATTTAGTTGTATAATGTGTATATTGTATGCGGATCGTAAAAATTATATAATCCTTTATAAATTTGTATAATCTAGTGTAGATAATACTATTTTTCGAAAACTGTTAAAGTTTGTTTAATAATACTTGTGTTTTAAATTTGTATAAAATTTAGAGTATAACTAAACATTGATAAAAATGACCTCTCATTAATTTTAAAAAAATCCTTTGCATTTCATGCATCTGCATTTCATTAGCATATTATGCAAATGCACAGGTAAAAAGCCAAGGGTTCTGAACCGAGCAATGAGTAAAAATTGTGCATTGGCCCCCACCTTGATTCAATGATTATGACTAGAAGACTATCCCTCATTTGAAACTTTATTTGAACCCATTACTCTGGTATTTAGATGCCCATGCAACCAAAGAAAGAGTTGCATGGTCTTCCAAGACACCGTAAGAGTTGAGCTAAGTGCATGGTGCTAGTGCACATATTAGTTCCCTATCCAGGAGTCTACTTAGAATGATGCATTAATGTTATACACTAAGCGTCAAAGTCTTGACATTGTTTTATAGAACTTGGATAATTAAGTTATGACCTTAAGTTTATAAAATCCAACTTCTCAAAGAATTTCCTCTAATTATTAATTGGATTAAGGTCAGTTCAAGTCCACACTCAAGCAATACCATTAATAAATGGGCCAAAAGAAAAAATATCAAAGAAAAGCCTCAAAATAAATGCAGTGTAAACATTAATGGTCCAATGCATGCATAGTCAAGACTTGTCTGCACTGGCCAAGCTTCAAATAGGAGACTTAGTTACATTGGCCGAGCTCTGGCTTCATCCTTTCTTCCATTTGTTATATTAGCAATACTTGAATTTAGAAGGAAATACCCGATTGCCCGAGGATGAGTTATTAGAGGAATAGATTGGACGGTAGTTTGCCATTTCAAATGGGAAGAACTAACACCCCTGACACAGAAGATACAATTATTCAATGTTCATATAATATGCTTTGAGAGGGGTTAATTGAAAATGACTTCTGATTTGAACATGATTGATGATTGGTACAACTTAGAGACTATTAGTTTTAACACTGTAATTCTCATAAGGAGGTCCGCCAAACTATTAAGCCAAAGGTTGACTGCTTATCTGAAAACCACTCTACTTGGGCTAACAAGCTAGCATAGCAATCACTGTGATGATCAATTCTAAAATAAGCAACACATAATCCACACTTAAATAGATCACTGATTGTATGATTTAAAATTTATTATAACTCTACTGAAATGTATATAGGTGCAAGTACGTAGTGTGTCGAATACTAGACGAATATGGTGTCTAGTAATTATTCATATATATTTCTAAATATTTTTTTTATTTTTTGCCTTTTCTTATTTTTATATGGGTTTTAATTATGTTTAGTTTTCATGGGTTTATAATTGTTTTGTATTATATTTTTAGTTTTAAATTTTATATTTTGAAAAATCTTATTTTTTTATTTTTCAAATAAAATAAATAATAATAGAATAAAATGTAGATATTATATCTTATATGTGTAATATTAAGAATATATACTCAATATAGTTAATAGATTATTATTTAAGTAAAAATAAAGTTAAATTACAAAATGTTTTTTGTGTTTTTTATATTTTATCTATTTTTGGCATTTTTATACAATTTTTCTAACATTTATGTATTTTTAAGTTATTTACTATATGAAATAGTGAACATATTAACTATCCTAAACCGTAAGTACACAATTCACCCCAAAAAATGTTTAATATTTACCATGTAATAAGGAAAATTCAGAATTATATATTTTAATCTTTATATATTTTTGTTAATTTTTTTAGATGTTTAGGTTTTTGTGATTTCTACATTTTATATTTTTTGTTTTTTAGTAATTTTTATATACAAGTTAGATAATATAGCAATACATCTAATATATTTTTTGGAATTTTGGAAAATGTTTTATAATTTTTATGGGTTTTCATAACTAAATAGGGAATAAAAGCATTTTTTGTATTTTTAGAAAATAGGAAAATTCATTTAAATGATAAAATAAATGTATGCATGAACAAACAAGGCTACAAGCATCTATATTAATTTTGCTACAATATTTTGCACAAAGTATTATTTAATTTGAACAATATACACACAAATAAAATAGTGCAGCTTAGAGAGAGCAGAATACATACATATATATATATATATATTTAACTATGCATGAATTTAATAACACATTCAAGAACATTAAGGGCATACATGTAATTTTTACCGCACCTCATGAGGTGATACACGTGAGGTAAAGGGACATAAGTGCAATAATATAAAAGTACAAGCATTTAGTTGTAGTTTTTCTTAGAAATATAACATGTAGTATATTATTTATAATACTGAAATTAAAATACGAAAGGAGAGGTGGCGATTATGCTATTAAACCATGTGTTCCACATATGGGATGCATGTGTGGTGATCAACGACTTAGGATGCTCCACTTAGATGATCAACAATCTAGATTTATTAATACCCCTTCAAAGATGAGCAGCGTAGATCCGATATTCGACACAATCAAATGGTGGTGGTGATCCACGACCATGCATCTGATATTAAAACTAGGGCTAAGGCACATTTGGACATCTACAACTCTTTACGACGAATAAGGAAGAACAAGTGGTCTTCCCAGCTTCAATCCTTCAATTCGAATGCCTCCGACCACCTCGTGGTCTGTTGGTGGGATTGATAGCTTCCTAGGTCCCTTCCACACATGTACGAGGCTTCAACCAAGTCCAGTCCTTGTCTAAGGAGGCCTGGAAGTCTCTTCTTCTTCATGCATCCTAGAATGTGGTTCTTTGTGTCATTCAAGCTCCAAATGGACTCCCAGGTCCCAACTCCTACACAAAATCAAAGAGGGGCTTGAAGGTTGTATCCTCGACACAAAGTTAAAACCGATAGTGCAAGAAATGAGGGTGGATGACAGATCTCCAACCAATGACAGAGTAAAAATATTATTCGACGACTAGTACACGACCATGGTGATCTAGATGGATGAATCGATGAAGAAATGAAGGGGAGATTTTATGGGGGCGTTGGGCAGTCGAAATAAGGGTCGTAGCACACTAGAACATAAGATCGGAGCACTTGCTCCGATGAACTACAATTGACAAATTTAAGCTAAATTTGAATAAAATTAAGTTAAACTAAGACTAACATTATGATAAGAAATGAAAATGTGAGCTAAAACAACTAACCTAATAGATCAATAAGGGAGTACCTGGAGCAAAAGAAACCTCACCTGAGCTACTCTTTGACGATGGTTGGATCGACTTACCAACCACCTTTCTCCTCGTTGACACCCGTAGGGCCTCGTTGTTGTCACCATGAGTCTCACTAGCTTAAGGTATTGGGTTTCCAGGTGGTGAAGAATGATTCAAGCTTCAAAATGAAGGTGAGGGGATTTATTTATGCACATGGTGAGGGGCGCTCATGTGACGGAGATGCCATGAAGAAGAAGGGGGTTCGTGAGGGCTATGATCATGGAGTGGAAGAGGGGTGTCAAAGATCAGAATGGTGGTGGTCACAAGGCAGAAGGTTACTTGACATCGAGGGGAAGCAATACATGGTGGACTTCACGATCCTTGATATGGAGTGTCCCTGAAGATGGAAAGATTCCCAGATTATCCTCGATGACCATTTTCTCTGAACGATTAGAGTTGTATTTGACTATACTCTGGGAAAGATACACTTTCATGCACATGATGAAAATGTAGTGTTAGAGATGCAACAATTGAAATGGTACACAAATATTTCAGAGAGCAACACTGAGTAGGTCACATCTGAACATAAATGCAACAAAGTTGACGTTGTTGATCATTGATAGCAGCAGTCAGCGTGGGTTAATGAACTCCTCTCATTAGGAAAACATAGTGTAAGGAGGCAGATTGACAGATTTTGCCTGATTAGACCTTACACAGAGGAGACTTTCTTATGCATCTCCCTACGTCATTGATGACTCAGAAGCTTACTTATGCTTTTCAAACTTGCCCCCCTTGTTTAATCGAAGGACGAGGATGAAAAATTAGAGTGCAGATTTTGTTAATTGCTTAGACAAATTTGGCGATCTGACTCCTAAGCCAAATTAGTTGGTGTCTACTATCATAATAGAGCCATCCACATCTACCACGGAGCCAAATTCAGAGCAAGTTGAGCTAGATATTCTAGATGATCTTACCGTTCCTAACTTCAAACTCTTCCTTCTACATTGAAATATGCCTTCCATGCAGGTCCACCTCAGAAGTTCCTGGTCATTATCAGTTCTAATCTGATTGGATAATAAGAATCTCATTTGTTAGAAAATCATGAAAAGAACCACAAGGCAATAGGTTGGAGAGTGTCTGATCTCCACTGTATTAAAACCGCCTTATGTTCACACCACGTTTACTAAAGAAATGTAATAAACCTTCTCATGAGTTCCTGCACATGCAAAGTCAGAACTTATGAGAAGTAGTGTAGAAAGAAATAGAGAAATCATGTCATGCGGGTTTTATATATCACATTTCCGATTCTAAGTGGGTGTCACCACTTAATGTTATCCCTAAGAAGGAGGGACTCCATACATTTATCAATTTAGAAGGAGAATATATTATGACATGAGTATCCATATCATGGATCATTTCTGTTGATTATAGATGTCTGAATGCCACGACAAAAAGGGATTATTTCCCCTACAATTCATTGACCAGATCTTAGAGAGAATTGTGGGAAAATAATTCTTTTGCTTTTTGGATGAGTTCTCGTGCTACAATCAAGTAGTCATTTCTCTTGATGACCAGGAGACCACCTTTACATGTCCATTCGATACTTATGCATTCATGTGCATGCACTTTGGGTTATTCAATGCTCCGGGGAGTTTCCAGCGATGCATGATTACATTAATTGCCGAGGTGGTGGGCGACTTCCTGGAAATCTTTATGGACATCTTCTCGATCCATGGGGATTTATTTGACTCTTGTTTATCTCATCTAGATCGAGTCCTTAAGAAATGTAATTAGGTTAATCTGGTGCTATATTGGAAAAAGAGCCATTTCATGGACCAAGAGGGCATTGTGTTAGGACACGTTATCTCTAAGAGAGGAATGGAGGTTGACCCGGCCAAGGTGGATGTGATCAAGAAACTTCAACACCCAGCCAAGATCAAGAGAATGCAGATGTTCCTCAAGCACATCTGTTTTTATAGAAGATTCATAAGACTTTCTAAAGATTGTACGATTGCTAACAAAGCTATCAGGAAAAGACATTGAGTTCCTCATAGATGACATGTGTCTTGAGGCCTTCGAGCTGCTTAAGAGGAAGCTCATGGATTCTCCCATCTTACATACCCCAAATTGGTCTCTTCCCTTTGAGTTTCTAACAAATGCTTCTGACTTTACGGTTGGGGCTATGTTAGGACATAAGAGAGAAGATATACCAAATGTTGTCCACCATGAAAGCAATGTTCTCGATTAAACATAAGGGAACTACACTATTACATAGAAGGAAATGCTTGCCGTAGTGTTTGCCTTGGATAAATTCAAGTCACATCCTTTAGGATCCAACGCTACCGTATTCACAGACTACATAGCCATCAAGTACTTAATGGAAATGAAGCATGTGAAGGTGCATCTTCTTAGGTGGATTCTACTGCTCCAAGAATATGATTTGCAGAGCAAGTAAAAGCCTAGAGTAAAGAATGTGGTAGCGGATCACCTCTCTCACATCAAATCACATAGTTTCCTTGAAACTGACCCTATCAAGGACTCCTTCCCAAACAAGTCGATTTGTTCTATTGACTCTCTTCCATGGTATGTCAATATGGCATGCTTTCAGGTGTCTAGGATAGCTCCCCATGATTGACTCAAGAGCAGAATTGATTGACTTTATTTGGAATCTAGGAAATACCAATGAGAGAATCTGTTATTTTTCTTCGATGATGTGGATTGTATTTGGCGCAGGTGTATTTCTAGGAAGGAATACGTGAGTGTCCTCACATATTGTCATTCCTTGGAAGGAGGAGGACATCACTTTGGGAAGAGGACCGCCGTGGTCCAATGTGGTTTGTACTAGTTGGCCATGTTCTATGATGCATATGCATTTGTATGGTAATGTCTAGTATGTCAGAGAATAGGAGGGTTCCTTGGTTCCAAAGATGAAATGCCCATGCATCCAATGATTATGGTTGATGTTTTAGATGCATGGTTTATAGACTTTATGGACTCATTCCCTAAGAGCCATAATTATTAGTACATTCTATTGGCGATAGATTACCTATCTTGGTGGGTGGAGGCTATCCCTACCCGAGCCGCAAATAGGAGGAATGTCTGCAAGTTCATGAAGGATCACATAATTTCACTGTTTAGGGTTCCTAAAGTCATCATATCTAATGAGGGTAGCCATTTGTTAACAGAGAAGTGAAGAAGATAACAAAGGACTATGACATCAAGCACCATGTCACTAGTCCTTACCACCCACAATCACATGACATGGCATAGGTGTCGTATAGGGAGATGAGGGTATTTTATAGAAGCTAGTCTGCCCTGACAAGAAGATTTGGTCCCAACTCGTGTACAAAGTTTTTTGGTCATATTGAACTACTTACAAGGCCCTGCTTGGAATCTCCCCATTCTGGATGGAATATGGGAAGATGTTCCACTTACTTGTTAAGTTGATTCATAAATCCGAATGAGCACTGAAGAAAGTAAACTACAATTGACATGAAGGACAATAGAATAAACAAGTTGATCTAAATGATCATTTACAAATCAGAAACTAGGCATATGATAATAGCATGATCTATAGGGATAGAATCAAGCACTATCATGATCAGTATATTAGGCACAAGAATTTTATCCCATTGTCGAAGGTATGGGTATTCAATGTCAAGTTGAAGATTTTCCTCAGTAAGTTGAAATCCATATGGATGGGACCCTTCGTTGTTGGAGAAGTGCACGAGAATGGTAGCATAGAGATTTCAGATTTTACATATGGTGCATTATCATTCCTTGTGAACATGCAACTACTTAAGCATTTCATCACATCAGATGAACAATTGGCCCATGTAGAAGACATCTCCTCATGTTCATCCCAAAATCTCATGATTTACTCTCAGGGAATGGATGACACCTTGCTACTCCCAATATCTCCCGGCATCTCATGTTGTTGTCTCCATTTCTCTGTATATTCACAAAACCCTTCGCTTCTCACACTTTCTTATTCTTCTATACTTAGGCTGATCAAAACATAAGTATGAGGGGGACAAATGAACTCCTTATATATTCATTAATTCATTCATTCTCCTATTGGCCTCAACCATTGCATTTTTTATCTCTTCTGCACTTAGGTTGACCCGATCTGAAGTATATGGGGTGGCCTACTTCTATATATTTATTCTTTTCACTCTCTCATGTTTAGCACATGCTTAGTGCCTTCCTCATTCTTGTGCTCTGAGGAAAACTTCTAGCAAATTCTAAGTATCGGAGGTGTATACATTACATATATACTATACCCATAATAAGAACATTCACGTTGTTTATGTATATAATATTCAAGAAATATGGGATTGGTAACAACTTGTAAAGTTTTATAAAAAAACATAAAATATGTGAAATATGTAAAATGAAAAATATATATAATTTTTGTAACTTGTAAAAAATAACATTAAATAAATAAAATTTAGTTCTATAATGTGTATATTGTATGCAGACCGTAAAAATTATATAATCAAGTATAAATTTGTATAATCTAGTGTAGCTAATACTATTTTTGGAAAAGTGTTAAAGTTTGTCTAATAATACTTGTGTTTTAAATTTGTATAAAATTTAGTGTATAACAAAACATTTTGATAAAAATGACCTCTCATTATATTTAAAAAAATCCTTTGCATTTAATGCATCTACATTTCATTAACATATTATCCATACGCACATGTGAAAAGCCAAGGGTTCTGAACCGAGTAGTGAGTAAAATTTGAGAGTGGACTTGAACTGACCTTAATCCAGATGATAATCAGAGAAACTTCTCTGAGAAGTATGATTTTATAAACTTAAGGTCATAACTTAATTATCCAAGTTCAACAAAACAATGTCTAGACTTTGACGCTTAGTGTCTGACATTAATGCATCATTCTAAGTAGACTCCTGGATAGGGAACTAATATGTGCACTAGCACCATGCACTTAGCTCAACTCTGACGGTGTCTTGGAAGACCATGCAACTCTTTCTTGGGTTGCATGGACATCTAAATACCAGAGTAATGGGTTCAAATAAAGTTTCGAATGAGGGATAGTCTGCTAGTCATAATCGTTGAATCGAGGTGGGGGCCAATGCAACCACTTCACATGGCTATTCACATTTTTAAATGGGAAGAACTAACACCCCTCACACAGAAGATACAGTTATTCAATGTTCATATAATATGCTTTGGGAGGGGTTAATTGGAAATGACTTCTGATTTGAACCTGATTGATGATTTGTACAACTTAGAGACTATTAGTTTTAACACTGTAATTCTCATAAGGAGTTCCGCCAAACTATTAAGCCAAAGGTCGACTGCTTATCTGAAAACCACTCTACTAGGGCTAACAAGCTAGCATGGCAATCACTGTGATGATCAATTTTAAAATAAGCAACACATAATCCACACTTAAATAGATCACTGATTGTATGATTTAAAATTTATTATAACTCTACTGAAATGTATATAGGTGCAAGTATGTAGTGTGTCAAATACTAGAAGAAAATGGTGTGTAGTAATTATTCTTATATATTTCTAATTAATACTTATTATTTTTGTATTTTTTGCCTCTTCTTATTTTTATGTGGGTTTTAGTTATGTTTAGTTTTTATGGGTTTATAATTGTTTTGTATTATATTTTCAGTTTTAAATTTTATATTTTGAAATATTTTAATTTCTTTATTTTTTAAAATAAAATATGTA
Organism: Ottelia alismoides; assembly: GCA_037367405.1. NCBI lineage: Eukaryota > Viridiplantae > Streptophyta > Magnoliopsida > Alismatales > Hydrocharitaceae > Ottelia > Ottelia alismoides. Next base: position 936,062 of record JAZKJV010009743.1, on the reverse strand, counting down.
ATAATAGAATAAAATGTAGATATTATATCTAATATGTGTAATATTAAGAATATATACTCAATATAGTTATTTAGATTTTTATTTAAGTAAAAATAATGTTTAGCTACAAAATGTTTTTTGAGTTTTTTATCTTTATCTGTTTTTGGCAATTTTTGTGCAATCTTTCTAATATTTACGTATTTTTAAGTTATTTACTATATGAAATAGTGAACATATTAACTATTCTAAACCCTAAGTACATTCTTCACCCCCAAAAAATGTTTAATATTTACCATATAATAAGGAAAATCCAGAATTATATTATTTAAATTATATATTTTTTCTAATTTTGTTTAGATGTTTAGGTTTTTGTGATTTCTACATTTTATATTTTTGTTTTTTTAGTAATTTTTATATACAAGGTAGATGATATAGTAATACATCTAATATAAATTTTTTGAATTTTTGGAAAATGTTTTATAATTTTTATGGGTTTCCATGACTAAATAGGTAATAAAAGCATTTTTTGTATTTTTAGAAAATAGGAAAATTAATTTAAATGGCAAAATAAATTTATGCGTGAACAAACAATGCTACAAACATTTATATTAATTTTGCTACAATATTTTGCACAAAGTAATATTTAACTTAAACAATATACACACAAATAAAATAATGCAGCTTAGAGAGAGCAGAATACATATATATTTAATTATGCATGTATTTAATAACACATTCAAGAACGTTAAGGGCATACATGTAATTTTTACCGCACCTCATGATGTGATATACGCGAGGTAAAGGGACATAAGTGCAATAATATAAAAGTACAAGCATTTAGTTGTAGTTTTTCTTAAAAATATAATATGTAGTATATTATTTGCAGTATCAAATTAAAATACGAAAGGAGAGGGGGTGATTATGCAATTAAACCATGTGTTCCACATGCGGATGCGTGTGTGGTGATCAGCGGCTTAGGATGCTCCACTTAGATGATCAACAATCGAGATTTATCGATACCCCTTCAAAGATGAGCTGCGTAGATCAGATATTCGACACAATCAAATGGTGGTGGTGATCCATAATCATGCATCTAATATTAAAACTAGGTGTAAGGCACATTTGGACATCTACAACTCTTCGATCCTTCAATTCGAATGCCTCCGATGACCTCGCGGTTTGTTCGTGGGATTGATAGCTTCCTAGGCCCCTTCCACACATGTACGAGGCTTCAACCAAGTCCAGTCCTTGTCTAAGGAGGCCTGGAAGTCTCTTCTTCTTCATGCATCCTAGAATGAGGTTCTTTGTGTCATTCAAGCTCCAAATGGACTCCCAGGTCCCAACTCTTACACAAAATCAAAGAGGGGCTTGATGGTTGTATCCTCGACCAAAAGTTAAAACTAATAGTGCAAGAAATGTGGGTGGATGACAGATCTCCAACCAATGACATAGTTAGAATATTATTCGTCGATTGTGCACGACCATGGTGATCTAGATGGATGAATCGATGAAGAAATGAAGGGGAAATTGGATGGGGGTGTTAGGCAGTCGAAATAAGGGTCGTAGCACACTAGAACTTAAGATCAGAGCACTAGCTCTGATGAACTACAATTGACAAATTTAAGCTAAATTTGAATAAAATTAAGTTAAACTTAGACTAACACTATGATAAGAAATGAAAATGTGAGCTAAAACAACTAACCTAATAGATCAATAAGGGAGTACCTAGAGCAAAAGAAACCTCACCTGAGCTACTCTCTGACGATGGTTGGATCGACTTCCCAACCACCTTTCTCCTCGCTGACACCTGTAGGGCCTCGTTGTTGTCACCATGAGGCTTACTAGGTTAAGGTATTGGGTTTCCAGGTGGTGAAGAATGATTCAAACTTCAAAATGAAGGTGAGTGGGTTTATTTATGCACATGGTGAGGGGCGCTCATGTGACGGAGATGCCATGAAGAAGAAGGGGGTTCGTGAGGGCTATGATCAAGGCATGGAAGAGGGGTGTCAAAGATCAGAATGGTGGTGGTCATAGGGAAGAAGGTTAGGGGGAGGCATAAGAAATTGGTGAATAATGGGGGTCATGCCTCTAGTAGAGTCGGAAGCTATTGATTGTTATAGTTGATCGGGTGGTCAAGAAAATAAGGTACCTCAATAGTCCACAATGGACCAAATAAGACAAAATCAAAACAAAAATATGTATAAATTCAACAAAAAATGTAAATGGTTTTCTTAAATAAAATTTAAAATTTAAAAATGTTCATAATTTTACAAACTATTCTACTTTTTTTATTTGTTTTTACAATATTATTTATGAGATGTTAATAATTGCATGTGTATATATATGTATTTATACCTATATTTTATCTATTATATTTTTATCTTGTATTTAATATGAATAATATTGTATTTTCATATTTTATATATTTATAAAATTATTAAATACTTATTTTTAGATTTATTGTTTTTTTATAATTTTATTTGTATGTATATCTGAAAACATGTCTATACATTATAGGTATAATAGACCTATATATTATATTGTATTATTTATTTTAACATATTTTCTACATTTATACTATGTTTATATTTTTAGAATGTTTTATATAATATGCACGATTAATTAAAAACATAAAAAGTGAAAAAACGTAAAGAATGAAATAGTCATTTATTTATAAAGATGCCCAATACAAAAGTACCTCAAAAAGCCGGCCTTTGTATCTTAGCTCCATTTTTAATGAAACCACCTTTATTTGAAAAATAATTTAATTCGAAATAAAATGAAAGTAAATTTGATTCAGTTTGAATTCATATGTAGATATTGATGAATGAAGTTTTATTTATGGCTTTTAATATGTGTGTACATCTTTCATGGTGTATTACTTTTATTGGCCATTATTTTTTTAATTTTCTATATATTATTATGTACAAGTTTCATGTTGAACATTTTATCATTTGAAGTATGTATAATGAATAATAAATGGTATAAAAATGACTACATTAAAGGTATATAATTAGGTTTTTAGTGAATTTGGTACATTGTTTTGGCTCTTATTTTCCCCTACTTTATTCCTGGTCAACCTAATCAATGTTTACTTGTTCTCAGAATTTAGGTCCATTCAGTATCATTGACCCATCAATTAATTTTCCTTTCTCTTCTTTATTTTGTAATTTTAGATTTAACTTCAGGTATTAGTGTGTTAATTACATGCTAATTACATGCTAATTACATATGCTTTTTAGATATTAATTTGTACACATTAGTTGTATTACATGTGTTTTACTAGACATTTAAAGATAAAATGAAATAATAAAGTTATATAAATAGTTATTCATCACCCCCTATACTTACTTTTACTAGTCCCTAGCAAACACCTATCAGAAGAATAAGTGATGCAAAAGAGAAAAATGGAAAAAGGACAATAAATAACTTAGAGTGACAATGATTCTTAAACTTATCTTCATAAAATCAAAGTTTGGATCTTAAATAGGAACTTTGGATTGTTAGTTTGCTAGAACCATATTGAGAATATGATCTAATACTTAACAACTCTCAAGTTCCATGATTTAATACTATGGTGAGGGTCGGCTGAACTCGACCTCAGGAGACACATACCTAAGGTCGAGCTGCGGGAAGTTGGAGGTGCACCTAGAGTGAAATCGAGGACCGAGATTGTCTTGAGGCGAGGGTTGACCGAGCTCGCAGTGGGCAGTTGCTCCGGGTGTTGGGGTGGATTACGTTGAGTGGCAATGATAAGGGTGGAAGGATACGAGATGCAAGGAAGAGGTGGATGTTGTCTAAAGTGTGGAGGAGATCATGGAGAGGATCACCCTAGGGCTGTGCGAGGTGATGTACCAGGAGGTGGAGCAAATCGGTGGATGTGTAGTGGAGTATGTTGAGTGTGTAAGTAGCGTTGACCAAGAGGGAGATGAAGTTGTGGTGGTTGGTAAGGAGAGAGGTAGCATGGTGATTGGAGTAAAACAAACATGAGAAGAATATCAGAGGAGGCGAACAAGTAACGCGAGGAAGAAAGGAAAGAAAATAAGAAGCTTTACCTGAGGGTACACCAGGAGAAGTGGAGCTCGAATGAGCTTGTCATCACCTCGATCCAATTGGTGATGTATCAAAGAAACTTGGTGTGTTAGGAAACTACAAGAATAAAGGTCACTCCGTAGATCTAACTAGCGATGATGAAGGGACGGAGGCAGTCTCCCGCATGTGCCCACTTCTATCTCTCTCACTCGCTCTCCTCGGCCAAAGAAGATGATGATGGCCGATAAGAGTCTAAATGGGAGGGTGTTTGGCTTTGTAGGAGGAGGAAGGAGATTAGGGGTTACATAAGCAAGGGGTCAGCCTCGTAACGGTTGGAGAAGAGGAGAGGAGTCGTGGGTCATCACGCACGAGGCAGTGAGGCGGTGATTTCAAGGTTGTGCAAGAGGAAGAGGGAGAAGTGAGGAAGGGGAGGGGGTGGGTCACATGATGAGCACGTGACCTAAGTAGAGAGAGAGAGGTGATACATGGCTTACCTAGGGGTTGCCACGAGTCGCAAAAAAATTTCAAAAAATAAAAGAGAAAGAAATTTCGAAAAGAATTAGGTAAAGACCTCGGATCAAAAATTTTACCTTACGAAAGTTGTTCATATCGACAAGATATACAACTTTCATGAAGGGACTAGGAGCAAAAGAGGTCATCTGTATTTTCGGTGTTTTTCTATGTCTAGAAAACCACTTTTGGTGGTTTTGCAATTTAGTTATCTTTAAGAGGATAAAACTTTAAAAAATAAGATAAAATAAAGGACACTTATTTACACATTAATTTATTTTTTTGGATTTTTAATGAATAAGTAAAATAGAAATATAAAATAAAAGATTTTTTTCCAGACTCACAAAGACCACTCAGCCTCAGTCAATTTCTTTGATTTCACCCTTAATTTGGATTTGCATTTTATTACCACGTTATAAAAATTTAGTCAAAGACCACAAATAAAAAATAAATAAAATAAAAAAGGTTAATGAAATACATAAAAACTTAGGTCAAAAACTGGTAAAATACAAATTACGTTAAAGAGGTCCAAAACCCAACTTTCACATATGAGGTTTAATTTTTTTGAAATTAGTCTTCTTTTGAAGGTATTTGAATATGGAGTACTATAAAAGTGAGTAGTACAAAATCGGACATTATATAATTAAAATGTATGCATTTTAGCCCGTCTGGTGCGAAATTAGATTTTAGGTTTATTTGTCACTTATTTAAATTAACAAAATTTTTTATTTTTTCTTTATTCTTATTAGTAATATCTACACAACGGAAGTGGTTTGGGGTTCATTAGAGTTAGTATAAATTTACTAAAAATCAGGAAATTCATCTACTTTTAGGTCAGTTTACACTAAGATTTTTGACTCCTTATTTTATGCAATTACGCAAGATAAAATATGAATATTATTTACACATGATAATAATGCTATTTAAATCGTTAGATGCATCTAGATTTTAGGTAACGAAGTTTAATTGACCAATTTTAGCATGTTCAATCAGTGATTCATCATATTCTTGTACTTAAACCATGCCCGTCCCTAAGCATCAAAGAGTGAATGACTTAGTTGGATAAATCTCTGATTGTGCCTGTGAATTTTCAAGGCTCAATTCATCGAAAACCCTTAATTTGAGTGATCCTAAAATTCTGGGCTCGACCATGCTTTAACCAAATGGAATCCAACTTCTCTATTTATCAGATTTTTTGTTTGTATACAAAATATAAGGATATGACAATAAATGTACTGCAATCATGAGAGTCGAGTCGATATGTCACCCAAGATCCTAGTCCATGAGACTCTCCTCTAGACCTAATCCTCAGCTATAGGGAATAAGTTGGTTATTACATCCAATCCACCATCTCATTAGTTTGCTAGACTTGAAAGTGTAGATGGAAGGCCAGGCGATGGAGGGCATATGATTGTGCATTTCCGCCTCTCCTTCACATTGGAACAAGAGTCCTCTCAAGTGCCTTATTACTCGACACATGTATATTTTTGGTTTGTTGGTCAATGTGTCTGTCAAGAGAACTAGGAGTCATCTGCACTTGTTTTTCTGGGAGTACATCAGGGTGTGTCTCTTTTGAGTATCTAAGATACCTTGAACACACAAAATTGTATCACTATACGATGCAAAGCCCTTTTTTGATGCTAGTCCGTTTCCTTGGTCCTATTAGCATTTTGTCCAAGAGGACACTTTGAAATGGCTGGGAGTGATCGCCTTTGGTGGAAGCTCTTTTGAATTTCTATTAATGGTGATAGATCTTTTCTTTTATGAGAGATCTTCTCTCGAAATTTATTTCATTGTTTGGCTAGCTCCACCGCTCTTACCAAAAGTAGGCGTACACTGATCAACAATTTATTTAAGTTTCATCACACCCTTGCACATAGGTAATATTAAATGATAGCTTGCAAACTTGTTCACATACTAGCTATGGTTTTGTTGACACTCAGGATTCTTGAAGCCTTTATTAACTTTATCCCATCCTCGAGCATCATTAAATCAGCTCTAAACTCAAATCTCCAAGCCTAGTTCCGCAAGTGATAACTAAACTCACCACATCAATCATGTAGTTGTGAAAGTGATGTGGTGATCATATTCTTTAGAAGGTAGTGATTAAGAGTTGGACCAAGCGTCCACTTGGACCAAGCGCTAATTAGGATCAAGGAGTCGGGATGACACCGAAAAAGGGCTCTGCATCGTAAATGCTACAAGTCTGGGTGTCGAAGGTATCTTAGATACTCAAAAGAGACACACCCCGGTATACTCCCAGAAAAGAAGTGCAGACGACTCCAACTCTCTTGACGGACACATTGGTCAACAATCTAAAAATTTATGTGTTGAGTAAAAAGGCACTCGAGAGGCCCCTTGTTCCAATTTTAGGGAGAGAAAAATAGACACAATCCCATACCCTCCATCATCTGGCCGTCCATCTACATTTCAAGTCTGACAAACGAATGAGACAGTTGACTGAAGCAAGAATAGACATATTCCCTAGTATTGAGGATGAGGTCTAGAGGAGAGTCTCTAGGATTGGAACTTTGAGTGATGCCTCGACTCGACTCTCATGAAATGCAGTACACTTAAATTCATATCCTTATATGATATGTACAAAAAGAGAGTCTGATAATTAGAGAAGTTGGATTCCTTCTGACTGATTGGATAAACCCAGAAGTTTAGGATCTCTTGAATTAAGGGTCTTTGAAAGATAGAGCCTTGAAATCTTCACTTGCATTGTCATGAATTAATCCGACTCCTTCATTCTTTAGATGCTCGAGGATGAGAATGGTTTAAGTATAGGGGTATCACGAATCTCGTATTCATCATGCTAAAAGATACAAATTAAACCCCCTGCTTAATCAATCCAATAAAAATGCCCATCAATTCTTTATTTTTATCTCGTATTATATTGTGTATAATTACCTTTAATTAATTGTATTTAATTTCTCTTATTCTTCTTGTTATTATTTTATCATCAAAAACCCCTAAAAATTAGGTAGATTAATTGTCTATAAATCACTGACCTTTAAAAAGACTAAAAAAATACAAAAACAACTCAAAGACAAAAATTGGTGTTTTTAACCCCCTTGAAAATACCCCCAAAAATGCTTTTTGTACAAATGACCTCTTTTGACTTTTTGTCCAACACGAAAGTTGTATATCTCGTCGAGACGAGCAACTTGCATGTATTGACTTTTTTCTAATTTTGCCTCTAACTATTTCTTTTGTATTTATCTTTGTATTTAGAGTCTCGAATCTTCTGATTGAGCCATGTGGCGCTCTCTGGAGCTTCTATTTGGCCCACCTCTTCTTCTGACACCCATCGGCCTCCTGGACCGTCTGATCCACTCTCCTCCGCCTCCATCTCAACCGTCTATCTCCACCTCACTGCCCACCGTCCGATCATACCCTAAGATATGATTTCGACCGCTCCTTCCCGCCTTCGTAACAGCCGTCCGATCTTACTAACATCCAACGGTTCACCACGCTACACGTCACCCACAACCTCAGTCGCAGGATGAGCTCTCATCCCATGCTCCTCCACCTGCCATGTCACACCTGCTCTCCCCATCGTTGGATCTTCCCCACCTATCCATCTAAACCACCCATCAACGCCTAACTCCCCACTACTCAATCTAACCTCAGATCTAATCTGAGCCCTCCAGCCAGACTTTAATCCCAGCCATTGGATCGCAAGATCCAACGGCTTCTTCTCATCATCCTCCTCCAACCGTCTCTCTCTCCCGAGGAGTTACGAATCGCAACCACTCCTCCCCCTTCCATTTTTAGTCTCTCATCCGACCACCTTCTCCACTACCTAACGGTCACCCCTCTTAGCCCTACCCTCCGTCTTCCTCGCGTAACCTCCAGGACCCCGACCATCACTCCTCCAATTAATCCTCGGCCATCGAAACCCTCCTCTTCACCATGTAACCTTGGCTTATCTCCGCCTATTGAAGCCATCCCCCGCCGTCTGAGACCCTTATCCACCATTTGGAGGCCTTCTCCCTAGCTTCGGCCGCCCTTTGGTGACAACGGAGGGTTGCCTTTGAGGCGATCATGGCCGTAAGGTCTCCGGTGAGATCCATGCCCTCCGACCATGCCGTGGAAGCTCTTATGCATCGTTGAGCACCTCGTACAGGCTGAGCGAGTCGTGCGACGACTGGAATGCCTCCAAGGCGCTCAGCCCAAGCCCATCGTCCACCGGTTTCCCCTCTCCGATGAGGTTCTTCCTCCTTTGCTTTTTCTTTGAATTTCTCATAATTTATTCACCTTTTACACCGCAATCAACGCTCACCTGACCACCTCATGACCTCTGCCATACCACCAGCATCTCCACCCACTACCCCGCTCACCCTCCTCGTTTCTCCATGACCTCGTTCATCTCTACCCCACCTTCTCTGCAGCTCGCCGAAGAAGAGACCCAAGTCCCCCGCTCCTCCACGTCCACTGGACTCCACTCACTTCACATTCACTTACGCACGCTTCAGCTATCAATTGACCCTTATAGGACTCTCAATGGTCGGAGATTGCATCGGCGATACTTCAAACGTCCTCCCTCCGGCGAAGCTCCATCGAACTACACTGCCGACCAGCTCCGGAGCTTCGCCTAGCCTCCAGGATCTTCGCAAGACTACCAGAAATCTTCACCGACCTTCAGGCGAGCGTGTGGCCCACGAAGGAGCTCCAGCAAGTCAGCCGGAGCACAGCCTCCTCCGTTGGGCCACGGAGGAGGAAGATGCTACAGATGTCGTCCGATCATTCAGATCGGACGACAGTGAAGATGGCACGTGGCAGACCCGAGCCTCAGTCCGTACCAACAGGCTCGGGTCATCCGAACCTTGACCCGAACCATTAGACGCAGCCACGTGTCCCGAGCCTGAGGTGCCTCCCAAGTCTAGGCGCCTCACATGCCCCGCCGTGAGGACCGGGGAAAATTACAGGACAAACCCCGATCCTTTTGATAATTGCATCCCAGTCCCCAGGTGCGTGCCTCACGTGCGCGCCGGGTACAGGGAGGCCCTGCCGGATTTATATATTTGCACAAAGGCCCCCGTGCATTGGAAAAATTACATCAGGGCCCAGGCGCTTTTCTATATTTCCATTTAGGTCCCTCCAAGGACCTAAATGCAATATTTATCATTTTAATTTCTTGCATTTTTCTTACAATTATGCCCCTGCATTATTTTCTTCATAACTTGAGCATCGTAGGTCCAAATTGCATGGTTTTAGTGTCATTTTGATCGTAGTTTTGTCCTCTACGTCATAGCATATCTAATTTACTCATTTGCCATTGTTTTAAATGAAGTGATTTTTGTGATAAATGAGGACCTTGCTCCCCTTGTTCTTGCTTTGGTTTGATGCCTGCTCTTCATCTTGTGATTAATACGACCCTGATTTTCATGTCTATTTTGTTGCTCATATTTTGAGGGTATATTTGTATTCTTTTGTTTAGCATACATGTAACCTTGCATAATTATTCCTGCATCACTTTGTAATTGCATAAAAACAAATTAAAAATTACATACATCATGGCATTACATTGTATTAGCATATTGCATCATGCAGACCTGAAATTGAGAATAATTCACACATGTACTTCCTGAATCAAAATTTGCTAAATTGATTAAGTAGATGTGTCCTTGTGTTCGACCTTGGTAGACTTGCCAAGTATAAATACTCCACATTATTCAAAGGACTGTGGTTTTTGCTGAATCGAATTTGCCTCATGTACTACGACAATTTCACATTATTAAAGAGGCAAATTTTACGTTCAACAATATACTGTTTTTTTATGGAAGAGGTGATTCATCCAGGCTGTTTGAGTCTTTTGTCTTACAAAGTGCCCTGAGTGAAGGATATCTATTCAACTTACATTAACTTTTCACTTGATTTGATCAAATGTTTAAGTAGTTAACTGTTGACTATAGAAATTTGTGTATTATCTGTAGCTGTTGAGATCTCAACACTTCCATTGTTATGAACCTCTCGCACGATGAAGGGTCCCACCCATTTGGATTTCATTCTACCTTGGAAAATTTTCAACCTTGTATTAGACAACCACACTTTCCGCCCAGAGACAAATCTCATTATTCAGATGTGCTTGTCGTGCCATTTCTTCACTATATCCGTGTAAAATATATTGTTCTTGTATGCGTGATTTCTGCTCTATGATAGTTCATTTAAATCCATATCTTTGTTTTTCTTTCCTTGGTGACAGTTCCAATTGATCTTTTTGATTGCACATTCTGATTTATGCATGAGTTCTGCAGGAAAATGACACGGTTTTCCATATACCATTTGAAACGGAGAGGTGCCCAATCGAGTCTTGTAAGCAGTCTAGTAAGCCCATAGAACTTGGTCCAAGAGTTGGGACCAACCCTTCAAGTCAGGACAGAATAGCTTCTGTAAAATTCCTTTGACCTCCATGTTTGATACCTTGACCATTCCATTGGATTGTGGGTGGTATGTGCTAGAGACATGATGCTCAATGTCGTAGTCCTTTGTCAACTTATTTACTTCCCGGTTGGCAAAATTGCTACCCTGTCATATATTAATACCTTAGGTATCCCAAACCTTGAAAAATATGATATTTGAAAAAGGTTGCAAACGATCATGTTGTTTACAACTCGAGTAGAGATAACCTCTACCCACCTAGATAGATAGTCTACTATGAGAAGAATATATTCAAATACTTAACTATTAGGGAATGTATTGGACATGTGAGCCCATGACCAACCATTATACAACAAATGTTATTGCGACTATCATTCCCTGATCTGAAATGAAGATTAACTAATTTGCATAATAGGTCCCTTAGTACAATTAAGGTTATATACCATGGCTATCTTAATGATCATACAATTGTTGATTCAATTTTTGAATCATAGAGGTTGGTGCTTGGATGAAATTCAAGAGAGTTAGATTGAGGACTCATCAAGCACCATCAAATGATTATCAAGAGAGGATTTCCATCTTGAGAAGGAGATGGAAATCCTTTCTCTAAAGGCTGATATTTGACCGACCTCTTGATGCAGGTCCTCTACTAAGGAATAGAGATTCATAGGTGTCAGATTAGTTAGGTCAAAGAGTTGACTTAATCAGACCGAGATAACAAAAGACCTATGTCGTATAATGTCATGATATAGGAACACATCCTCTAACCGGAGATAGATGTGTTACTATATGTCTGAGTATGTACATTTGGCAGACCAATAGGTTGATGACGTAACTAAGGTCTATACATTGGCGCGCTAGTGTCCATGAAAGGTCATATGAGTAATACGATCTCTCAAATGAGTCATACAGGTTTATTTACTGAACCGGAAGACATGAGTCATTCATGAGATATTAGGAAATATCAAATTTTGTGCACGGTAATCTCTCTTTAGAAGCTTGACTGAATTTGTAGGTATGATATATGCTTTTGGAAATTATATGATCAACACCTAGGTATGAAATATGCTTTTGGTAAGCATAATGACTCCCAATAGGCAAATGAGGAACTTAATGATAAAACCTTGAAGGAGAAAAAAAGATATCTAAAACTTCGAGTTTACTCAGGGTCTTCCAGGATGCGGGATGTGCATGTATTAGGAATACCTGAGGGTAATGTTATCATAAACGGTTGTTAACCATGACGCTTCCATTCCAAGGGAGTGATGAAACATGTCTGAATTTTAGTGACTCCTCTTAGTAGAGAAGTAATCTAATTTGGTCCAAATCAGATTGTGATCTAAATGTGATTCAAATACAGTAAGAAGATTAGATCAAACATCTATGGGAGGTCCTCGAGTTGGATTTGATATGTGATTTCAATATCCAAGTCACTACACGTGGAACAATACAATCGTCATGTCCTTATCTCCAAGTATCCAAGGAGAAAGTGCATTATCCTCGAAAGACTTCATGGATAATTTCGCTATTGAGATATTTATTCGAAAATCGAGAAAATTGATAATTAAATTTAATTTAGTTATCATGAATAATATGAACTTGATTTATATTATAAGGAGAGTTATCTAAGATAATTAAATGTGATTTAATTATCAAATATGTGAATAATGTGAATGTGATTCATGTTTTTTGGGCACATGAGAACGGAGCTCCAAGATGATTAAATGTCATTTGATGATGATGGATATAAATATTGTGGATAGTACTATCTATATTAATCATATATATTATAAATGTGATTTATGATATATTAGAGAGAGCCTATTGTTATTTATATTTTTTAATTACTTATTGACATGAATTGGATTCACATTGGATAATTAATTGAGAATATAATTTACATTTTCTTTTGGAGTGTGAATGTGATTCACATTTTCCGAATGGCATGATTGCAATAGTCACAAGATAATTTTGAATTATTTTTGTGAAATAATTTACAACAAGTGTTTTTGTAAATCTTGGAGATATCATGAGATAACGAGATCTCATGAGATAATGAGGAGATTTACCTGTCTCCCCTTTTTAGGGATGAGATCAATCTTCTCTCTCTCTCTTTATATTCAAGATTAATTGATTTGATTTGAAAATTTTATATTTATTTATCAATATATATTATTTTAATTTAAATTAATTATTGTTGTGTTTTCGCAATAAGATCATGGCCATTGGACGACACACAAATCAATCTCATCCATTTATTTTTTGTTGTCCATGGATCCCAAAATACCGTATAAGCAGAGGTACCTCATGCTATTCAAGGGACATAAAAATCCTAATGCTCTCTCTCTCATTCTCTATATGCCAAGCCTCTCTCCCTCTCTCTCTCTCTTGTGGTCTTCCACCTTGATGCCTAGAAGAGAGTCACCATTGTCGTTGCATCGCCATTATGCTGCCAGATTATTTACATGTGGATCTCTATCTCCTTCAAAGACGTCGAATCTCGTGAGATGAGATCAGGAGATTCGCAGCTTGGATCATCAACATGGATTGCAAGGAGCACACGTCTAATCAACGTGCTCGCAAGCGTCTCCTCTGTGGGATCAGACTTGAGATAAGAGGTCTCTTCATTTAGAGCCTCGATAGCAGCCATTCTTCAATAGGTAAACCTAACACTTGTTTCTGGTTTGGATGAAACGATCTGAGAAGTGTTCTTGTATCATGTGATTTCATCATTTGAAAAATTTTAAATTCCACTTCCCAGAGCGACTAGTGCAACTAGTCGCTCCCGATCTCATTCTATGCAATCCTCACACTTCTCTGAGGATATTTTCAAGAGAATGGGCCCATAAAGTCAATGCCCCATGCATCGAATACATTACAAATGATCATAAAATGCATAGGTGTAGCATTTGTGGGTCCAATGGTCCTTCCCATTGCCGACCGACTGAGAACAACCTAACAAAATTGTAGGCACCATTAAACAAGGTCGGGCAATAAAATCCACATTGTAGTCATTAGTCCTCTTCTCGGAGTGGTGTCCTCCTACCTCCAAGGTGTGGCATAGAGTGAGGACGCTTTGGTATTTCTCCCAAGTAATACATCTCATCCATATACAATCCAGTCTTCAAAGAAAAGGATTGGATCCTATCAATGGTAGTGTCTGGCTTTAGACTTGAGTCAGTCAATTCTGTTCTTAGGCCAACCCTTGGGAACTTTCTTAGAGACAACATAGTTAACCATGTCGACATACCATGATAGAGAGTCAATAGAAGAAATTGACTCATTTGGGAAGCATGATAAATGATCAATCATCAAATTCTTTACTCCAGGTATATCTCCAATCTCCAAATAAAATTCCTGAAGCAAGATTATCCATCTGAGGAGACATGATTTTGCATCCTTTCTAATAATTAAGTAAGGGATGGCTGAGTAGTCTGTGTATATTGTCATGTTACATCCTAGAAGTATAGATCGAAATTTCTCTAAGGAAAAGACTACTGCAAGAATTTCCTTTCTGTCATGGTATATTTTTTTTTGAGCTAGATCTAAAAATTTAATTGTGTAGTGAATAACATAGGGGATTCAATATTTCCTCTGACTTTTACATCTCCCAATGCAAAATTAGAGGCATTGGTCATGATCTCGAAGGGAAGAGACCAGTTAGGAGCTTATAGGACAAGAGATTCCATGATTTTATTTTTGAGTAGCTTGAAGGCCTCAAAACACTATGATCTACAAGGAACTCGGTGTCTTTCACTAAGATTCCTCAATCAGTAGTCGGATAATTTTAAAAAAATCTTTGATAAATCTCTGATAAAACCTGACATGCCCTAGAAAAGACCTCACTTGCTTAAAGTTGGTTGGTGGTTGGAGTTTCTTGATCACATCCATCTTGGTAGGGTCAACCTCCATTCCCTTCTTGGAGATGACATGCACCAAAAAGCTATCATCCTTTACCACAAAATGACTTCTTTCTCAGGAGAGAACTAGATTCACTTCCCTACATCTCTTGAGGATTCAGTCCAGGTGCACAAGGCAATTATCGAATGAATCACCATGGACGGAGAATTAATCCATAAAAACTTTTAGGAAATCTCCAACCATTTCGGCAAAAGTCACAACCATGTACTGCTGGAATGTGTCGGGGGCATTCATAGCCTGAAAGGCATGTTCTTGAAAGTGTAAGTATCAAAGGGACAAGTGAATGTTGTCTTTTCATGGTCCTCAAGTGTGATGTCTACCTAATAGTAACCCAAGTACCCATCTAAAAAGCAAAGTTATTCTCTTCCCACCAATCTCTTCGAGATCTGATCAATAAATGGTAGTGGGAAGTGATCCTACTTCGCCGTGACATTCAAGCAATTGTAATCCACACAGATGCGCTATGACATGGGTATTCGTGTCGAAATCAACTCTCCCTCCTCATTGGTGATGATCTGGAGTCCGAGTTGGGATAAATGGACCCTGCTCCACACCATTTCTCTATCTCAGTCTTAACCACCGATGAAACTCCATTTCATCATTCTTTATTCTATCATTTTGACCTTAAAAACCCTAGCTAATGCATGTAAATAGCATTAATTTATAAAGAATAACATTCATTATTTATTGCATTTATTGTGTAGATAATAAGGTTTTTAATTCCAAAATCATAGAATAAAGAGAAGAAAAGAAAAAGAATAAAATATCAAAGATATGTTATTACCTTAAACCCCGAGACCAAGTCAAGAATTGAGGTGGTCAACAAGGAATAAAGTTGGATGAGACAAGGGCCAAAATGGAATAAAAACCCAATTCCTTTATTCATTATTTATGCATTTTTAACATCGATTGTATTCTTTATTATTTATTCAACAAATGAAGAAACTTTGTACATGATTGTTGTAGATAATAATGTAAATAAAAATAAAAAATTGAGTTTGTACAAAAATAACATACAGTGTTCATTATATACACAAAATAAAAAGTCAAAATCCCAACTTCACATACTCATATCTTTCAAATAAAAACTCAAAACATATCAAAATCACCACTAATTGTATATAACTTTTTGCAAAATATTTAATGGTGTTGATTTTATATTTTTTGGAGTTACTGTGTGAAAGTTAGGTTTTTGACCTCTATTGTGTATTAGACTTGATTAAAATATTCAATTTATTCATGCTATATTATTTTTACAAATTTATCTTTTTACAATTTTTTAATTATTATCTACAACACATGCACATATTAGAACAAAAATAAAACAAAAAGGAAAATGCAAAATAAAATAAGTCTATGTGAAAATATATGTGAAATACCTATAGTTGTACATGTATATAAATAAAAAGGGAAACTATTCTTTATTCATTTTTATTTTTATAATATTATGCATCATTAATATTCTGGAAAAGTATAAATCCAAAGTAAAACTCAATAAAATACATTAAGTATATAAAATATATATAATGCATTAGTAAAATACCTATACCTATACTTATATAATGTACATGTCTATTCATTTAAGTGTACAAAATAAAATCATAAAAATATAATAAAAATATATTTATACACCTAAAAATAAGTTGTAAATATATAAAATAAAAGAAGAAAATAATAAATAATATGTATAAAATAAAAATAAAAAAGTACAACATATAGATGACTATACCTATAAATACACTATTAAAAATTAACCAATAATAAATAAATCAAAAAATAAATAAATATTCATATTAAAATTCTACATTAAATAATAAACATTTTTTATTCTATACTAAAAAATTAAAAATTCATTTACTATATATAAATAATTATTTTTTAATAAAATTACTATTTTGTCCCCATTCGACTAACATGGACTGATGGGGTCACGTCAAGCTCTTCCCCCAGCTCTAATTAGACATGGACATGTCTTTCCCCATGTTTTCATCCACTTTTCTCGGCTACTACATCGATCTTTCATGATCGATCCCTTCATGGGATTTGCTCTATCATAATCATAGATTTATGCTAAACCATCTAATCCCTTGTACATACGCCCAATTTCTTGATTTAATCTGGTCAATAAGCGTGCTTCACAATATACATAAATAACTCATCTTCTCCTCCATTGATTTTTTTGGCCATCTTCTGAACCTTACTACCTCGCCTTCGGTCTATAGAGAACGCTAGTGATAGGAGGGAGCCCCTCGATGGTCCAAGTGGGTGGAAGGTGGAGGAGGTTGCACCCAAGCTGTCGTCGCCGGCGAGCCCTACTCCCTAGCATACAACCAGGTATAAGAAATGCACACCTATGTTTGTTTAGCTTGGAATTAGTCTTAGGATAACTTTTATATCTTTTATTTAGTATTTCAATTAGCTAATTGACTTAGAGTAGAAGTCGTTTAGCTCACCGAAACTCTATAGCTCCAGCCATGCCCCCACCGTGAACCCTCTGTTCTCTGACCCGACTTCCACCTTCATTTCCTTTCCCAAACGCTTACCTATGCCTCACACACCTCCACTCACCCATATCGACACACGATCTGGAGATTGGCTGCTCCACCTGCACCACCACTGTCGGAGCAGCTCCGCCCGACTCCACCATCCATTCCACCCCAAATAAGGCCCTAGAACCCTTGTTTTTTACTTATGAACATTTTGTGCAGGTCCAGAAGCCAAGGTATTCCCAAGGGGGTCGATTTCACTAAAACCTAGACACCTGGCGCTCCCCTTCCTCCTCTGCACCTTTGACCATGCTCGAGCTCCAGGTGCTCGGTTGAGATAGTCATCAGACGCGAATGACCACCAACAATGTCGAGAGCCCCTCGACGGAGGGAATGGAGGTCGGAGGAGCCAACACATTCGAATCAAAGCTCGTCCCAGGCGAGTTCATTCCCAGTTCGTCCAAGCTGCTTTCTAGTCGTTGGATCTTCTAGCCACTACAGATCGTGCAGCATCCGTTGGATCAAGACTTGCCATCACCGTTCGATCATGCTCATCGATCTAATCTTGGTCGTCCAGAGCAAAGCATTATCACGTAATGAGGAGGAAACATGCGTCAAGTGAATTGCATGTCTTCCCCGCTATTTTTTGTATTTATTATATAGTTTTGAAAATAAAAATAATGTGTTAAATAAATTGGAAATTTTACAATGTGGCCCCTATATTTCTTTAAATTGCATTTGGGTCCAGTCCACATCACCTCACGTGCTGTCCTGCGTGAGGTGGCAAAATTGCAGGGACACCCTTACACCTTTATATATTTATATATAGTCCAATAAAAAATAATCGTGTAGTATAATTTTGTAGCAATTGCTAGAAGGACCTGAAGCTTTTGCATATTACATTTTGGTCCTTCCTAGGCAAAGTCACGTGTAGTCTCACGTGATGGATATTTTGCACATTTAATGCTGACATTTTTGTATTCATTAAATAGTCCAATAGAATAAAATGGCGTTGCATCTTTGCACTGAGCCCCCTGTAGTTTATTTTATTTGCAAAAATGCCGCTACCAAGACATATATTTTTGTATGTTCACCTATTTATTAAATATATCTATTGTGCTCCTAAAACTACACAAAATCAGGACTAAATTCTTTATGCCATTTAATTCCATGCCCCTATTTTTATTTAGCATTTTGCGATTTAATTTCATTTATTAAAAATGAAAAAACACATATATTCCCTATTTAACTTAGAAAATACCAAAAAATCCAAAATACGTCTAAAAATTTAAAAATTATATACAGTATATTTTAACTTATTTTTAGTTACAAACCAAAAATCATTAAAAATTGAAAAATAAAAGCCTAAAAATCTAAAAACCCCAAATTATCTTATAAAAATCTAAAAAATTCTAAAAAAATCCAAAAAATATATTTTCCATATTATAATTTTATTTATATAAATATTTGTACATTAATATGGATTTGGTTAATTTTAAGGATTATTTAATATTTTAAACATCCAATTTAATTTCGACCTATTTTATTAATTCCTTATTTATGATATTTTTGTCTTTAAAAATACACAACAATTAGCAAAAATTCCTTGAAAAATACAAAAACATCAACAAAATATGAAAACCCAAAAACAATTTATTTTTTATATTTTATATATACTTAATAGTATTTTGTAAATATACTATTATCTATTGTATATATAAATCCTTATATATGCTATGTTGTATATATAAAAGAAAAAGTTATATAAAAATATAAAAACATAAAAATAATACATAAAAAGTCAAAATTAAAATGAAAATAAGAAAATATAAAATAAAAATAATATATATAAATAATTAAAACCCACAAAAACAATAACATGGACAAGAGATACATGACAAAGTTTGGGCATCTTTCTCTGCCTCCTTCTACTGTTTGCTGCCTATGTTCGACCTCGACACATACTTACACGCTATACACATTGTTGTATAGTTACAATAAATTTTAAGTCCACATATTGGTTATTCATTGCTTAATTATATCTTGTGGGTTATATGTTGATTGATTGATTTTATTGAGCATTCGACGCATTGACTAGATCTCTCACCTTGTGAGATTTCTAGACCCTTGATTATCCTCGGTTATCAGATAATGCCATTGCTGGGGACCAATGAGCGAAGCCTATTTTTATAAGTCATTCTTGTATAGTTATTTGTTAGATTTACTAATTCATTGTTGTAAATATTCATTGAAATATTTTTTATTCAGTTAATTCTTTGTCTATAGGTTTTTGAGTTTACATTTGATTATTAGTGTTAATGTGATCTCTTTATGTATTTGTTGTGAGGGCTCGCCAAGCGAGGATGACCTTATAGGAGGTCGATGCAGCCAAGCTTGGAGGTGACTGGTTTTCCCCTTGTGACTAGTTGGAGAGGCTACAAAGCAACAAAGAGAGGCTCATTATCATAGGCATAGATTACTTTTATTTATGTATTTATTGGTGAGAGAGATATTTTGGCATGTAAATTAACTTTGACTCTACTCTCCACAACGAGGCCCAGTGCTCGGGTGTCTGTTCACTTGAGGGCCTCGTCGTAGTTTTCCACGTTTTCTCGCCTTCTTTTTTTCCCATTGTTTTGAGCTTTCTGCCTTATATTTATTTGTTTTGTGTGCGTGGAGCCCCTAGACTTAGGTTGCTTGACTCGGTAACATGGTCCACACCTTAATAAGAATTCTTGTTCCTATAGTCTCTTACGTATGGATCTAGTCAAATTAATAAATGTTAGTTGTTTGAATTCAAACCCGCGCACCGTGAGAGACATCATACAACACTAGCAGGACCCGTTGTGGCAGGAACTGAGATGTCTCCAAGATCGAACTTTAGGGTTTGTCTTTAAATGGCTAACATATGGTTTTTCATGATTAATAGCAACCACTGTTTAGGGTGATTTTGACGATTGCACACCGCCATGTATATAAGTTTAAAAATTCTATTTTGCATAACGCATGGAAAGAGCTAGGAAGCACTGTAAGTCCTCTAACTCGACATGCATCATTAGAGTCAATGATAAGATCTCCATCATTGAATCGACTTGCATGACTTTTTTGCTATCTCCCTCTGATTTTGAGCACCTAGGACGTAAATGAAAATCTACAAAAACTTTAGGCGCTTGTATGAAAACAAATCCAAAAAAGTGAAAACCCAAAAAATGAAAACAAGGGGATTACAAAATAACCTTTGACCTTAATTAAAATCCACAATAGACTATTATTATGTTGGGTTCATAAAGCCCACATTGTTTTCACTTACCTTAGGAGGGGACCAAAACCCCTCCCATGAGAGAGGCACGACCCGCCAAGGAATAGAGCCCAAATCCCAGTCTATAACTGCCTTGTGTATCGCATGGATTTCCGAAATATCGGCGCTTCTATAGTTACATGATCGAGTAGGGTCTTGTCATTGATGGAGTTCCCGCCTTGTGTGGAACATCGACATGGTCTGAAGTAATGATCTTAGGATACGCCTTCACAGGGTGTTTGTCTCATTGGTTTACATCCAAGTAGGTACTTGCACGCTCATGGGTGATTCCATTCTTAGCAAGAATTGAAGTATTGGTTTCACTATTGGCTTCCTCTCTCTATTTATTTGGCTGAGTAGGGATCCAGGAAGGGTTACAAGGACCTCAAAAAGTGTAAACTACATGTTATAAAGGAGGAGGACAAGTAAGGGATACTCTTCTGGTAGTACTCTCTCTCTTATAGGGTTACCGTGCTAAGGACTTATTAAAAGAAATGCTTGGAATAAAAACTCTAAAACTGAAAAGATAATAAGTAACCGAACCTTTGCGGCTTCACATGGCGTAAGTTGATAAAGCCAATTTTGTATTGTGATTGTATATTTCTAGGTTAAAGCTCAAAGATCAAGTCCCGCGCACTTGCGCAAATTTTTTCATGTGTTTCTCTGTTTGACCCCCGCTCAGTTTGAGACTTTATACTATTTTTCACTCCAATTTATTCCTCTTTGGTTACCGTATCTTTTTTCCTGCATCGATCATCCTCTTTCTTCACGAAGTCGATCCATGGATGGGTTAGTCGGGACGTTACCAACACCTACATCGATTCCAAAGACTCGACCTCGTCAATAATTTGAGGCAATTCCCGAGAATCCGATCCGGACCTTGCAGGTTGATCTCCAGACTCCTCGTCTTCTACCATTCCGTTTGACCACCTAATAAACTGGGACCACTCTTGTCCCACTTTTACCATTGTGAATAAAAGTTGATTACAGTCCATATCCTTTTTAATTCATAATATTCTGGGATTGACCTTAATTCCAAACTCATTTTGGCATCGAGACCCGATTTTAAGTGGTCTGATTAGGATTCTCTCATCTTGCATATAGAAGCCAAAACAAGCCCTAGATCCCAATCCAGAATTCATCTCCTCAGATTCAGACCCTGAAATGGCTCCTCAAGGAAGGGGCAAGGGTCAACAACTGCCTTCTCAGCCAAAACAAGAACAGATGCCTGATTAGAACTTGGTAAACACATAGCTGTTAGCATCTATCCAAGCTATCTAGCAGCCGCTGATAGAGCAATCCCTAGCACAAACTGCATTTCAAGATATGCTGAATGATGTTATGAATAAGCACGCAGGAGGAGGAGGAGATAGACCAGGAGAAGGAAGTGGTGGACCCCATGATTACCCAGATGATGAAGATCCTGAACAAGGAAGGCAGAAACCCACGTTAAAAGAGACATATAATCCTAGAGACAATCAGATGACCGAGTGGATCCTCATACCACTGGTGCACGCTCACTTTGAGCTGAAGCCTCAGTTCCTTGATATTCTCCCTTCTTTCCACTGGAACACCAACCAAGAGCCTTATATTCATCTGTAGCAATTGTCACACATCTGTCGTACTACCTACTACCCCAATGTTCCTTTGGACATAGTGAAGATGATGGCGTTCCCCTTCAGCTCACAAGATAAGGCCCTATATTGGGTGAATTATCTAGGGAAGGTCGTGATGACATAGAAGGAGATGAAGTCCGCCTTCCCGCATAAATTCTACCCTCTCAGTCAGCTTAAACATATGCGAGCTAGAATTAACAACTTCTCACAGGGAGCCCACAAATCCATTCTTGAAGACTGGGAGAGATTCACACATCTACAGGAGAAATGCCCCCATCATGAAATCCCAACGACCAGCTTGTTCCAACACTTCTTCGGGGGCCTCAACATAGAGAGTCAAAGGCTCGTTGTCGCAGCCTGTGGAGGCTCATACTTGGAAAAGGATGAAGACATAGTGTGGCAGATTTTTGAGGAAATGGTCGAAGGAGAGGTCGCCATATCTTCATCCAAGGTGTATCAAAAGCAGCCCCAGATCCTCCAGAAGCAAGTCCATATGGCAACGTCTAATGAGGCGGAGAGAGATGAGTGCTCCAACCTTTGCATCATCGAGGGACATCTCTCGAAGGTTGATATTACCGAAAAGCGATCACAGGACCTCAAGAAACTCATTATCTCGAAAAGAGGATGCAAAATCTTGACAAGATTTACTAAATTACGAAGCAGTTGGAACCGCTGGTGGGCACCATCAGTTCTGTACAGTCGACGACACCATGAACGAAAGCTCTAGCTAATAAGAAGGATGATCCATCACCGCCTCATCAACCTAAGTCGAGCCAACAACCACCGATAGTCTAGCACGTGTATTACGTGCAGACACCCGATTAGGGCCAGCCGCAATAGCAAATGGTTGTCTACCAGCTAGACTTCCTTTCATCATCAGATCCAGCCTTCCCACCACTACCCCTGATTCAAGAAGTTAATGGTGTATAGAGTACCAAACCATCCTATATGACACCCCTAGGTCCAGAAACAGGCCAATATGCAGTACCACCAACCACAAGGTGGTCATTTTGGGTAGTCCTCGCAGCCTCCGCCATAGTATCACCAGTCTCCCGAATATGCCAACCAATGGAGGTAGAACCAGCATTACCATCAGCCGCAATACCGATAGCGACAATCATGCCACCAGTATGCGGTTGCACCACCTCCACAATATCACCATTATCCTCCTCCCTCCTACCATCAGTATCATATTCCTATACCACCTCAACACCACCAACAGTCATCGCCTCAACTCCCAAACACGCAGCAACAACATGGTATGCACATTGAACCTTCTGAGGCAAGTCCTGTGAACCCAACCCTAGATTTCTTGGCCTAGTTTATCAAAAGCCTAACATATATGACAAGGAAGTTAGATGACCTGACCGCCACGAAAACCACCATCTCGGTTCAGGTCAAGGCCAAGCCCAACAAATTCAGGAAGAGAGAGCAGGTAGAATGTGATGTCTCATCTATTCCTGTAGAGTCAGATGGTTATACTATTATTTTATCTAATGCTGTCACTCTGAGGAGCAGTAGGGCCTTGCCTCCGCCTACCAACAACAGGGGTAAGAATAAATCTTCAGGTGAATCATCAGCTTCTGCATCAATCGTGCCAAGTACAGAGGCAGGTGAGGAAAAAGGAGGAGCCAATCCAGCTGCCACCCACCACCATCTCCATCACCAAAAAGAAAAAAAAACCGGCAAATGTAAAAAGAACAAAAAAAGGTTCATTGCCAAAGCGAAGCTGTGCCATCCATGGATGATCCGCTAGCATCAGTCGATTCTATGCCAGTCGACAGAGTAGTGGCCCCAATTTTTGTCTGTCCACCAGTACTAACATCTCAGCTTCCATATTGTACTCCTTTTTGTAACCCAGATGTACAACACATTGTGGACAAAGATTCTGTTGTAAAAAAGAACTCTATTTCTGATTTCAACAATGTATATATTCTTTTTCCTGATGCAATAGAAAAATCCAAAAAAATGCAAAATGAAAAAGTGTATTATTTGATCCTAGAATTGTGGATATTATCAATAACTTGACTTTTGAGATTTCTTGATGAAGGCCATGGATTACAAGGCAGCTTTAAGGAAAGGATAGAAAGAGGCATGTACAAGCAAGCATAGACCAACACGAAACAACAGATGCCGGCAAGTTGAGAAGCACGTTCTCACAATGTCCACCGTTGTAGCCACCAGCAATCTCCAATAGAAGAAACAAGACAAAGGAGCACCTCTGATCAATTGTGAGATTTTCGATCAAGTCTTCTGGTGCACTCTATTTGACAATAGTTCTTCCATTAACCTTTTGCCCTCGTCACTATTGCAAGAATTTGGGTTGGTTCCTCTCAAACATATATGAATGATGGTACAGTTCACGGATCGGTCAATCAAGTGACCTAGAGGTCTTTTGGAAGATGTTGTGGTGAAGGTACATGAAATGCAATTCCTAGTTGACTATGTAATCCTCGATATGGACTCATCCACACTCTTACTCTAGACTCTTATCATCCTTGGTCGGTCATTCTTGCGCACCTCAGAAGTCGTGGTTGACTATGGGTCTGGCAAGGTCATGTTCAACTCAGGCAACAAAAGAATCACGTAGATATTATCAACGAGCCTAAAGTCATAACTGATGAGAGCCATGAAGCACCATTCGAAGTAGATTGTGACTTCATTGCAGAAATCAGAGATATACCCTTCTTTTTGAATGATCCGTGGACACAGGAAATCCTCTCCCTAGAGGACGTCGAAAGAATAGTCGACGCAAGCTCCAATGATATTTCGAAGACAGAATCCAATGTGCTGGTGCATTTATTGAATACTGAAGATTCACTCAAGCCCAAACATTATGAGACTAGTGCAGAACCATTCGGCGCATTATCAGAATCTCGACAGAGCACTTAGGTCAAGAACCCCGCAAATGTTCAGGTGACACCTCCTCCAACCAGCACTATTTTAGAAGTAACCGAGAAACTGGTTAGATCAGAGCCGGAACTCGAGCCACTTCCAGCAGGCCAGAAGTATGCTTTCCTTGGGGTGCAAAAAAGATGTATCTGGTCATGAACAATAATAAGTTGACCTCGAAGCATGAATCTCGGCTTCTTGAGGTTCTAGAGAAAAACTACAAGGTACTTGGTTGGCATGTATCAGATCTCTGTGGGATAAATCCTACATTGTGTTCACACCACATTTACCTGGAAGAAGATGTCAAGTCATCATGTGAATTTCAAAGAATGAATCTAAATCTCAGGGATGTCATCATGAAAGAAATCACTAAATGGTGTAACGCATGCTTCATTTACCCCATCTCCGATTCCAAATGGGTAAACCCTTTGCATGTAGTTCCAAAGAAGTTAGGGCTTACTGTGGTTACAAATGACAAAGGAGAGGAGATATCTACTTTGCTACTGACATCCTGGTACATATGTGTTGACTACTACCATCTCAATGCAACAGCAAAGAAGGACCACTTCTTGTTGCCATTCATCGATCAAGTGCTGGAAAGACTAGCTAGCAAGGAGTTCTTTTGATTTCTAGATGGGTACTGCAAGTACAACTAAGTGGCAATTGCCCTGAAGACCAAGAGAAAACAACCTTCACCTGCCCGTTCGACACATATGCTTTCAGGAGAATTCCCTTTCGATTGTGCAATGCACCAACGACATCCTAGAGATGCATGCTTGCAGTCTTCGCCGAGATGGTAGGTAGTTTTCTCGAGGATTTTATGAAGACTTCTCTATCTATGGTGACAACTTCGATTCTTGAATTGAGCTCATGGAGAGAGTACTTCAGACACGTCGTGAAGTCAATCTAGTGTTATCATGGGAAAAGGGCCACTTCATGGTCACAGAAGGGATTGTACTGGGTGACTTCGTTTCCAAATGTGGCATGGAAGTTGACCCATCAAAGGTGGACGTGGTTGCCAATCTTGAGCCACCTTAGACAGTTAAGAATGTGACATCATTCCTGGGACATGTGGGATTCTACAGAAGGTTCATCCATGATTTCAGTCGTATTGCCTGACCTATTACAAAACTTTTACGCTAGGAGACTGAGTTTAATGTAGATAAACATGTTCTCCTTTCATTCAATCAACTGAAGGAGCTAATCACTCAAGCTCCAGTCCTACAACCATTGGATTGGTCTCTTCCCTTTGAGATCATGACAAATACATCAGACTTTACAGTTGGGGTTGTTGTAGGACAAAGAAAATAAAAGGTACCCTACGCCATTCATTACGCCAGCAAAACATTAGATGAAGCTCAAAGAAATTATATGGTGACAGAGAAAGAGTTGTTGGTTGTGGTATTCACCCTAGAGAAGTTTAGATCATATTTACTTGGACAAAAATTCATCATCTTCGCCGACTACTCTACTATCAAATACTTACAACAGAAGAAGGATGCCAAACCGAGATTGAACAGATGGATCCTTCTCCTCCAGGAGATTCATTTAGAAATCAAGGACAATCCTGGAGTTTAGAATGTGGCAACAGATCTCCTCTCAAGAATTGAGTATCAAGAGCCTCCGTTGAGCAGTACACCCATCATAGACAACTTTCCTGACAAGTCAATTTTGGTCGTGGATTCACTCCCTTGGTATGCTAATATTGTCGACTACCTTGTTTCGAGGGTAGTAATACAAGAGTTGATGAAGATTCGAAAGGACAAATTCTTATCAACGATACATTTGTACAAATGGAAAGATCCTCTCTTATTCAGGGAAGGCATAGATTGCATTTAGCACAGGTGCATTCCTTAGGAGGAGCATCATAGTATCCTCGAGCATTGTCACTTGCTCGAATCCGGTGGACATCACTCTAGAGAAAGAACAATAGCAAAAGTACTTCAATGTGGCTATGGTTGCCCACACTATTTAAGGATGTAGCAGCTTTTGTCAAACGTTGTACTGACTGTCAAAGATAGAAAGGCACCCTCACAATAAAAGATTCAATACCCCTAAAGATCATTCAAATAGCAGATGTATTTGATGTTTGGGGCATCGATTTCATGGGACATTTTTCCCAACAATCAGGGATATGAGCACATCCTTCTTTCCGTGGATTATGTGAGTCACTGGGTGGAAGCTATCCCTGCTCGAGCTGTTGACAGCGGTACAATATGTCGCTTTCTGAAAGAGAACATCATCTCGTGGTTCGGGATTCCTAATATTATGATATCAGATTAGGGTAGCCACTTCATTAACAAAGAGGTCAAGAAATTAACAAAGGAATACATCATCGAGCATCGAGTCGTATATCCTTACCATCAGCAAACCAATGGCATGGCGGATTTATGAAACAAACAAGTCAAAACAATCCTTCAGAAGCTCGTAAAGCCAGACAGAAAGAATTCATCCCAACTCTTGGACTCCGTCTTCTCACCCTATCTTCTTTTATATGGGAAACCAGGTCATCTGCCTATGGAACTAATTCACAAATCCTTATGGGCAATCAATATGTGCAATTTGGACTCACAGATAAGTGGTCAAACAAGAAAATATGATCTGAACAGGCTCCTAGAATTTCAAGACTATGCAAACGATAACGCATTGATATACAAGGAGAAGGTGAAACACTGGCATGACCGGCACATTAGACGAAAGACCTTCGAAGCTGGACAGAAAGTGTAGCTATTTGATCCGAAGTTGAGAATATTCCCAGGAAAATTGAAGGTTAAATGGATAGGGCGTGACAATGGAAGCATTACAATATCACAATTTTCTCCTAACACACATCCATTTGTTTTCAACAATCAGCTATTGAGGCCTTACCTTGAGCCGGACACTTTCTTGGCCATTGTCGACTCGATCTAAGTACTACACTTAGATGATACATCCACAACACTAGCAACATCAAAAGATTCAGATAATGCAAATCAAAAACTTTTCTTCTAATCCCTTGCCTTTTCTTCTTTTCTTTTTTTCATTCTCAGCTTTCATTCTTCAAAAGAAATTTATTATAATACAGTGTACCACCCCTTTTTGGTTAGTTTTCTATACTTAGGGTGCACTTTGCCCAAGTATAGGGGGGTGTACACTCTGATTACCTTCTTTCTTTGATTCTCTCCATTGTCTCCTCTTCTCGCTTATACTTAGGGCTCTCTTACCCTAAGTACAAGAAGAGATAGTCTGAGTACGATATGTTCATCCTCAGCCTTGACCCTCCATGCCTTGTGTACAGTTTGTATACTTGGGATTATTTGATCCTAAGTATGGGGGAATGGTCAACTTCCCATTCATTTATTCAAACTCTCGTTCCCTTATTCTTTAGATTTTTCTATACTCAGTACGAGTTATGTCTTCTTTTTTTCTCTTGGAACTATGAGGACATAGCTCAAGCTAAGTATAGGGGGATCCTCTATACTTTGTATATGTTTTAAGCCACTACTCGTACTTTTGTCTTTTAAATAATACTTATGGCTAAACATAATGTTGAAATTATTACAACTTTATAAACAAAATATACTTATATCTCCTAAAACTCTTATTGTTCATTCTGATTAATAAGTAGGCAAAAATACTTTTGCAAAATTTTTGAAAAATAGTTTGAAAATATTTTTGAAAAATGTTAAGAAAAACTATTTGGAAAATATTTTGTAAAATGTGTTCAACCTTTATCAAAATATTTTGTTTGCAAATTTTATTTACTTTTAGTAAAATAAAAATGTTTAAAATATGATTTGCAAATGATTTGAAAAATGGTTGCAAAAATATTTCAAAAATCTATATATACTATTTGGAAAACCTTTGCAAAATGATTTTCAAATGCACGTAAATGTTTTTAAAAAATTATTTGTAGAAATTTTGTTGAACTATAGTTTTCAAAGATTTTAAAAAATAATTTTCGAATAAGTTTGAGGAGTATACACACCATACTCAAAATTATTTATATTTTTATAAAAGTGATCAATTATCCCTTGGAAATTCACTAAGAACCAAAACTCTTGTAAATATAAGATACATTCCCATGTAAAGATATTTACCTATTTTCACGGCAAAAACCTTCTGCTTTCAAAAATCACAAAAACATTTGCAAATTAAAAATAACAAAAATATTTTGTATTTACACATTTATTAACAAATAATATTTTTATTCCTGAAAATACTTTTTGTATAAACTTGTTAATAAATCAGGCTAAAAATATTTTTGCAAAGTGATTCCAAACATGGTCTGGCCCATTTGGAAAACTTTCTGTGAAATGTTTTAACCATTGTAAAAATGGTTTGATTTGCAAAAAATCTTTTCTTTGTGTGAAATAAAAGATTTGAAAAACTATTTTCAAATGACTTTGAAAATGGTTTTGAAAATATTTTAAAAAATCTATGTATATTGTTAAAATTTCTTTGCAAAATAGGTCTCAAATGCTTGTAAATGTTTGCAAAAACTACCATGTACTATTGTTTTCAAAATTGTTTGCAAACAAATTTTAGGAATAAATGAATCATTAAGTAGGAATAAAATGTATATATAAATAAATAATGTTCTTTACCAACTGTAGAAAAATACCTAAATAAATAATCTATTTTTAAACCTATAAATTCATCAATATTCTTAAGTCTTGTCAATAAATAAAAAGAAACAACCCATGTAAATAGCTGTATCTATTTTATATTCTTGCCTAAAATTCTTTTTATTTGCAAAAAATCATTTTATTTTCAAATTCTTTTTGTGCATCATTCTTTTTATATTACACATAGCATTCATATTTTTTCGAATTGAGCTTGATGATTGAACTAGTCTAATAAAGTTGAAGATTGGAGTTTGGTTGGACCTTATAGCACCTGACTGTAGTAGAACCTTATGGGAACTAGGTTTAAGGTACTTCAGGTCCATTAGGACTTAATTCTTTAAGATTCAGGGTTGGGCTAAAGTCACCTCAACTGACTAATTAGAAATTTGTGAGACATACACATGACTCTTTTCGGTCGTGACCTAACATGGACACTTGCACCTTTCACCTGGCTCAACTCAGTTGGGGTGGTGAGGGGGTTGGATTTGCTGGTCTGAGATGCACATAGGTGGAAATATTCGTCCTCATTTAGGGAGGGGAGTTCACCCTAACCTTCTCTAGTTGCCATGAAGTTGAATGATAGGATAGTATAAGTTGCAATAATGCTTCAAATGAGGGATAGTCTTCTGGTTCAAGAGGAAAAACTCCTTAGGTAAATGCTACTGTGAATAGTATTTCAAAAAAATGAGGAACTCCAACAAATGGATGGGCTGATAATAAAATACCGGAGTATGTATATATTTGTACAGAAAATAAGCAAGCTTGAGCATCAAATTTATACCATGTGAGCCTGCAGCTGGATGACTTCTCTACACTGGTCATGCATCCCAGGATAGGTAGCTACATTGGCTACCACCCATTCTTTTCTTCACCTCCTCCTCTTTCGTTGGATGCCACTTGAACTTATAAGGGAATACCTCGCTCCTCGAGGACAAAGTGCTGGATTTGGGAATCATTGGGCTGTCATTCTAGAGAAGTCAGTTCCGTTGTCATTTCAGTTGGGGAGGTCCACTATCACTTACACCTTACAAGTTAGCTTCATAGTCATAAGGGTTTGCATATGATCTAGTCTAGTTCTAACCTGGCTACTGAGGTGGTTTAAACTATGTTCTGTGACTCTAGAAGGTTGTTGTGTTTTAAATGTGGTTCCCGACCTGGTTCCACACACATTCTCACATCAATATCTAACTTGATATCCAAACATAGATTTTGTAAAGATAATTTTAACAATCAAAATCAATTCCATTTATTCTATCTTTTTATTTTCTTTTTTATTCTTTTTTATACTTATTGCAAAAGTTTTTGCTAGGTGCTAGCAACAACAAGTATAGGGGGATGATGAAACTCCATTTCAACATTCTTTATTCTATCATTTTGGCCTTAAAAACCTTATGTAATGCATGTTAATAGAATTAATTTGTATAAAAATAGCATTCATTATTTATTACATTTATTTACATAATTATGTTTTTAATGCTAAATTTATAAAACAAAGAGAAGAAAAGAAAAAGAATAAAATATGGAAGATATTTTATGACCCTAAACTCCGAGATCAAGTCAAGAATTGAGTTGGTTGATAAGGAATAAAGTAGGAGGAGATATGGGCCAAAATGGAATAAAAACCCAATTCTTGTCTTCATTATTTATGTATTTTTTACACCTATTTTATTTTTTATTATTTATTCATCAAATAAAGAAACTTTGTACATGAAAGTTGTAGATAATAATGTAAATAAAAATACAAAATTGAGTTTTTACAAAAACAAATATGCAGTGTTCATTATATATACAAAATAAAAAGTCAAAATCCAAATTTCACAAACTCATATCTTTCAAATAAAAACTCAAAACTTATCAAAATCACCTCTAATTGTATATAACTTTTTTCAATCTATTTTGTGGTGGTGGTTTTATATATTTTGGAGTTACTGTGTCAAAGTTAGGTTTTTGATCCCTATTGTATAATAGATCGGATTAAAATATTCAATTTATTCATGCTATATTATTTTTACAAATTTATATTTTTTTTAATTTTGTAAATATTATCTATAACACATGTACATATTAAAACAAAAATAAAACCAAAAGGAAAATGCAAAATAGAATTAGTCTATGTGAAAATATAGGCAAAATACCTATAGTTATACGTGTATATAAATAAAAGGGGAAACAATTATTTATTAATTTATATTTTTTATAATATTATAAATATCATTATTATTCTATTAAAAATATAAATACAAAGTAAAACCCAATAATATACATTAAATAAATAAAGTATACAGAATACATACATAAAATACCTATAACTATACCTATATTATATACATATTTACTTATTTAAGTGTACAAATAACATCATAAAAATATAATAAAAATATATTTTAACAATTAAAAAAATATGTAAATATATAAAATAGAATAAGATAATAATAAAATAAAATATACAAAATAAAAATAAAAAGGTACAAAATATAGATGTAGATACCTATAAATACACTATTAAAAATTAACTACTAACAAATAAATCCAAAAAAATAAATAAAAATCATAACAAAATTCTACGTTAAAAAATAAACATTTTTTTATACTAGAAAGTTAATAGAATCATTTACTATATACAAATAATTGTTCCTTAATAAAATTTCTATTTTGTCCTCGTTCAGCTGACGTGGAGCAATGGAGTCACGTCAAAATTGACCCCTGGTCAACTCTCCCCTAATGACGAGACTTTCATGATACGGGTAAAGGTAAAAATACGGGTCGTTGCGACTAGAATCTCGAAGCTCAATAAACAAGAAAATCGAAGACCGCCAAAGAAAGTTATCAAAAAATGAAGTCGAATAGCGGTCTCGCTATTTTATTTAACCTGGTATAGCGATCAGGGTCGAACTCAAGGAGCATGGATTAGCTTAAAAAGCCTACGAAATAGTCGAAAATCAAATAAAAAGGAGAAAATGTTTTTGGTGATTTTTTGGGGTTTTTAAATTTTTTTGTGATTTTTATTTATGAAGAAAATATAAAGCAAAGTCAAAAGGTCACAATCAACTATTTATTTAGCACCACAAAAAGAGTCAGAAAATTACAATAAAAATGTTTTTAAATTTTATAATTTTTTATGTGTTTTTGATAATTTCCTCATATTTTTAGAATTTTTAGTTGATTTTCTAAAAATGAAATAAGGCAAAAA
The DNA here is from genome assembly GCA_037367405.1 of Ottelia alismoides. Lineage (NCBI taxonomy): Eukaryota > Viridiplantae > Streptophyta > Magnoliopsida > Alismatales > Hydrocharitaceae > Ottelia > Ottelia alismoides. The sequence continues at coordinate 903,144 of JAZKJV010009743.1, read as the reverse complement.
ATGGAAGTTAATATGCAACAAGATTTGAAAGGCTATTCAATAATATGAAAATAGCCTCTAAAAATCTGGAGGAACTTTTATGACAAACTACAAGAAAATCCTAACTACAGAAGGAGAAATTGCATTTGTTTGAATTTTGTAGAATTTTTGGAGGCTTTTTTAATATTTTTAGTTGATTTTTAAGGGTAGACAATAGCAAAAATAGAGGTTTGTTGATTTTTTAAAATAGAAAATCAAAGCAAACATGTCACAAAAAAATGATGAAATTTTTACATAGTGGCAAGGTCTACGTTTCCAAATTTCAATAGATTTGGAGTTAATTTGATATTTTATTCAACCAGTAGAAGAGGCACATCACACAAGGACCAAAGTGCAAATAAAATAAGTCTCAGGGTCTTAAATAAAACACGTGCGAAAACTATAAGGGGCTCAATGCAATTATCGTGTCATATTCAGCACATGTTTCAATTCATCATGCATAGGGGCATAAATGCATATATTTGAATTAAAACTTCAAACCCTAACATTCAATAACCCAAGCCCATACATGCAAATATCCCAGAAAACACATGTGTCGAAGCACGTGGACCAAAATCGGAGGGACTGAAATGCAAATACCAAAATTCTAAGGTCCAAAGTGCAATTTATCCAAATTAAAAACAACTACGACAAATAATTACAGGACTAAAATGTAAATATGAAAGTAGAAGGGCCTAAGTGCAAATTACCCTTTTATTTCAGATCTGACGGTCGAAGGAAGTTCCGCATATGATCGGACGGCTGTGATTCGTGGATACCCCTTCGATGATCGACATCCCAGATCAGATCCTCAGATGGATCGGACGTCTACGAGCCTCCCGCAGATGGACGGTGGAGATCAAAACTGGCGGGTGGGCTCGATCGAACGGTGAAAGAGATCTCTGGATGAACTGGTCGCTGTGAACTTCGCCCGGCCATTGCGCTCGCTTGAGGGCTCCTCCGGTGCTACTGAGATGGGGAAAAGAAAGCTCTCGGTCGTCCGCAGCTGGTTGAGGTCTCCGATGAGGCCGGGAACAACCGGGGTGCTCCTGCGTCGAAGGAGACCTGGAGCTCCTGTTCTTCGTCGTTTGGACATCTAGATGAGGTCCGTTGGGATTCAAACCTTCACATGAAGCTCACTGGGTCGAGGGCAAAGTGCCACGACCCGGTTATGGGCAAAATGGGTGATCGGGGGAGGTGGAGCATGGCTCTCCAGCGAGTGGAGGTGTGTAGGAGAACATATTTCCTTGTTCCGTGGTGAACTAGGGGGAATGGATGGGTGGAGAACGCAGAGAGAAGTCTTGGAAAGGTGTAGGTGCGGTCGGAAGGGCGAATCGATGATTGGAGCGTCGGGAAATGGGCGGGCGGTGGTCGGAAATCGAAAACTTGGAATCTAAACGAAGCTAAGGGCTAACATAGGTACCTGATGATCGAGGGCGTCTGTGCTGGAGGTCCTGGTCCTCTTGGGATCCTTGCCTCGATGGAGCGATGCCTCTAGAGTCTCGAGCTCGCCGATGGCAGAGCGCGACGACGTGTATCACCGTATCTACGGCTAGAGCGCCTCGTTCCTCGCTGCAACACTCCCTCAAGATCGTTGTCACTCAAGGCAAGGGAATGGAGGTCCTGGGAGTCGAAGACGGTGGCCAAAGACACGTGGCAGTTGGGGCTCATGCTTTATACGAGTAGGGGACCGAGAAGATGGGAGTCGGGAGTGCATTCCAAGGCTCGGACCCCTAAGAAGAATGACGAGCGTGGATCGTGGATGTTTGCTCGACAATCGGAGCCTGAGGTTTGGAAGGATGGTGATCGGATCTCTGTGGAAAAAAATTGAAAAGATCGGGTTGGCAAAAGGATCCTCGAGAAGTGGTCCAGCGGGGCAGTTGACTGGGGGTCAACGTTCCCCCATGGACCAATCAGAATCCATAATTCAGAAATTATTTATTTTAAAATATATAAAATGAAAAATGTTTTTCAAATTATTTTTTAGTGATTTTTATTTATTTTTTTGAAAATAAATTAGTGTATATATATAATATAATATCATATACAGGTATAAATACTTAGGTATTTTGTATTTTTATTTTTATTATTTTATTTTTGCACAATTGTCCCAATTTTATATTTTGTTTATTTACAACATAAAATTTGGGATATAAAATTTTAATTTTATTTTTATTGTTTATTTACAGGGGTAAAATAAATAGATATATGTACATGTGTACATGGTACATACAAGGGTGAGAGAGAGAAATTATTTCTTTTTATTTTTTATTTTATTTTTCTTATTTTTATTTTTATTTTTAGAAATATATAAAAAATAATACAAACTCATTTTTATTTTTGTTTTTATGAAAGTAAATTAATAATAATAAAATATATACATGAAGGGGGAATATGTAAGGTGAATGGCCCTATCTCTCTCTACTTGTTTTATTTTGCGATTAGGTCAATGCTTGGCCCTCCCTTGGGTTTAGGTCAGTCAATATTTATTCTAAATATTTCCCTCTTTTTTCTTTATTTCTTTATTCTTTTATTTTTGCACAAAAACATGCTAATTATTGCCATTTACACAAAGCATGCCTTCTCATAATTTAATATATTTCAAAATATTTACATGGTGTTTTGCAAAGATTTTTAGCTAAAATAAAAGAATAAAGAGTGATGAATGGGGATTCATCACCTCCTATACTTTACTTTTTCTAATACATTAGCAAAACTTATTTGAAAAAGAAGTGAAAAAGAGAAAGAAAAGAAAAAAAAGGAAAATCAAGGTTGATTATTAAACTTTCCTTCATTAAATTGAAATATAGAGCTCAGTCAAACCTTTGGATTATTAATTTGTCGGAACCTTATTTGGACTTAAGATTAAAACTCAATAGCCTCTAGGTTCCACCAATCTATGGTCAAGACTCCTCAATAAACCAGATCAGAACAAGTCTACATACACAAACTCTAATGACCATGAATTTTTCCTTGTACTGTGTAAGTGATATGTAGCTCCCCACCTTAGAAATGACAAAGTGACAACCCCCCTTAACAAGGTAACTCTAATGCCTCAGTCTAGCAACTCTTTCCTCGAGGAGCAGGTTATTCCCTTCTAAGTTCAAGTACATCTGGCTCAAGAAGATGGGGAAGAAGCGAATGGACCATGACCAGTGAAGCCATGTATCCTGGGGAGCCCAACCAGTATAGCTAAGTCTCCCGCTGCGAGCTTCATGAGATGGTCATGTGTAACATAAGCTTTGCTTTATTTGGCTATATAGACTCCAATGGGTATTTTATTTTCAATCAGACCCACCACTTTTTGGAGCTTTTCTTTCTTTGCACATTTTTTTTTCGATGTGCGTATGTACAACATATCTACATGGTACAACATATATACATAAGGAGTTTTTCCTCTTGAGCAGTAGACTATCCCTCTTTTGAAGCTTTATTGCAACCCACAACTCCTGTCTTTAGACTTCATCACCACCAGACCAAGTTGAGACGCACTTCCTTCATTATAAGTGCTAGTGCAAGTAAAGCCATTGTCTCTGAGAGTCATGTGTGCGTTGTTAAGTGCTCTACTTAGGCTCATCAAGATGACATATACTCATAGCTTAGTGGACTCAAGGATTAAGTCCCAAATGGACCTGAAAAGTCTTAATCCTAAGCCCTGTAAGGTTCCTCTTAGAATTAGGTGGATTAAGGTCTTAACCAAACTCCATTTTCCAATTTAGTTCAGTCCAGTTCAAATGTCACATAAAATTGGCTAAATTTTATGTGAAATATATACGACACCCCCCTATACTTAGCTCGAACGATGTCCTCAGAGTGAATCAAGAGCGATGAAGAAGACATAACTCGTGCTTAGTATAGGGAAGTGAAAAGGAATGGCTATATATAAAGACGAATCAAAGAATAGAATGAAGAGGTCTTGGTGTTTCCCCCTATACTTAGGATCAAGTAATCCTAAGTATAGCAAGATGTACATTAAGGGAAATCTGAGTAGAAGGATGTACAGGGTCTACCCCCCATATACTTAGGGTAAAATATCCCTAAGTATAGGCAGCAAAATAGAGGTAGAAAGAATCAACAGAATACCCGAGAGTCCTACACCCCCCTATACTTAGGGTAAAGTACACCCTAAGTATACCATAATCATAAGATAAGGATGGGGTGTGGGACTAAATAATGGAGTGATATGGACAATTGGATCTATACAAGTCGGGAGAACAATGATAATCAGGCGTGAGATGCAATAGATGTGAGTCAAGAGACCACATCTCACGCAAAGGGAATAGGGGCAACGTCAACAACCAGCGGCTCATGATCTAGATATGGTTTGAGCTGCTTCCCGTTAACACGAAAGGTAACATCAGAAGACAACTCAGATATATCAATACTCCCATTGTCATTTACCTTTCGGACCAGATAGGGTCCCTTCCATTTGCTCTGTAGCTTCCCTGGAAATAAACGGAGCCTGACATCAAACAACCATATTCTCTGTCCTGGCTCAAACTACTTGTGGCTGATATGAGAATCATGTCACTCCTTCACTCTCTCCTTATACTGTAGGCTGCTCGAAAAGGTTGTATCACGAAGCTCCTCCAGGGTAGCTAACTCTACCGTCCTCTGATCTCCTACACTCACTGGATCCAAAAGTATATCAGTGACTCCCCAAAGTTACCTATGTCTCAACTCAACAGGTAAATGGCGTGGCTTGCCATAAACGAGGCAAAAGGGAGATTTACCCAAAGGTGTCTTGAAGAACGTCCTATATGCCCACAAGACCGAGTCCCAAAGCTATGACCAATCCTTTCGGTCAGGGCGGACAACCTTCTGTAATATAGTCTTGATCTCCCTATTCAACACTTCAGCAAGACCACTGGTCTGAGGGTGGTACGGTGTGGCTATTCGATGATGTATGCTGAACTCACTAGCAAGGGCCTTTACCTTGTCATTGACGAAATGAGACCCCTCATCAGAAATCAACACTCGAGGTACCCCGAACCATGAAATGATATTCTTTCTCAAAAATTGGCATACAGTCCTAGCATCTGGGGTTCGAGCGGGGATGGCCTCAACCCAACGACTCACATAATCAACGGCCAACAGAATGTACTCGAATCCCTGACTCTTAGGGAATGGACCCATGAAATCGATGCCCCATGCGTCAAAAACCTCACAGAAGTGAATGGGTTGCATCGACATCATATCACGTTGTCCACAAGTGCCCATCCTCTGACACTCAGTACACCTCCTCACGAACCTGCCTCATGCTTGTGACAGTAAGTGAGGACGCTATGGTGCTCCTCCAGAGGAATGCACCGATGACAGATGCTATACCCTCCTTCATGATAAAGGACGGGATCCTCCCAATGGTAAGACGTGGCCTTCGCGAGGAAGGCTCTCAAGTTTCTGCCTGCGCCAATCTTGTGGAACTTTCTTGGCAACAAGATAGTTCACAATATCGGCATACCATGGGAGAGAGGTGATAGAAAGGATCGCCTCATCTGGGAAGGTCTCACAAATAGGCTCAATCAGCTTAGAATCCTCAAGAAACTCCAATCGGGAGAGATGATCCGCCACCACATTCTTGACTCCAGTCTTATCCTTAATCTATATATCAAATTCCTGGAGTAGAAAGATCCATCTGGTCAATCTGGCTTTGTCATCCTTCTTTGCCATGAGGTACCTGATGGCGGTATGATCAGTATAGATGGTCACTCTAGATCCAATGATGTACGATCTGAACTTATATAGGGCGAATACTACGGCTAGTATCTCCTTCTCAGTGACAGTGTAGTTCCACTGAGCGGCATCCAATGTCCGGCCAGTGTAGTGAATAGCAAAGGGGACTCCATCCCTCCTCTATCCCAGCACGACCCCTACAACAAAATCGAAGGCATCCGTCATGATCTCGAATGGGAGAGACCAATCCGGCGGCTGGAGAACAGGAACCTCTACAACTAGACTCCTGAGAGTCTCAAATGATGCTAGACACTTATCATCAACAAGGAACTCGTTGTCTTTCGTTAGCAGATCAATCAATGGTCGGGCAATCCTACTGAAATCATGAATGAATCATCGGTAGAAATTGACGTGCCCCAGAAAAGACCGTAACTGTCACAAGTTGGACGGTAATTTGAGTTTTCTATTGACATCCACCTTGGCCGGATCAACCTCCATGCCCCTGTTGGAGATGATACGGCCAAGCACCATCCCTTGAGTCACCATGAAGTGACTCTTCTCCCTGAAAGCACAAGGTGAACCTCAATACATCGCTGGAGGGCGTGGTCTAGGCAGTGAAGACAAGAATTGAATCCGTCGTCGTAGACCGGAAAGTCGTCCATGAAGATCTCCAAGAGCTCCCCCACCATGTCAGAAAAGATGGACAACATGCACCTCTGGATTATCGTCGGAGCATTGCACGATCCAAAGGGCATGCGTTTGAAAGCATATGTCCCGAAGAGACAGGTGAAGGTGGTCTTGTCTTGGTCTACGGGCGCAATGGCCACCTGATTGTATCCGGAGTACCCATCCAAGAAACAATAATGTATCTTCCTTGCTAGCCTCTCTATAATCTGATCAATAAAAGGCATAGGGAAATGATCCTTCTTAGTGGCCTGGTTCAATTGTCTGTAGTCCACACAGACCCGCCAAGAAGTAGGTACCCGAGTAGCGACCTCCTCTCCAGACTCTCTAACAAATGTGGTGATGCCCGTCTTCTTGGGCACCACATGTAATGGACTGACCATTTGGAGTCGGAGATGGGGTAGATAAAATCGGAGCTCCACCATTTCGAGATCTCCTTCATGACAACATCTCGAAGGTTCGGGTTCAGTCGCCGTTGGAACTCACGTGATGGCTTCGCGTACTCCTCGAGATAGATATGGTGGGAGCATAGGGCTGAACTTATCCCCTGGAGATCGGTTACACTCCATCTTATCGCCTTGCAATTCTTTTCAAGTACCCCCATCAGACGGGATTCTTGTTCTCCAGTCAAATCCGTTGAGATAATGACTGGGTGCATCTCATGCTCGCTCGCAAGGAACCTATACTTCAGCGATGATGGTAGAGGCTTCAGCTCTGGACAACTTCGTGATGGAGGACCTGGCCTCTGAAATGTCTGAGTGAATGTGACCAAATCTGCATGGGAGAACGAGAACTCTGGCTGGCAATCTGAATCTAGTGAAGGCTGCTCTGCTGGTGTGTCTCTGCTCTGCATGGAATCAACCTCTTCCCTAGCTGTAGGCTCTGTGGAAGTTATACACGGTATCTAATCATCAAACTTTGCCCAGTCTATATCTGACTTCGAGGGATCTGTATCAGAATGACAAGAGAAATCTGCCTCTCGATCGGCAACCGGATCTGCTGCCTGAGATGTATCATGGACTAGGAATGCACTCTCCAAGCTCTCCTCTGCTAGCATATGTGCATCAATGAACCCTGAAGGTGAGAGGATGGCATGTGCTCCAAACTGCCTCGTCGTCTATAATCACAAAATTGTAGTCCTGGTGGATGTCTTACCCTACCTCTGTTATCTGATCTGAATCTGAAGTCGGCTCTGAGCAAGGTGAATCTCTGGCTTTAGTCTCATCGACCGTCTCTATTTGTATACTCTTGCCCTCGATGCTGCCTTGGCTGTAGCCTAGAATGGGCATCCTAAAATGATGGGGGTATCAGTCACGAATTCAGGGATCTCTATGTCCAACAAAATAAAGTCCACGGGGAATTTCAGGCCCAGAATCGTGACGACAACGTCGTTCAGCAACCCCTTCGGCCTCTTGGCAGATCGATCAGCAAACTGAAGGATCGTCCTTCTCTGTCGTAGAGGGCCCAACTCGAAGCAGTCGAGTAGAGCTGCCAGAAGTAGGTTGATCGAAGAACCGCTGTCTAATAGAGTGCGGTCGAACCTCTGCTCATGAATATGGCATCTGACATACGGGGCTCCTGCATCTGACCTCTTGGCTGGCAGACAGTTCTGGATCGCAAAGCATGTGGCACAAGTGTGTACATGGATCTCTGACTGGTGGTTCCGCCTCCTCCTCCTAATTGTGGTCCTGTCTCTGAGTGATCTCTGGAAGAGAGGTATGTGCTACAAGGACTCCTGTAGAGTCAGTTGTATATGAAATTTGTCCATTATCTACTGGCTGAACTCTAGCTGGTGGGACTTTTTCTCATTTTCTTTTTTATGCCCCTTGGCCAGGTGGAGTGCTCGGGGAAAGGAGACTGTTGGGTCCTTCTCAGATGAAGGACTATGATCGGGTTTGGAGTGCTCAGGCAAAGCAGAATCCACGCATACATCATCAATCAACACAGGTGGATCCGAAAACAACAGACCCTTTCCTCTGTTCACAGAAATGTCCTGAGATACATGAACTGAAGGGAAAGTAACAGGACTAGCAGAACTGAAAAAGGTGGCCTCAGTACCACCCTCAGCATCTGGAATCGTAGCCTCAGTACTGCGCTCTGGCTCAGCAACTGGTATGGTGGCATCAGTACCACTTCCTTCATCTGGTGAAGCGACAGCCTCAGTATTGTCGGTGGGATCAACGTCCTTGGTGGCATCAGCGCCACCATCATCATCATCTCTAGTGGCATCAGCAATGCTCTCCTCCTCGTATGGCGCTCCTGAAGTGGCATGGGTTCGTCACTCAGACGAGACGCCTCATGTTGGCATCCTACCGCTCCTGAGTGTAACAAAGTCAGCATCAAACATGTATGCAGAAACATCACCAAGTGAAGCACTAGGAGTGGTAATCTCAGTGAACTCTACCTGCTCAGATTTCTTCTTGAGGTTGTTCGGGTTCGGCTCGATCGGGGCAGGGATGGTGGCCTTCCCTCTCACAATCTCCCTCATCTCTCGGCGAAACTCATCCATCTCTCGTCGGAAGGTGGCATGCTGCTCGGACATGAGGAAGGCTAAGTCATCCAAGGCGGGGTTCTCATAGGTCGGCCCATGAGAACTTGACGGGTGGCCTCTCTGAAACGGAGGCAACTGCTGTGGAGGAGGGTGAGAGGGGTATTGCGAGTGATACTGTTGCTGAGTCTACTGCTGCCTCCAAGATTGTCCCTGTTGATAGGGACGAGGACCATACTGCTCTCTCTGATGGGATGGTTGCTGGTGTGCTGGGAACTAGGGCTACTGGTGAGTCTCTCGCTAATGTCCATACTAGCCACCCTGAACTGGAGGAAGCTGCTAGGAACTGGTGCCTCCAGCCGACCAGCGGAATCGAGGATGGTCTCATCAGATACCGGGCTGGGGTCGGTCATACCATATCCTGTTGACATCCATCAATGGCTTATACTCGTATGTTGGTGGTGGGAGTAGTGCCAGGGGCTAGTCCGGCTGATACACCACCATCTGGTTGTCCTGAGATGGTGGTGACTGGACGTACTGCTGCAGCTGCGGCTGGTAGTGCTACCCCTACACATGGTGAACCTGTCGGTACTAAGCGGAGGGCTGGGCTGAATTGTTGTTGCTGTCGGTGTCTGCCCGTGACCTAAGACAGGGATGAGAAGCTGTCTGTACCTCCTAGACACATGATCTGTGTCTTCAGTTCACTCAGCGTCTGTGCCATTTGATCGATCTACGTCATGCCCTAGCACTGTTTCTTCTCAATCAACTCGATCCGGTCTAGATTCTCGATGATGATGCCCATGTCGGTAGTTGTAGACTCTACCTGTGCTGCTGCCACTGACGAAGTGGAAGGACCAGCACTGACATGTGCTATCCTCTGATACGACATGACTTGCGGCTGGGGTCTCCCCTGAGTGTAGAGTCGGGTCTGGGACATGATTGTATAGTTCTCGACCATCTCCTCACAGATGGACCAGACCTGATCCTCATTCATGGCGAAATAAGAGCCCCCACAGGATGCATTCACTAACCCATGCATCTCTGGTGTAAGCCCGCATAAAAACCTCTGAAAGGTTGGTCTTGGATATGTCGTGATGGGGGCACCGGTCTGTGAGCTATCGAAACCTCTCCCATGCCTTCTAGAATTGCTCATTGGGGAGCATGGAGAAGTTGCTGATCAGGGCCCTCGCTGCATTCGTACGCCCGAGTTGATAGTACATGTTCAAGTACTCGGTGCGGAGCTGCTCCCAGGTGGTAACAAATCTCCCTACATCCAGTTGGCTGCTCTATCAACAAGGGAGAATGGAAAAGCAATCATCCTTGTGGTTTCCTCATCCACCTGCCGATCGTGGACGGTGCTACAGTTAATCTCAAACTCCTGGAGATGAAGATGTGGCTCCTCAGTCGCGAGCCCATGGAAACGAGGAAGAAGCTGAATCATCTGTGGGGGAACTTTAAGTCCCTCAATCACCGGAAGTACGATCCATCGGTTTGTAAGTGTCGATCCGATGTTGTGCAACTCCCGCATCGGTCTGGCTGGTGTTGGATGGTGCTGGCTGGACTGGCTCCTCAGGCTACTGTCGGTCATCTCCCTCGTCATCGGCTCTTGGTTGATCTCTATTTGCTCTCAACCTCTCCATCTCTCTACGCATCTCTACTATGAAAGCTGCCTGATCCCGTATTTGTCATTGCATTGTCTCAAGGGAAGCTAACAAGGTGTTGTTGATCTCACCCTGGTCCAACACGTATGTCTTCTCTCCTCTGGGACCATCGGTGCGCTCCTCACTGTTGGCCATGGTCTCTGCAAAGGTAAAAGACCCAAACTCATGTGTTGATAAATCAATTGTCTGCTGCTCTCTCTAATCTGGCATCGATATCTCAGAACTGGTGGTAGAAGGGTGGTCAAGGGGGAATAGGGTGGAATCGATCTCAGGTTCAGAGAGCGGGTCTCGGCTCTCACGAACCAACCTAGATGAACGGGTTGGAGTGCTGAAAAGCGCTGCAACCAGAGGCTGCCTAAGAGACCTCCTGCCCATCATCTTGATCTGGCGAGTGAGGAGGATGAGATCTAAAAACACATAAGATGAGAAGACAAGCCCCCGATTCACTACTCAATACTGAGCTGAAGACCGTAAAGGTTCGGTCATCTATCTTGTCAATTGTTATTAGGTGATCAAGTCAGTCTATTAAAGCGATTAAGCGAGCTGGTAGGAATCCAATACTCCCAACAGACTGTCCCGTATAAAAGGTCGGTAGTCTGATAGGAAATCGGATATGGCTCTAGCCTACTGTGCGGATCACTCTCTCGCTCATCCAAACCAAACAAGGAGGGGGTTACTCTCCCCAAGACAGATTTTTAAATGAGGTGTCTTTTAAGGTCGAGTGTGTTTAGCAGTCCTAATTTTATAATTTTTCTTTTTTAGGTATTTTTCAAGCAAACAACGCCTAACAAATTTTTCGGTTCTCCTGGTTATTTAAGTCCGAAAACGGGGGGAGACGGCGAAAAAGCCGATGCGCGATCAAACACAATGATGCATGCATAGTAAGAGATGCGTACCTGATTCTAGCAGTCTACATGCAAGGTGATCCGCGCATAAAAGTAAAGACAGAAATAAACTACCTATATGATGCACGAGGAAAGCGGCCTTAGACGAAGCAATTTCTACACGTGAAGAACAGTAGCCGGGTAACCAAGCTAAGTCCAGAGTTCGATCTTGGGAGCCACTTCGTCTCTGCCACAATGGATCCTGCACACGCTGTGTGTGACTCCTCATCGCACGTGGACTCGAGCATAATTAAGCTGGCTTTTTCTTGTGATTTAATTATTAAGGTCCAATTAACGATCTATAGGTGTAGGCAAATAATTAAGGTCTGGCCTTAATTAATTACGTCACAGTTAAGCAAAATCCTATGGCTAAGGCTAAATCCTCGAAAATTAGATAAGCAGTAATAAAAAGGCAAAAAATCAAAACTGGCGAAAAACCATGGTGAGGTCCCCCGAGCACACTGGTGCTCGGTGAAACAGACCCCGATAATCACCAATAAAGTCCAAGTCTCTCCTTGTATTATTACAATAATTTGTCTACTGAAAATAAACTAAGTGGCTAATCTACGGTTATTCTACGGCTCCCGAACTCCTGCTTGCCTCCCTTGCGCTTTCCTACGGGTCTATGCAGAAAAGTGCCACCTCTGGCTCCCACGGTTGCGTCGGCTTCCGAAGAAGCTGCCTCGATCCTCTGGCCCTCGCAAGAAACATAAATAGAAGTGTATCGGTCCAAGTTATTATCAAAATATGAAAATGAAATAAGAAGAAAAATATATACAAATATAGACAGAAAAGCCGCGAAAAAGCTACAAAAATAAAAACAATTACTTAGACGTGCTCCCCGGCAACAACGCCATTCTGTTGACGAGACTTTCGTGATTCAGGTAAAGGTAAAAATACGGGTCATTGTGACCCGAATCTCGAAGCTCAATCAACAAGAAAATTTAAAGACCACCAAATAAAGTAATCAAACAATGAAGTCGAATAACGGTCTCCTTATTTTATTTAACCTGGTATAGCGACCGGGTCGAACTCAAGGAGCACGGATTGGCTTAAAAAGCCTACGAAGTAGTCAAAAATCAAATAAAAAGGAGAAAATGTTTTTGGTGGTTTTTAGGGGTTTTTAATTTTTTTGTGATTTTTTATTATGAAGAAAATATAAATCAAAGTCAAAAGGTCACAATTAACTATATATTAAACACCACCAAAAGAGTCATAAAATTGCAATAAAAATGTTTTTGGATTTTATAATTTTTTAGGTCTTTTTGATAATTTTCTCAAATTTTTATAATCCTTAGTTGATTTTCTAAAATTGAAATAAGATAGAAAATGGAAGCTACTGTGCAGCCAGATTTGAAAGGCTATTCAAAAATACGAAAATAGCCTCGAAAAATTTGGAGGCAAATTATGACAAACTACAAGTAAAATCCTAACTACATAAGAAGAAATTGCATTTTTTTGAATTTTTTTAGAATTTTGAATGATTTTTGTATTTTTTCAGGTTTTTTCAATTTTAAGGGGTTTTATAAGTCCAAATACAACAAAATTTGACAGAAGCAGCAACAAACAAAAAACAAACATACATTAATTTTTTTTAGAATTTTTGGAGGCTTTTTAATATTTTTAATTGATTTTTAAATATAGACAGTAGAAAAAATAGAGCTTTTTGAATTTTTAAAAATAGAAAATCAAAGCAAACGTGTCCCAAAAAATTAATGAAATACTTTTACAATGGCAGGGGCCATGTTTCCAAATTTCAATAGATTTGGAGTTGATTTGATATTTTATTCAACCAATAGAAGAGGCACATCACACATGGACCAAAGTGCAAAGAAAATAAGTCTTAGGGGCTTAAATAAAACACATGTGAAAACTATAAGGGGCTCAATACAATTATCGTGTCATATTCAACACATGTTCCAATTCATCACGCACAGGGGCATAAATGCAAATATTTGAATTAAAACTTCAAACCCTAACATTCAATAACCCAAGCCCATATATACAAATATCCTAGAAAATTCACGTGTCGAAACACGCGCACTACAATCGGAGGGACTGAAATGTACATACTAAAACTCTAAGGTCGAAAGTGCAATTTATCCAAATTAAAATTAACTACGATAAATAATTATATGACTAAAATGTAAATGGAAAAGCAGAAGGGCCTATGTGCAAATTACCCTTTTTATTTCAGATCTGACGATCGAAGGAATTCCTAATACGATCGGAAGGCTATGATTCGTGGATACCCCTTCAACGATTGATGTCCCAGATCAAATCCTCAGATGGATCGGACGTCTACGAGCCTCCCGCAGATGGACAATGGAGATCAAAACTGGCGGGTGGGCTCGATCGAACGATGGAAGAGATCTCTGGATGAACTGGTTGCCGGCTAACTTCGCCTGGCCGTCTCGCATGAGGGCTCCTCCGATGCAGCTGAGATGGGGAAAAGAAATATCCCGGTCGTCTGTAGCTGGTGGAGGTCTCCGATGAGGTCGGGAGCGACCGGGGTGCTCCGACGACGAAGGAGGCCTAGAGCTCATGTTCTTCATCATTTGGAACTCCAGATGAGGTCTGTTGGGCTTCAAACCTGCATAGGAAGCTCACTGGGTAGAGGCAAAGTGCCTTGACCTGGTTACAGGTGAAATGGGTGATCGAGGGAGGCAGAGCGTGGCTCTCCGACGAGCGGCGATGGAGGAGAACCTATTTCCCTGTTCCATGGCAAATTAGGAGAAATGGATGGGTGCAGAATGTGGAGAGAAGTCTCGCGAAGGTGTAGGTGCGGTCGGAAGGGAGAATAGATGATCTGAGCGTCGGGAAATGGGCAGCGAAGGGGGGCGGTCGGAAATCAAAAACTTGGAATCTAGACGAAGCTAAGGGCTAACGAAGGTACCTGCTGATTGAGGGCGTCTGTGCTGGAGGTACTGGTCCTCCTGGGGTCCTTGCCTCGATGGAGCGACGCCTCCAGAGGCTCGAGCTCGCCGGTGACGGAGCGTGACGATGTGTATCGTCGTATCTAGGGCTAGAGTGCCTCGTTACTCGCTGCAACACTCCCTCAAGCTTGCTGTCACTCAAGGCAAGGGAATGGAGCTCCTAGGGGTCGAAGACGGTGGCCAAAGATGCGTGAAATGGCGGCTGGGGATCAGGCTTTATACATGCAGTGGTCCGAGAAGATGGGAGTCGGGCGCGCATTCCAAGGCTCGAACCCCTAAGAATGATGACGGGCATGGATCATAGATGTTTGCTCGACAATCGGAGCTCGAGGTTTGTAAGGATGGTAATCGGATCGCTATGGAAAAATTTTGAGAAGATCGGGTTGGCACAAGGATCCACGAGAAGTGGTCCGGAGGGCAGTAGTTGACCAGGGGTCAACATTCCCCGTGGACCAATCAGAATCCAACATTCAGAAATTATTTATAAATTAATTTATAGAAAATGATTTTATTTGAAAATATTTAAAAAATGAAAACTTTTTATTATTTTTCAAATTACTTTTTAGTGATTTTTATTTTTTTGATAAAGAAATTACTGTATATACATATTATAATAATATATACAGGTATAAATACCTAGGTACTTTGTATTTTTATTTTTATTATTTTATTTTTGCAAAATTATTCCAATTTTATATTTTATTTATTTATAACAAAAAGTTTGGGAAATAAAATAATTTTTATTTTATTTTTATTATTTACTTACAGGGGTAAAATAAATAGATATATGGAAATGTGTACATGTACATACAAGGGTGAGAGAGAGAAACTATTTCCTTTTGTTTTTATTTTATTTTTTTTATTCTTGTTTTTATTTTTATAAATATATACAAATTAATACATGTGAGTTGAATATGTGAGGTGAATGGTCCTAACTCTCTCTACTTGTTTTATTTTGCGGTTAGGCCAATGATTGGCGCTCCCTTGGATTCAGGTCACTCAATATTTATTATAAATATTTCCCTCTTTTTTCTTTATTTCTTTATTCTTTTATTTTTGCTCAAAAATATGCTAATTATTGCAGTTTACACAAAGCATGCCTTTTGATAATTTATTATATTTACAAATATTTACATGGTGTTTTGCAAAGATTTTTAGCTAAAATAAAAGAATAAAGAGTGATGAATGGGGATTCATCATCCCCCCAGCTCTTATTAGATGCGGACCAGTCTTTCCCCGTGTTTTCATCCACTTTTCCCGCCTGTTACGTCCATCTTTTACGATCAATCCCTTCACGAGGTTTGCTCTCTGATCATCATAGATTCACGTCGACCCATCTAGTACCTTGTATATATGCCTCATTTCTTGATTTAATTTTGTCAATAAGGGTGTTTAGAAATATACATAAATAACTCATCTTCTTCTCCATTGATTTTTTTGGTCATCTTCTAAGCCCTACTACCACCACATTCGATCTAGCGAGAACCCTGGCAACAGGTGGGAACCCTTGGAGGGTTCGAGCAGGTGGAAGGAGGAGGAGGTTGCATCCAAGCCTCCATCGTCGACGAACCCTGCTCCCTAGCTTCGAATCAGGTATAAGAGCTACGCACTTATGTTTGTTTAGATGGAATTAGTCTTAGGATGCTTTTTATGTCTTTTATTTAGTGTTTCAATTAGCTAATTGGCTTAGAGTAGAAGTAGTTTGGCTCGTCGGAGCTTTAGAACTCTGGCCATGCTTCCACCGTGAACCCTCTATTCTCCGACCCCGCTTCCACCTTCATTTCCTTTCCCAATCGCTCCCCTATGCCTCGCACACATCTACTCACTCTTATCGACGCACAATCTAGAGATTTGCTGCTCCAACTCCGCCATCACCGTCGGAGTAGCTCCTCCCGACTCGGTCCATTTCCACCACAAATAATGCCTGAGAAACCTTGTTTTTGGATTATAAACATTTCGTGCAGGTCCAGAAGGCCAAGGAACTCCCAATGGGATCGATTTTGCTGAAAACGAGACCCTGACACTCCCTTTTCTCATGATAATGCCGGAGCTCCAAGTGCTCGGTTGAGACCATCATCAAACGCGAAGGACCACCAGGAACGTTGAGAGCAACTCGGTGGAGGGAATGGAGGTCTGAGGAGCCAAAACGTTTGAATCAAAGCTCGCCCCAAGAGAGTTCATTTCCATTTCTTCCAAGTCACTTCCTAGTCATTGGATCTTCTAGCCGCTCCAAATCGTATAACATCTGTTGGATCAAGCCCTACTATCATTGTTCGATCATGCCCAGCAATACAATCTTGGTCGTCCAGAGCGAAGCGCTATTACGTATGAGGAGGTGACACGTATCAAGCAACCTCATCCCGCCATCCGTCCGCACTAAATGGGGGTAAATTTCATATCTTCCCTGCCATTTTTTTGTGTTTATTATATAGTTTTGTAAATAAAAGACACATGTTAAATAAACTGGAAATTTTGCAATGCGACCCTTGTATTTCTTTAACTTGTATTTGGATCCAGTCCACGTCACCTCACGTGTCGTCCTACATGAGATGGTAAAATTATAGGGACACCCTTGCACCTTTATGTATTTATATGTAGTCCAATAAAAATTTAATCATGTAGTATATTTTTTTAGAAATTACTAGAAGGCCCCTGAAGTGTTTGCATGTTACAATTTGGTCCTTCCCGATCAGAGTCACGTGTAGTGCCACGTGATGGATATTTTGCACATTTACTCATGACATTTTTATTTTTACTAAATATTCTAATAAGATAGAAATGACGCTATATATTTTGGCATCTTTGCATTGATCCCCCTGTAGTTTATTTTATTTGCAAAAATGCCTTTGCTAGACATATAATTTTGTATGTTTCATCTATTTATTATATATATTATGCTACTAAAAATCAACGAAAAATAGTACTAAATGCTTTATGCCATGTACTTTCACATCCCTATTTTTATTTGGCATTTTTTTGCATTTAATCCATTTATTAAAATGAAGAAAATCACATATATTCCCTGTTTAACATAGAAAATATCCAAAAAATCTAAAAGTGGGTTAAAATACCAAAATCTCTTTTAAAAATCTAAAAAATCCATAAAAATCCAAAGAAAATTTTTTATAATATTATTTATATAAATATTTATATATTAAAATTAATTTGGGTAATGTTGGGGCTTATTTACTATTTTTAACATCCAAGTCAATTTCGGTCTATTTTATTAATCCCTTATTTGGGATATTTTTTACTTTAAAAATACACAAAAATTAGCAAAAATTCCTAGAAAATTACAAAAACATTAGAAACATATGAAAAACTTGAAAAAAAATTTACTATATTTTATCTATATTTATAAGTATTTATAAATATACTATTATATAATGTATATATAAATCCTCATATATGCTATGTTGTTTACATAAAAGAAAATGTAATATAAAAATAAAATATATAAAAAGAATACGTTAAAATTGAAAATTGAAAATCAAATACAAAAATATTAAACAAAAACAATATATATAATTAAAAACCCACAAAAATAATAACAGGGACAAGAGATACAAGGCAAAGTTTTAAGCTTCTTTTTACCATCCTTCTACCGTTTGCTCCATGTGTTCGACCTCTACACATACTTCCAAGCTATACACATTCTTGTAGACTTTAATAAATTTTAACTCCACATTTTTTCTATTCATTGCTTAATTGATTCTTGTGGGTTATCTGTTGATTGATTGAGGTTTATTGAAAGGTCGACGCATCGATTGGATCTCTCGCCTTGGGAGATTTCCAGACCCTTGATTCTCCTTGCTCATCAACCACTTCTTATAAATTTGGATTCAGCTTGCGATGGAATTCATGCGAGGTTTAGCATTTTCCTTAAGGTATATATGGTGTGAACAAAGAGTTAGGTTAATCCTTTAGAGATCTAACAATCTCCAACCTAATGCCTCAGTTTTTCTCTAAAACTTCTAGTTGGCAGATTTTCTACTCTTCGGTCAGATGTAAGCTAATGATGACCGAAAACTTTCTCTTCGGACCCGTAAGGAAGGCATATTTAAGAGTAGGGGGCAATGGTTTGAACTCAGGTAAATATGTATCATTCAAAAAATCTAGCTTTATCATTGTTGATTCTGGTTGTGTTGTAGACGGACTATCTGCAATATTATCGGCCACCAACTAAATTGTTTCGGTGATCGGATTGCCAGAGGTATAATGTGGTTTGGTAAATACCATGTCCGATCCATCTACCTCACTCCGGGATTGTCCAAAAGGAGAATGTAATGACATATCCATAGGGACCTCTATGTCTCCAGAAGTGTCGGTTCATGCATAAATAAGCTAGCATATTAATTCATCAACAATGTCCTCCTCAGATGAGAGTGAATATATCATCTCTATCGGGTTCTTTTTCCATGGCCCAATTGTTGCTTCTATATTTTCTTCTGCTTCAAGATATGAATTTTCAGACTCTATGCTAGATTCAGTGTCAGGTCTTTAAAAGTTACTTTGCTTTACTTTTAACTTAACTTATCCAAATTGAATTCTCTCAAATAAGTAATCAAATAGGGCTCCAACGGTCCTGAGAAAGGGCTACCCTGATATCATATAAGACTCTTTCCAGTTTTAGGGACATGTCAAGGACTATGAAATCTCTGGATAGTTATGTCCTACTATGTTGATAACAACATTTTTGTTCTCACCCCTAGGCCTCTTTGTTGAAGAGTAAGCAAATTAAAGTACAGCTCTGGAGTTCTTAAGAAGGACTAGTTTTAGATGTTGATAATGAGTGGAGGGCGTGGGATTAATGGAAGAGCCATTGTCTAACAAGGTTCCGACAAACTTAATCTTAATGATATGGCTTGTCACAAAGTGAGCACCAATGTCTCTTTTCTGAGGGATTTTTTTTAAATAATTATTAAAAATCTTAATTAATTAAATAAGCATCGTTAAAAAATTTTTAAAAAATAGGTATCGATTGGCACCTGAGGTGTCGATTTGGGGCACCCCCTCCAAATCGGCACCGGAGGTGCCGATTTGGGCGATACCTGTTGGCCCCCGCTCCAAATCGGCACCTCAGGTGCCGATTTGGGGAGGGCTCCAATGGCCCTCTCCCAAATCGGCACCTGAGGTGCCGATTTGGGAGAGGGCCGTTGGAAATTTGTCAACGATCCCCTCCTCCCCCATTTCTGATATAAACCCCCCCTCATTCCATTCTCCTCACATTTCCCCCCTCTCCTTCTTCATCTTCTCCCCTTACTCCTCTCTTATTTCACTCACTCGGTTTTCTAAAGCGGGATTTCTTCTCTCGATCTGCTAATCTTATTCAAGTAAGAATAAGATATTTTTTGTAGCCTATTTTTTGTGCATTTTTTGCAGGGTCTTATCAGTGAGGGCGATATATACGTTCGGATACCGGATTATATTATTATCTTTTGGATAATATTTCTTGTAGAAGACACTTGTCTTTCAGGTAATTTTACTTGTATTAATTTTTTTGTAAATTAAATAAGTAATTAGATGTGCAAAATTTATACTTAGTTAAAATATATTTTTAAAATAATTCATGTTAAAACTTTATGGTAAATCATTTGTCTATGAAGTAACCTAAAGATATTGAAAAATAATAATTGTAAATGTAATATGAATTTTTTAATGTCAATTAAATATTCATTTTCTTAGAAGATTTTTTTAATAATCATTAAAAAAATAGAAATTAATTAAATAGTGGACACTAGACATCACATTAGCATTGCATTCATTTAGATTTAAAAGTGCATATATTCATGCTAAAATTACTGTCATTTAGACTTGGAATCGAGCGTCGGGAGGGTCTCTATACAGCGCTGGCAGGACTCACTGTGGTGAGCACCGATGAGTCCCCAAGACCGGACATTTGGATTCCGTATATGAGTGATTAGTATATCATTTAAATTATCGATTATTAGAGATAACATTCAAATGAAATGTTAATTAAACTAATTGTTACATCCGATTATTAAGTAATTATTTCGTGTAATTAAACTAATTAAATCATTATTTTATTCGTATAGATGGCCTCCAACATCGCTGATGTCTTAATATATTGGCGAGGATAGATTGATGTCTTTGATGACCACGTAGAATATATTGGGGGCAAGAAACGGATGGTTACATTACCATGCCAATTAACATACATTGGCTTACTATCTCGAGTCACTGAAGCCACTGATCTCCCGCTCGACCAGTATATACTTACATTAACTTGTAAGTGGTTGTATGAGGGATCATCTTTCTTTGCAGTACCGATTAACGATGATGAATCCACATTAGCAATGTTGAGTTCAATCGTCGGTGTGAGATTTATCCATCTTTTTGTACAAACTACTCCCTGTAATATGGAAAATATGCCGTCATCTTCGAGGTAAAATTAATCACATTCAAATTGTAGAATAATTTCACAATTTTTTATTTAAACTGACAAAGATTTAAATTAATCAGGCCAACAAATGAGATCGTGTTTGAGGATATCGAAGGGTCATCACAAGTAAATGTAGAAGATGATTTAGTGATAAAAATATCCGAGGAAAATGAGGAGTCCGAAAATGACGAGTCAGAAAATGATACTCAAACATTAGAAGAAAACATAGGTGGTAATACTTGTCATGATTTTGGATATGGTTCGCTAGTTTTAGCCGTAGGTAATGAGGAAAGGGGGAACTCATATTCTGCCAATAACGATGATGCTGAAGAAGAACCGATGGAGGAGCTACCTCACGTTTTTTATCATGAAATTGCAAAAGCAGAAGATGTAGTATTTGTAGAGAGTCAATCGGAACCCACCGATGATTCCGGACTAAGTTATTGGTTAGGTAGGATTTATAAGTTGAAAAGGGACCTACAATACGATTTACAGAAATGGAGCATGGAAAATCACGTGCAATACAAACCCAAGGCATCAAACAAACATATTTTGACGGTTGTTTGTATTTATGATGATTGTGGATGGCATTTGCATGCATCGGAGAGGAAATCGTGAGGAGATTGTTACGTTTCAGGATATAGGGGGAAGCACACATGCAGAAATCCTGTCCTTTTAGTAAAACATCGTCAATGCACTTCTGTTTTTGTAGCGCAGTATATTTTATCTTCCTTTAAAGAAAAATTTAGTATGACCCCAGGAGCAATAATGTAAGAGATAAAAGAGGAGTTGAAGACTGAAATCAATTACATGACAGCTTGGAATGCTAGACGTCGTGCAATGGATATGGTTTATGGGAATGAGGTTGACTCATATCCTGATCTTTGGAGATTTATTCGTGCTTTAGAACGACATAACCCTGGCACATATACGTGGTTTAAGACACTAGAAGGACAAAACGAGAGCACTATACATTTTCATAGAGTGTTTGTAGCGTTTGGAGCGTGTCGTAGAGCGTTAGATTTTGTCGATCTGTTTTGTCTATTGACGGAACACATCTATACGGAAGATACGTCGGTCACATGTACGTGGCCACAGCAATTGACGCCAATAATGGCCTTTTTCCATTGGCATTTGTCATTGCTGAAAAGAACGAGAATAATTTGGCATGGGGCTGGTTTTTGAATTTACTAAAACAAATTATCGATAGTCAGGACATTTTTTATAAGTGATCGATTTCCTGGTTTAAAGGATGTTGTACGTGGTTTATTTCCACCAGAAGAGGGATTCACGCATCGTCATTGTCTCAGACACATGCGTGCAAATATGCAGAGAGCCGGTCATAAAAATCGTACAGATCAGAGTCGATTCTACGCTGCTGGACGAGAACCATGTCAGAACAAGTTCAACAGTATGATACGGGAAATTTTCATTCTAGATAGAAGTGCTTTCGAGTGGATCGTATCTCAGGACAATGGCGATCAGAGATATTGAGCTTTAAGTTTAGATGATGGACACCGTTATGGACATATGACAACCAATTTATCTGAAAGTTTTAGCGGTGCCTTTAGAGGAGCACGTGGTTTTCCAATTATTTCTCTTATCCTAACAGTATTCCTTAGAATAAATGGCTATTTCAATGATCGTCGTGAGGAGTCAGAAGGAATGACTACATATTTGACTAAGAAATATGAAGAGTTGTTAGAGAAACAAACCAGAGAGGCAAGAGCATGTCACGTGGAAAGATTTTCGTTAACTCAGTTTCAAGTCTGCGATCGTGATGGATTTGCATATGAAGTCAATCTAAATGGCTGAGAAAGTGAATGCATGTGCGGGTTTATGCAGATGAAACACTTTGTATGTCCACATGTTATCGCTGCAGCTTCACATACTCGTACTCCCGTAGATAACTACGATCTATGTTCGCAGTACTTCTCCAATGATTACTACCGTCAGGCATACAACTTCTTCTTTCATCCCATACCTGATAGACGTTATTGGGGATAAGAAGATACTATTGTTATGTTACCTCCAAAAATGGGAAAGAGAAATGTCGGATGACCTGTGCAGGGAAGAATTAGAAATGAAATGGACGAAATGTGCGTACGGCCGAAATTATGTAAAATCTGCAAGCAACCAGAACATAATAGATTAAGTTGTCCACGCAGAACATAGGCACACATGGATTTGTAAGGGTAATTTAATTTCATTGTTAATATATCATTTTCTTTCGAAATTTATAGTTCACTTTTCATGACATTTATAATTATTAATGTAGATGGCACAGATGGATAGACTTCCTAGACCAGTTGATACCTCAGTATTGTATATGCAGAATGACCATCGATCATCACAACCCACTAGTTCGGTAAGTAATTTTTATAATTTTTAAAATTTACTGTTTGGTAATACTGTTACTTATTTTTTATTCAATATATTTTATAGATTCGATTTGTAGAGCATAATGAGTTACTGAACTCCATTTCTGACAAGAAGAGTGGCGTAGTAGAATGATTGATAGAAGCGTCTGGTTTCTCATGTGTGGTTAACATGAGAAGAGTCCAAATGGATCCATCATTACTGACCAGTTTACTAGAGAGATGGAGACATGAGACACACACCTTTCACCTACGCTTAGGGGAGGCTACTATTACTCTTCAGGATATGGGATTAATTAGTGGTTTAAGAGTTGATGGTCTACCTGTAATTGGTCCGGATTCTCCGCCTGGTGGATGGGAGGCAGTGTGCTTGAGTTTGTTAGGAGTAGTACCCACTTGGATAAAGAGTGGAAAAGTGAAGCTGTCTTGGATACGCGACATCTTCTTCAACACAGAACATCTGTTACAGGGTATTGATGACGAACAACATGCGACCCGTTTGGTTAGAGCACTCATTTTTTATCATATAGGATGTATGTACTCGCAGACAGCAGCGGAGATATGGTGCCTCTAAGGTACGCGTTAATGATTGAAAGTATTAAATTATTATTAGTTGTTGTATTCTTAGGTTTGATTAATTCTTTAGGTACCTATTACACTTACGTGAACTGCAAGAATGTGCTCAACTTGCTTGGGGTGTTGTTGCTTTAGTGCATATGTATTCAGAACTCGATAGGGGTGCAAAGATCGGCACGTCCAAGATATATGGCTTCTTCTCAATTTTACAGGTATGTAGAGTACCCCTACACGTCCTGATTTTATTTATTTACATCTTCTAATATTTTTAAATACAGGTTTGGGCTTGGGAGCATGTACATATTGGACGGTCGATAGTACGTGCTGGTGCTCAGATAACTGGAGGTGCATTAGCGTTGAAGTGGATAGGAGTGTGCAGTTTTAAAGAGAACGTGCATACGGCAACATTAGCCTTCTATCGTAACGAGCTAGATACACAAGAACCTCATCAGGTAATCTACAATATCTATTTTTTAATGCTCACATTAATTTTAAATTATTGTAATCTACAATATCTATTTTTTTAATAAAATACAGATGATCTGGACACCATAAGCTGAAGTTGAGATATCACAACTACATCCTATCTGCAGAAGTGGCCAGGCTGTATGGATGAGTTGAGTTCCACTTATTTGTTACGATCGTGTAGTGATGCACCTACCTGATCACGTGATGCGTCAATTTGGGATGCGTCATCACATTCCTGTTTCCGTGGAGAGGATAAACGTTGTATCTAGACGTAACAAAACCTGAAGTAGGGACATCCTAAACTGGTCTACTATACATCGACAGTACGTAGATCGTTGGGATGACAGGGAAGCCGCAGTTGTTCATGAGCACCCGAATTCCAATACTGATATTTACATGCAATGGTATTGGAATATAACAAGAAGATAGATCCAAACACAGATTCCTCCTCCTGTAGTAGCTTACCGATCACACAGACCAATGGAAAGACGTCTGGTATGTTTAAAAAGTCTACTTATTCTACTTAGATTGTATTAAATTATTCTTATTACATTTGTAAATGGACTAGGTGGATACGATTGTACAAGGAAGAAACAGTATGGAACAACTTAGACGATCAACAGACTTACCTACCAACATGAGGACAACGGTCGAAAATACAATTAACATGTTCGATGAAACACTCAACATGTTCTCCTTGATGTATCCCTTCCATCAATATGAGCAGCAACAGTTCATGCCATCACAGGAGCATCATACTTCGGGAGCATCAGGTTTTGTGATTTCTTTATTACAAATGTAAACTATTCTTTTATATTAGAATCGTGACTTTATAAAATTATATGTTGTAAATTGTACAGGAAGGGAGTACACGGAATATGGTGGGGAGGGGACGCAACCACCACCGATGTTTGTTAGTTCAGGTTTTAGTTATTTGTTTATGTATAGTACACTCTTATTCATATATCGATATTTAGACATATAAACACAGTTCCTCATAAAATATAGCAGGACTCGATGAGCAGGCATTTTCCCAGGGTCAAACAATGGAGGAGTCAATATCTGGCACCTCAGGAATGACGTCTGCAGGATATGGCGGGCAAGGGTACTCATCAGGTCATCAAGGACTCGCATCTCAATATGACCAAACCGGATTTGGAGCTTCAGGTAATAAAATGACTAAATAAAATAACTAATTTTTATCTTCTGTAGCATTTTCTAAAAGATGAATATCTCATTCTTGCAGGATTTGGAGAAGCTTTCAGTCAATCGCAATTTGCAGGATCATAATTTGCTGGTCCTTCGAGTCAGGGATACAGCGGGCCGGAAGTTCCACCAATTCAACCAGGATTCGTATCTACAGGTAAAATTATAGTTAATTTATTACATTGCATTCTCCTCTTACTAATTATTTAATTTAAGTGGCATATAATGTAATTAACATCTTTCAGGTATTAGTTATATCGAGTATGCCTTTAGGGGGTCTCAAATCGGTGAAGTCGAATTTAGAGGTTCATGTATAAATATATTATGGAATATAAGAACTCATTTCAATACATTATGTCTAATTTTTGTGATACTTACAACAATGAAAATGTCTCAACCTTGTAGGACCATCGAGTCAATTTGACTCTGGACCCTCTCAGTTCATACCGTCTACTCAATATAGTTCAGGAGAGTTGCAATCGCAGATATTTGATAGTGTTCGGCAAATGGAGGCAACTGATTTCGATAGATAGTTGTTTGGTATATCCACGATAATACCACAACAACGTCTGGAGCTGCCTCGAAGACCTTCTACCGGAGTAAGGATCACTGAGCCTCCTCCATCAGAGCCACCTCGCCATTCAACAAGTGTACGGACGTCAAGAAATCAGGAATCCCAAACAATCGAACCGCCACAGAAGTCGTCAGCTAGACTGCATCCTCCAGGGCACGTTCCAACGCATTCAGAATAAATGGCCAAGCAAAAGAAGAAGAAGACAACACATGAGGAGACTCACAAAAAATTGGGAGATGGAGGGAATGGAAACGACAAAGGAGGAGGTGCGGAAGGTGGAGGAGGAGGTATGAAGGGATTTCTGAAGATATGGAAAGTTTAAGTTATTGTACAATTTTTTCTTATTATTTTAAACTCATCTTTCTTCTCTTATGATTTCAATAAAATACTTGTAACCTTTTCAAATTAATTCATGTCAAGTTGTACGTTGTTGAGTTCACATATGTCAATGGTAAATGATGTTGAGCACACTCTCAATTTCTTTATATTAACTATAATATTGTTGATATGTCAATTATAAATATTCTAAGTGTGTCTCAATAATGAAGAATATAATTAAAAATAGAGATATTCTTCACATTTAACAATAACGTTATCGGGGAGAAGATGAGAGCACGAAGCTCTAGCGATAGATAAAAAAATTATGATGAAGAAAAATGTTGAAAGCCTATTAAATTTATTTAATTTTTTTAAAATTATTTACAAAATTCCGTAAATGTCATCGTTCACATCTAATGAAAATAATAATAATTTGGTGTATCCGGTAGTATTGAAATAGAATTAAAGTATTAACGGGGTGTATTTTGTAAAATGGTCATCTCCAAGTCGGCACCTCAGGTGCCGATTTGGAGCCTCTGTCCAAATCGGCACCTCAGGTGTCGATTTGGAGGGGGCGCCCCAAATCGGCACCTCAGGTGACGATCGATACCTATTTTTTAAAATTTTTTTAACCGTGCTTATTTAATTAATTAAGATTTTTTAATAATTATTTAAAAAATCCCTTCTTTGGTAGCTCATTTTTTATCAAACGGGATGTGGCAATAGAGAGTATGTGCTTCTTTGTTCGACTATGGTTATTTTTATTGATCCTTATTGGTGTGCATCTCACCTTAAGGTACTTATGAAAAGTTGGGTCTCTTTCAATCATTTCATCTAATGACAAAGTAATCCTGATGTTTTCTTTGCATATGCGAGCCATCTAGTCATATTTTTCTGATTTTTTTATGTTTTTCTTCTTTCCCGTCGTAAGAGCACGGGGAAAGGAATTGGTTGATCGTGATTGAAAAGATCACTTTTATTGAATGAAAAAGTATCTACATGACTTGGACTGACTTGACTTAAAATAGTGATGAGCTGAAAATCAATGCGGTTAAGATGTAAACAATACTCATTGTGTCTTTGTTCTCAACGACTCGAATCGGTCAACGAAAATTTTTTTATTTAACCACTCAAAAGAAATATCATTTAATGAAAGAAAATATAAGTGGTTTCTCTGTTCTATTTACCAGGTATAGTGATCAGGGTCGAACACAAGGTGCTCGATTTAAAAACTCAGTAGTCAAATTTCGAAAATAATTTTTATTGGATTTTGAATTTGTATTTTTTTTATTTTTAAAATAACCACAAAAGATAAATAATACACAACACCACACTCTTTTTGTATTTTTCAGAATAGTAAAAAATGTACATAAAAGTCCAGAGAAAATATTTTTGTGTTTATAAGTTCTAAAATGTTTTGGTATTTTTTTTAGAATTTTTTGATGTTTTTGTTATTTTAAAAAAAATCAAATGGGGGAAAATAAGGAAATCCGTGAACAAGCAAGAGTATTTGCAACTTAAAAATATATTAAGTGCCTGATACTCCTGGAAATTCTTTGTAATATAAACTACCAAGAAATATCTACAATCAGAGTCTGAAATCAAAATTTTTTGATTTTTCTATAATTTTATACAATTTTTTTAAGATTTTTTGTTTTTCGCATTTTTTGGAGTTTTATAAAGAGTTAATGCATGAAAATTAGAAAAAATTAAAAGATAATAAAGCACGCCTACAGTAATTTTCTTCGAAATTTTAGACTAATTTTCGAATTTGTATGAATTTTCTAATTTTGAGAAAGTAAAAAGACACTATTTTTGAATTTTTAAAATATCAAATGACAATAAAAATTGATGAAAAATTTGTACAATGATAAAAACTATAGTAGGAACATACACAATTTTTTAGAGTTTTTGGAAAAATAAAAACATTTATTTCAATGAAACAAACATGTAAATTTCAAGTTATGCAATGGTCTTAAAGGATGTCCGATATGCCCATAAGATCGAGTCCAAAAGTTGTGACCAATGCTTTCGATCTGGGCGAACTACCTTCTGCAATATAGTCTTAATCTCCCTATTAAAAACCTCAACAATACCATTCGTTTGTGGATGATAGGGAGTGGCAACTCTATGATCTATGTTGAATTTGTTAGCAAGGGTCCTTACCTTGTCGTTCATAAAATGAGTCCCCCCATTAGTTATCAAAACTCTAGGTACTCTGAATCGTAAAATGATATTTTTCTTCAAGAATTTGCAAACGGTCTTAACATCTGCAGTTCGGGCGGGGATGGCCTCAACCCAATGACTCACATAATCTACAACAAGCAAGATATACTCAAATCCTTGACTCGTAGGAAATGGACCCATGAAATCGATGCCCCATGCATCAAAGACCTCACAGAAGTGAATGGGCTGCATTGACATCATATCTCTCCGTCCACAAGTGCCCATTTTTTGACTGTTAGTACATCTCTTCACGAATTCATCTAAATCCTTGAAGAAGGTAGGCCACTAAAGGGTGGATTGAAGTACCTTTTGTAATGTCCGTCTCCCAGAATGATGTCCTCCTGCCTCAAGCTTGTGGCTATAGGTGAGGATGCTATGATGCTCTTCTTGAGGAATACACTGTCTCCAGATGTTATCCCCTCCTTCATGATAAAGAGTGGAATTATCCCAATGGTACGACTTGGCCTTTGCAAGAAAGGTCTCAAGTCGCTGTGTAGGCCAATCATGTGGAACTTTCTTAGTGACAAGATAGTTCACAATATTGGCGTACCATGGAAGTGAGGTGATTGCAAGGATCGCCTCATCTGGAAATGTCTCTGTAATAGGTGTGATCTGATCCGAATCCTCTAGGTTCTCTAGACGAGAGAGGTGATCCGTCACAACTTTTTTGACTCCAGGTTTATCCTTAATCTATATATCAAAATCCTTGAGTAGAAGGATCCATCTGGTCAATCTTTCTTTGGCATCCTTCTTTGTCATTAAGTATTGGATGGCAGTGTGATCAGTAAAGATAGTCACTTTAGATCCAAGAATGTAAGTTCGTAACTTATCTAAGGCAAAGACTACAGCTTGCATCTACTTTTCTGTGACTGTATAAATCCGCTGAGTGGTATCCATTGTTCGGCTAGCGTAGTGGATGGCATATGGTAATCCGTCCCTCCTCTGTCCTAGAACGGCCCCTACGGCAAAATCAGAGGCACCCGTCATGATCTCGAATGGGAGAGACCAATCAGGCGGCTGAAGGACAGGAGCCTCAACAACTAGATTTTTAAGAGTCTGAAATGCTGCAAGACACTTATCATCTACAAGGAACTCGATGTCTTTTGTCAGCAAATCAGCAAGCGATCGGGAAATCCTGCTGAAGTCTTGTATGAACCGTCGGTAGAAATCGACGTACCTCAGAAAAGACCACAACTGTTGTAAATTGGATGGTGGATTGAGCTTCTTGATGATATCCACCTTGTTCAGGTAAACCTCCATGCCACTATTAGAGATGATGTAGCCAAGGACCCTCCCTTGAGTCACCATAAAATGACCCTTCTCCCAAGATAAGACTAAGTTGACCTCAATACAACGTTGAGGTACTCGGTCTATATAATCAATACATGCATCAAAACTGTCACCATAGACCATGAAGTCATCCATGAAGATATCTTAAAATTCTCCAACCATGCCCGAGAAAATAGAGAGCATGCACCTTTGGATTGTAGCCAGGGCATTACATAATCCAAAGGGCATCCGTCGAAAAGCATACATCCCAAACGAACAGGTGAACATTGTTTTCTCTTGGTCTTCGGGAACTATCTGGTTGTATCCCGAATACCCATCCAGAAAGCAGTAATAACTCTTCCCATGTAATCTCTCAATGATCTGATCTATGAATGGTAGCGGAAAATGGTCCTTCTAGGTGGCCTGATTCAATCGTATGTAGTCCACACAGACCCTCCAAGAAGTGGGTGCTCGGGTAGCTATCTCCTCTCCAGACTCATTCACAACTATGGTGATACCCATCTTCTTGGGTACCATATGCAATGGACTAACCCACTTGGAGATGGATATGGGGAAGATAAAATCGGTGCTCTACCACTTAGATATTTCCTTCATGACCACTTCTCGAAGATTCGGGTTCAACCGTCACTGGAACTCACGCGAGGGCTTAGCATCTTCTTCGAAATAAATGTGGTGGGAGCACAGGGCCAGACTAATCCTCTGGAGATAAGATACACTCCATCTGATTGCCTTGCGGTTTCTTTCAAGAACCTCCAACAAACAAGATTCTTAGTCTTCAGTCAAATCTGTTGAGATAATGACTGGGAACATATTTGGCTCACCCGCAAGGAACCTATACTTCATGCTCTACGGTAAGGTCTTCAATTCTGGGCATGTGGGAGATGATAAATCTGGCTTCTAAAATGTCTAAGTCAAAGCTACCAGTTCTGTGTGTGAGAACTCTCACTGCAATGGTAAATCTGACAAAGATGGCCCTGCTGGTATATGTGTCAACTGTCCTGGCTCACTCTCCATCCTAGTTGTCGGCTCTGTAGGCACCAGACACGGTAATAATTCACTGAACTCTTGCCAGTCAAAATCAGTGTCTGTGTCTGAGGGATCTGAATCTGATGTATATGAGACAAAATTGATTTCGATATCCTGATCAAGATAAATAGCCTCTATTGTATCATGTGCCATGAGTGTGCTCTCTGAACTCTCATCTGCCATGATATTTGAATCTATATTGTCTGAAGATGTGGCCAGAGCTCGTGATGTAGGATCTGCCCAAACTGCTTCATCGTTTGTAATCACAAAATCACACTCCTAGTGGATGTCTAGCTCTACATATGTCATCTGCTCTAAATTGGTCATATGATCTGAGCACTCTGAATCTCTTGCTCTGGTATCCTCGATCGTCTCTATTTGTACACTTTCACCCTCGACACGAAAGAATACCTTCCCACTATCATAGTCGGACATCGCCTTGGATGCGGCCAAGACTAGTCGTCCTAAGATGATGGTGGTATCTGTCACTGATTCAGGGACTTCCATGTCCAATACAACAAAGTACACGGGGAGTTTCAAGCCTTGAATTGTGACGACAATGTCCTTTAGTAACCCCTTCGGCCTCTTTAGAGATCTATCAGCAAACTAAAGGATCGTCCTGCTCTGTCTAAGAGGGGCAAACTCAAATCGATCAAGTAAGGATGTCGGAAGAAGGTTAATTGGAGACCCGTTGTCTAATAGGATACGATCAAACTACTTCTGATGAATATGGCATCTAACATGTGGAACTCCTCTATCAGACCTCTTCGCTGGAAGTTGATTCTGAATAGCAAAACATGTGGCTCTAGTCAGCACGTAGATCTATGCAGTATGATTCCTCTTCTTCCTATGTACAATGGTCTTCTCTCTCAAGTGTTTTTGGAAGAGAGGGATGTGCTCTAGTGTCTCTTATAGGTCAACTGGATGTGGATCTGCTAGCTGAACTCTAACTGCTGTGATTTTTGTAGGTTTTCTATTTTCTTCCCCTACCTCGAGTAGAGTGCTTGAGGGAAGGGGATAGCTGGACCCTCCTCAGTAGAGGGTCAGGAAGAGGTTCCTGATGCTATGAAGGAATGGAGCCCATAGTAGGATCATCATGCAACACATATGGACTCAGAGTATACGAAGAAACCTTTCCTTTATTCATTTTTTTATTATTTTTGATAATGTCTCGAGATACATTGATAAGGGGAAACACAACTGGACTAGAAATGGTGGCATCAGCACCACCCACGACATCTGTCTTTGCATCATCAATACCGTGCTCTGGCTCAGCATCACGTCCAATAGTAGTATTAGTACCATAAACTGCATCTGGAGAAACGACGGTCTCAATACCGTCGACTGGATCATCATCCTTGGTGGTGTCAGCACCAACGTCATTAACATCATCAGCGACATAAGCACCGATATCCTCCTCATTTGACGCTCTGGAGTCATCATGGGGTTGTAGTTCAGACGAGGTGCCGTCGACTGGCATTCTACCACTCCTAAGAGTCACAAAATCAACATCAAATATATTAGAAGATATATCACCTAATGAATCAATAGATGTGGTAGTCTTTGTAAACTGTAACTGGTCAGACTTCCTCTTCAGATTGTTTGGATCTGGTTCAATCTGAGCGGGTGTCTTTGCCTTTAATTATCTCCCTCATCTTTTGCCTGAACTCATCCATTTCCTGCTTGAAGGATGCTTGCTAATCAGAGAGTAGGCGGGCTAAGTCATCAAGGGATGGGTTCTCATAGGACGGTCCATGAGAACTGGACAGGTTGCCTCGCTGGAAATGAGGCTTGCTCTGCAGGTACTGATGAGGGGGAGGTTAAGAATACTGTTGAGGTTGTTGTTGCCTCCACTGCTATCCCTGATATTAGGGACAAGGACCCGACTGGTAGTACTGGTATGGCTGGGAGTACTGGGGTTGTTGCTGCTAGCTGCTTTGTCCATCTGGAGCTAGAGGCTGCTGTTGGAATGAGGTACCTTTATTGGACCATCTGAATTCAGGATGATGACGGCATATCTAGGGCTGCTGCAGGTCATAACAAATCCCATTGACTTCCTTCAACGACTCCTGCTCATAAGGGGATGGGGGAAGAACTGTCAGTGGCTGATCCAACTGATACACCACCACCCGGGTGTCCGGAGATGGTGGTGGCTGAGAGTAGTCTGCTGCAACTACTGACCCGGCTCTGCCTGAATGTGGTGAACCTGGTGATACTGGGTAGAGGGTTGGAAAGAGTTGTTGCTACTGGGATCATCATGCAACCTTAGATGAGGCTGAGAAGCCGCCTGTGCTTCCTGGAGACACAAGATGTGGGTCTTTAGGTCACTAAGAGTCTGTGCCAACAGATCTATCTGTGTCATGCCCCGGCGCTGCTTATTCTCAATTATCTCTATGCGGTCCAACTTCTCGTTGATAATACCCATGTTAGCAGCTGATGGTTCTGCTTGTGCTGCTGCTGCTGTTGATGAATAAATGGGTGGACCCGCATCAACCCGTGATATCCTATGATAGGGCACGGCTTGGGGTTAAGGCTTCCCCTGAGTGTATAGCCTGGTCTGGGACATCACTGTATAGTTTTCATCCATCTCTTCATATATAGCCCAGACCTGGTCTTCATCGTTGACAAAGTAGGAGCCCCCACAAGAAGCATTGATAAGCCCCTGCATATCCAATGTCAGCCCATAAAAGAAGCTTTGGACAAGATTGGGCTTGGATATATCATGATATGGATACCGGTCAATGAGCTCACAGAATCGATCCCATGCCTCACGAAACTGCTCATTAGGGATCACGGAGAAGTTGTTAATCAAAGATCGTACCGCATTAGTCCGATCGAGTGGATAGCACTTGTTCAAGTACTCTATCCGGAGTTGCTCCCATGAAGTGACGTATCTCCCCAAATATTTTAGCCAGTAGGCTGCTATGTCAACCAGGGAGAAAGGAAATGCCATCATTATGATGATGTCATCATCTATGTATCGGTCATGGAAAGTACTGCAGATCATCTCAAACTCCTGCAGGTGTAGATGCTGCTCCTTGGTAGTTAGTCCACGGAACTTGGGAAAAGCTGAATGGTCTGAGGTGGAAGCTTGAAGTTGCCCATAATAGCTGGTAATTGGATCCAACGGTGTGTGAGGGTTGCACCAGGGTTGTGCAACTCCCTCATCGTCAAGCCTCTAGGTGGATTCTGCGGTCCTTCTGGATGTTCTCGTCCTTCTCCTCCAACAATGGGTATCTCTCCACCAGCTAGTCTCGTTTGAGGCTCTCCTCTACCGGCTCGCATCTATGCTAATTCCTGATGGACCTCTTCCATGAATACTCCTTGGTCCCGAATCTATCGCTGCATCGTCTCTAGGGAGGCTAGCAAGGTATTGTTGATGGCGCTCTTATCTAGAACAAAAGATGAACTCTGTGGCTATCCATCAGTTCGTCCGTCACTGTTGGCCATCTCTCAAATCTCTGCAAATGCAAAAGACCCCAACTCAGGTGCCATCAAATGAATAAATAGTTGTTCAGGTCTCTGCTCAGGTACCTCAATACTGAAAAAAGGGTGGTCAAGGGAGAACATGGTGGAATTGAATTCAGGTTCGGAGAGCAGGTCTGACATCTCCAAAACCTCCCTAGATGAATGAGTCGGAGTACTGGAGAGCGGTGCTACCAAAGGTAGCCTAAGGGACCTCCGACCCATCATCGTGATGTAGGTATGAGTGAGGATGAGATCTGGAAAGCAAATAAGATGAGAAGTCAAACCCCCAATTCACTTACTCAACACGAGCTGATGACCGTAAAGGATCAATCGTTAATCTTGTCAATTTTAATTTAGGTGATAAAACAATCTTGCAGAGCGATTAAGAGAGCTGTTAGGAACTCGATGCTCCCACAAGACTAGCCCAATCCCAGAGCTAGATCTTTCCCAGCCTATACAAGTTGTGGAACTCGATGATACCAGATCAATTCGCTTTGTTAAGAGCATCGCGGTCTGCTTTACTAGTTATCGAAGAGATCCTCACTGGAGAATGACTAACCCCAAGACCAATAGTCTAACGGAAGTTCAGGCGTGGCTCTATCCTAGTGTTTGGGTCACTCTCTCACTCAAGCAAACCAAATAATGAGGGGGTGACTCTCCCAAAAATAAATATTTTTAAATGAAGAGGTTTAGGGTCAAGTTTGCTTTAGCAGTCCCAGATTTTATTACTTTCACTTTTTAGATTTTTTTCAGAAATAAACAATGCCTACCGAATTTTCCAATTTTCTCTTTGATTAATTTGAGTCGAAAACAGGGGGAGGAAGTCGAAAAAGCCAATGCACGGTCAAACACAACGATGCGTGTAGGGATAGAAATGCGTACCTTGCTACAGCACTCTACATGCAATATGATACACGCATAAATTAAAGACAAAATGCAAACTAACTATATGATGCACGAGAAAATCGACCTTAGACGAGCATCTTCTATTGATCGTGAACAACAATAGTTGGCTAACCGAATCGAGTCTGGAGTCCGATCTTGGGAGTCACTCGGTGCCCTCCACAACGAGTCTTGCCAGTGTTGTATGTGACTCCTCACGGCACGTGGTATTAGATCAATTAAACTAACTTTTTCAGTTAATTTTTAGCCACGATCTAATTTTGTTCTATAGGAACAAATTATCTGTTAGGTGTTGGGCCTTAGTAATTTATGTCGCAATCAACAAAAATCCTACATCTAGGAGCCAAAACCACGAGAGTCAAATAGAGAGTTATAGTCGATGAAATCAAAAACTCGGAAAAACAGCGGTGAGGTCCCCCAAGTGCACCAACACTTGACAAAACAGACCCTGAGAAAATATTAAAGTCCACAAGAGTTCAAAGTTCTAAATTATTACAAGATAAATAATTGTTCTACCAAATCAAATAAAAGTCTTCTTCTCCTCCATACTCTTCCTCCAATGCGGGTCCTCCGAAAAGAAAGTCCAAGTCGTCCTCCAAGCAGTTCCTCACACAAAAATAAAAAAGAGAAGGTCAGAAAACACTTATAATGTAGATAGATAAATATCACAAAATATAAAAATGACTACAAAGTCGTGCTCCCCGGCAACAACGCCTTTCTGATGAGCCGAAAATTGACACGGTTAAGATTTAAATAATATTCAATGTGTCTTTGTTCTCAACCACTTAAATCGGTCAACGGAAAATTTTTATTTAATCACTTAAAAGAATTATCAATCCATCAAAGCAAATATAAGCGGTTTTGCTATTCTATTTACCTGGTATAGAGACCATGATCGAACACAAGGAGCACGATTTAAAAACACAGTAGTCAAATTTCGAAAATGATTTTTAGTGGTTTTTAAATTTGTATTTTTTTATTTTCAAAATAAGCACAACAGATAAATAATACACAACACCACACTCTTTTTGTATTTTCAGAATAGTCGAAAATGTATAAAAAAGTCCAGAGAAAATTTTTTGTGTGTTTTATATGTTCGAAAATGTTTTTGAATTTTTTAGAATTTTTTGATATTTTTTTGATTTTATAAAACTCAAGTAGTGGAAAATAAGGAAACCAATGTTCAACCAAGTGTAATTTGTAACTTAAAAATACTTCAATTGCCTAATACACCTGGAAATTATTTTTAATATAAAATAACAAGAAATATCTACAATCAAAGACTTAAATAAAATTTTTCTATTTTTCTATAATATTATAAATATTTTTAAGATTTTTTGTTTTTCGTAATTTTTTGAGTTTTGTAAAGAGTTAATACATGAAAATTGGAAAAAAAATAAAACACAACAAAACACCCCTACAATAATTTTTTTGGAATTTTTAGACTAATTTTCGAATTTTTATGAAGTTTCTAATTTGGGGAAAGTAAAAAGACATTTTTTTTAATTTTTAAAATATCGATGACAATAAAAATTGATGAAAATTTTATACAAAGTAAACATCTACAACAGTAACATACACCATTTTTTGAGAATTTTTCGAAAAATAAAAACATTTATTTCAATGAAACAAACATTCAATTCAAGTTCTGCAATACAGGGACTAAAATGTAATTTCTCATTTTTTTGCAAGAAATAAATACTAGAATTAAAATGAGGGAGGAAAAGTACAATTTACCCACTAAACATGTGCCAACCTTCTGGAGCACAGGGACGGCTTTGCAAATATTGAAACTTTCCAGGGTAGGGATGCAATTCACCCAATTTTTTTAAATTTTTATACCCTCCCTAGGGATATTTTCATGCTTTTCGGTCTCAACAAGGGGGAGGAGCCAAGGGGTGCCGTCGCCTCTACTGGAAGGAGTAGTGGGGTCGCGGCGAAGCGACAGCCCCTCGCCCGACGGTAAGGGCGGATGGAGGCGGCGGAGGCTGCGCGCGTTGGGAGCGCGGGGCGGGCGAGCGCCTGGGGTGATGCCACTGGAATACTGAGTGGCCCGCGTGCGGGGGCGCGATGGTCGCGGAGGAGGGGGATCCTTTGGGATGAGGTCGGTGGGCGACGTCGGGAGCACGAACTGCGCGGACGCGGAGGACTGACTAAGGTCGCGCGGCTGCTGCGGCGGTGGTGGCGCAACAGGGGAGGGCGCTGTCGGTGGCGTGGGTTGTGGCGAGGCGCGCAGGCCATCGTAGCGTGGGGCTGGCGACTAGGGGGCCACGACACATGGGCGGCACTGCTGCGCGGCAGACTGTGATCGGTGATGGAGCTGAAGCATGGGTGGCTGCTGCCCTCAGATCTGGGCTGGAGTCGGCAGGGCTCAGGCAGTGCCTGGAGGGAGTGGGGTGGGCAGCCCGCGAACGGGGGCAAGCGGTCGAGGACCGCCGTGTTGGAGGGAGGTTGGCGCAACCCTCCTGCTTCAATATGTTTTTCTTTTTTTCCCTTCTTTTTTTTATATTTTCTTATGCAAACATAAGATATAATAAAAAGAAATGTTTTTTTTAAAACGGAAATGTAAAGAGACAAAAAACGAATTTTTTTATTTTTTTATTTTCATGCAACAAAAGATGTTAAAAAATAGGAAAAACAATTATAAATTTTTTTATTTTTTTGATTTATTTATAAAGAAATGGGATTGGTGAATGGGTCGAATCTTGCGATGCAGAAGAATGGATCCGTGACTCTGGTCACCGTACATGACCGGAGGTGATAGATGCTACGGGGTAGAACGTGAAAATGGGGGGGGTGGGGGGGGGGAACGAAAATGGGGGGGGGGAACGAAAATGAGATGGAAATTCTGGTGTCGGATCGAAAATAGGAGGGGAATTTTTTGGGGGGATTCTAATACCTAAAGATAAATAAAATCAAAGCGAAAATTAAATCTATGATTTATCTACGAGAAAAAAGATGAGAAATAAAACAGATCTCATCGTGGTGTTGGAAATACCGTGATGGCCTCGACGAAGGTCGACGCGCTGTCACTGTACGACATGGAGGCTGGGCACCCTTATTCAACAAGAATGCTCTCGGAGATCGGGCTCCTCTCCACCAAAGATTGATCAAAGAATGAAAGAAGGAGGAGGAGAACATTAAAAGTGAAGAAAAATGAAAAATGAAGGTATATAATCTAAAGGAAGGTGTTTATTGGTGGAATTAATAAAATAAATAAATTATTTAATTACGAAAATTAGGAATTAAATAAATTAAATAATTTATGGAAATCAATTAGCCACCTTAATGTTGGCTATTAAAGGTATAGAATCAATCTAATATACATGGTGTGTTATAAAATCAAACAATGAATTAAATAATTAAATCTAAATAAAATTTTCATAATTAAATTAAATTAATTAATTATTGTGAGATATTTTTATTTTTTGATGATTTTTATATAAGGAACTTAGTTGCATACAAATATTATATATATACACACTATACATAGGTACAAATAAGGGAATAGTTTTTAAAACACATTTTTTTTAAATTTTTTTATTTATATATTGTTTTATTTTTATTTTTAATGAAAATAATATTTACAATTATATACATTATTTATAAAAAATAAATATGAATAAATATGTAAAATAAATAATGGTGAAACTACAAAAAACACCTTAGAAAATCGACATTTTAACTGTAACTTCAAAAATTATGAAATCATAGACATTTGAAAGATAATTTAATTTAGAGTATAATGGAAGTGAGTTTTATTCAATTTGAGTTCGCATGGAGACCGAATTGGTATTTCAAAGATCGTATTGTGCCTTTCTCAAAGGGTGATTAATTGTAATATATACATTGTTTTATTTGACAATCATTTCTATTATTTACAACAAATTTTTTTTACAACTTTTTTTACAAAAATAATTATTTGAGGTCAAATTATATACAAATAAAATAGTAGACATTTTATACAAATATAAAGGGAATTTATGAACAAATTATTTTTGGATTTTTGACAGAAAGCCCTATCTCCCCTACTTTATTCTTGGCCGATTCGATTCAGTCTTGACATTCTCTCGGGTTTTGGGCTAGTCTGTGTTTATTGCATAAACACATCCTTCATTTTTCTTTTGTTTTTCTTTTCTTCTTTATTCTTTTATTTAAGCACAAAACGTGTTAAAAATACGTATTTAACAAATGCATGAAAAATGATAATTTTATGAAATTAATGGATATTTACAGATGTTTGACTAAGAAAATGAAGCAAAAATGAAATAACGATGAATAGTGGATTCATCAAATAGAGAATTTGGTAGAGGATTTTTGTTGTTGTTGTTGTTGTTGTTTTGGTGATGCTACTTCTTCTTTCTCCTCCTCGTGCCTCTCTTCCTCTTCTTTCCCAGGATTGTGTGAATTTGTAGACACTGGGGCTATGCCACCTTTTTCCTTTGCTCGATCAGACATGGTTACGGTCATTCCGCTCCTAAAAGAAATATGATATGTGCCATCATACGAAAAGATCTCATATTCAGGTAAAAAACATTCAGAGACTAATACCTAATTTTGGCTGAGGCTATTTGGATTAGTTTGTACTTGAGTTGGAATCATGGTTTGGGGATGTAGTCAACTCATCTCTCCATCAAGAGAGTTGATTTATGTCAACTCTCATATCATGAGGTTCACCCAACACTCGCTAGAGTTCGAGAGAGATCAAAGAAGAGGAAGACCCCTGGCTTTGCTTGGCCTAAGGCTATTGGTGATGTATGCATTGGCCCTATTGGCCTCGATGATGATACTGCTGCTACTGAGGTTGTGAGTTCTGATAACCCAAACAGTATTACTGACGGTGCTATTGTTGTTGTTACTGAGGCTGGTAGATGGGTCGAGACTATAGTGGACGAGGGTTCAAAGTAAAGTTGGATCCAAATTGTTAATAACATCAAGGTTATATCATACTCTATTTATCTCCATGACTTGTGGAGGTTCCTCTTAAATAGATTGAGCGGAGTTTTCATCTTTTGATGGGAAATGAATTGATCTCCATCCCAATGGCTCTATTGATCTTGAAGGATATGGAGTAATCCTCAAGCGCATCATGGAAGCGTGAGCATCATATCGTATACGGCTAGTCGAACTAGGTGTTCTATGCAGCGAAATTTAAAAAATTTTCTTGTGATGAAACAACATGACTTAAGAACGATTCTTGGATCGTTTCATCTAAACCACATCAAGTATATAGGAATACCTCTTGAAGCATAGTTGATCGAGTCTCTACGAAAAGAGACCTCCTGTCTCAAGTCTGATCTTCGGAGAAGACGCTTGCGAGCGCATGGATGAACCGCGCAATGCTCGCAATCCAAGATGTTGAATCCAACCATGGAACTCCTGGTCTCGTCGCAAGAGATCAAATGCCTTCTTCGTGAGTAAAGCACACCAAAGATGGAGAACCGAGAGTCGTCGAAGCGGCGCCACAATGGCAAATTGATGAAGAAGATCTCTTCTTCTCTTAAGGTGGATGGCCACCAATGGAAGAGAGAAGAGTGAGCATGTGAAATATGAGAGAGGAGGGAGCTTATGATGTTTGTTATTGTTGTAACCATAGAGAGCATGTAGTGCCTCTCTTTATATAGGATTTGGAAGTCGATGGTTCTCAATCCATGAGACACACAAAATCAATGGATGAGATTGATTTGTGTCTCCTTCAATGGTCAAGATTGTTATTAGTAAAAACACAATAAATAATTTAATTTAGATTAAATATATTTGATAAATAAAATATTATTCATTCTTAAAATAAACCAAGATTTCATGGGATTTTAGCATGCAAATCTACCCTCCATAATTGGAGTGGACGACCATAGATTTCCAATTGGATTTGGTGGTCGTACACCCTTCCAATATTAAAGGGTGGATTTCCATGGAATCTCATGCAATCTTGAGATTGCATTATTCCCTGGAAATCTCCATGATATTTACAACAACACTTGTTGTATATTATTCTACATAAATAATTCACAATTAATTTTGAGAATATTGTAATCTTGCCATTAAAGAATTATGAATCACATTCACAACCCAAAACAAAATGCAATCTATATTTTCAATTAATTACACAATGTAAATCCAATTTACACCAATAATTAATCAACAAATATA
This sequence comes from Ottelia alismoides, assembly GCA_037367405.1. Lineage (NCBI taxonomy): Eukaryota > Viridiplantae > Streptophyta > Magnoliopsida > Alismatales > Hydrocharitaceae > Ottelia > Ottelia alismoides. The sequence goes on along the minus strand of JAZKJV010009743.1, from coordinate 861,814 downwards.
ATTCATAATAAGCTCTCTTTAATACATTATAAATCACATTTATAATATATTATGAATAATTGGGTATTGCTATCCACATTATTCCTATCCATAATAATTAAATCACATTTAATTATATTGGATCATCATTCACATGCTTTCCAATAATGTGAATCAAATTTACATTATTCAAGATAATAAAATCACATTTAATTATCCATTTCTAAATTCTTAGATATAATTTAGCTATAGAATTATTCTTGAACCCTTTTAAGAATAATGAGCCTTCTCCGCAGATACTTGGACATAAGGACAAGGAGATTGTATTGTTTCACGTATAGTGACTTGGATGTTGAGATCACATCTCAAATCCAGATCTCGCGGACCTCTCATAGATGCATGATTAAATCATGACCGTATATCTAATCTTCCATTGAATCTGGATCTCATTCAGAACAATGTCCAACACTTGGACTAAGATCAGATTACTTCTCTACTGAGAGGAGTCACTAAAATCCAAACATGTTTCATCACTCCCTCGGAATGAAAGATTCATGGTTATATAATCGTTTATAATCAAATCACCCTCAGGTATTCCTAACACCTATACATCCTGCATACTGTAAAACTTATGATCAACCTGAAGATATAGATCAATTTTACACTGTCATCTTCAGGGTTTGATCACCAAGTTTCTCAATCTTGGTCATTGGGAATCGGTATCGATCATATGCTTTCCCAAAGCATATATCATGCCTTCAAATTCTTTCATGCTTCCAAAGCATGATGACCATGCATGGAATTTGTTCGGTCCCAATACCTCATGAGTGAGCTCAAGTCTTTCGGTTTCACAAGTGAACCTGTATGATCCCTTTGAGAGATCGTATTACATATATGCCCTTACATGCATACCAGCTCGCCAATGTATAGACCTTGGTTTGGTCATCAACCTATTGGTCTGTCAAATGTACACACTCAGACATATTGTAACACATCTGTCTCTGGTTAGAGGATGTGTGCATATACTGCGACAACATTCAATATAGGACATAGGTTATCTCGATCTCGTTAAGTCAACCCTTTGACTTAAGTAATCTGACACCTTCGAATCACTATTCCCATGCAAAGGACCTACATCAAGAGGTCGGTCAGATATCAACCTTGATGAGAAAGGATTGCCATCTCCTACTCAAGCTGGAGATCGTCTCTTAATAATCATTTTGACTATGCTTGATGAGTCCTCTATCTAACTCCTTAGATATTCATCCAAGCACAAGCCTCTATGAATAAATCAACAGCTATATGATTATCAAGATGGCCATAGTACATAACCCTAATTGTACAAAGGGACCTCATAGTTCATTCATTCACTTAATCTCAGAAAGGGAGTAAAACAATCAATAACTTTTATTGATAAATCATATATATTACAATAACCTTTATTGTAGAAATGGTTCACCTCAGGCTCTCATGGCTAACAATCTCCCACTAGCCCTCAAAACCATTCAGGAATTATCGTAAACCCATACTCATTGCATGTTGGTCGAAAACCTTTTGTGTCAGAGGTTCGATAAGAGTATTAGCTACGTTGCCGGCAGAGGCCACCTTTTTTATGACGATATCACCACGCTTTTGAATCTCCCGAATGATGTGGTATTTCCTTTCCTCGTGCTTGCTCTTCTGATGCCATTTGGTTCCTTCTCCTGGGCAAAGGCTCCCATGTTATCGCAGGGTAACGGGATGAGAGTATCAAAGGAAACTACACCATGCTCCAGGATGAACTTGTGCAACCACACCGCCTCCTTTGCAGCATCCGATGCGGCAATATATTTGGCTTCTGTTGTTGAATCTGTTGTAGTGTCCTGCTTCTTTCTTCTCCAGCTCACAGCATCACCATTGATGAATCTGAGATTCATCACTCTAAAACTCGTTAATTAAGCACTAATCCTCAAAATTATTAGCATTTCCTCATTTATTCAACATAATTATCATTCATGCATGGTTTGATAAGAATTGCATTTTATCACTTATTTTTGCACAAAATAAGAAGCCAAAAATCCCAGCCAAAATAAACCTGTAAATAGCCTAACTTCATCGATTTTTAACTAATACATACTAACTCCAAATGACCCAAAGCTACCTCCACTGTGTACATATAACTAATAAGAATAAATGAAAAATACAAAAAAATCACTAACCCAAATAAGTGGACCAAAAACCCAAACCCTAGTTCTAGGATTTTCGGACTAAAACCCTCATATCTTCCTCATTCAATGTCCGATCTGATTCTACTCACATTCGAACTAATGTACATTCAATTACCTTCAAAACAAGACCAAGTTCAAGTGAATCGGAGCTCAAATGTGAAAGTTGAACTTTGGGCCTCTTTTATACATTTTGTATTTTAACGGTTTTTGACCTATTAAATTATGTACATAATTAACTCCTTGTGAATTACTTATTTCTCATTAATGTTCTTTAATGAAAGTTTTATTAAAATATGCAAAAATGCAGTTCCAAAATGAAACCAAAATCAAAGAAATTAATTGAGTCTGAGTGTCCACTAACAATCTGTACAAAAATCCTCTGTATTATATTGTATTTTATTTCTTCTTTTTCTTAATTAATAGAAATCCAAAAAAATAGACTAAGGTGTAAACATGTATATTTGATTTTATCATATTTTTTCTGGATTTTTATCTCGTTCAAAAATGACAAGAAATTATAAAACCCCAAAAATCAAGGTATTCTATGTACATGGGATAGCCCAAAAATATCACTTTCTGCAATTATGTGTGGAATTAAAACATATTATATCAATATAAAATATGTGTATAAATGTAAATATGTAGAGTATCGAACTTAGGGAGCAAACATGATAGAATGTGGAACTAATCCAAAACATACCTCTATTTTGTCTTTTTATTTTATTATTACGGGTCTTTAATTATATTTATTTTTTATGGCCTTTAGATTTTATACGTTTTATATTTATAATTTTAATGTTTTTATTTTCTTTTTATAATTTTCTAAATTTTAATTGCTTTTTTAATATAAATAATAAGTATATTTACTATTATATGTAATAACATCTATAATACAATCTATTTTATTACATATAATATATATCAAAATTCAAAATATACAAATATATGCAATCTTGTTTATTTTTTAAAGGGTATAAACTAAATTTAAGGAATTTATAGTAATAATAATAGTCATAAAATTATGTATATATCAAGATATATATAATATATGATTTATATTATAAATATATAAATATAAATTAAAAAAATGTAAAATAAAATGTTTTATGGTTTTATATGTTCTTCTGTTTAATATTTTTTGGCGATTTTTGGTTTTTTATTTTTTAATTAATTAAAGATGTAAAAATGTGACTTATAATAATAGGATGAATTATATTGGAATTTAATGATAGATAAATATATCAGAAAATATCAAAAGTATTTTTGTATATAGTATATAATGTAACTAAATTCAGAAATCGAAATGAAAATTTTTGGATTTTTGTATAATTTTTCCTTATTTTTTTAAGGATTTTGATCTTTTAAGTTTTAGTGTTTTACTTTTAGTTTTTTGTGATTTTTGCTCTATAGTTGTAAAATATAATAATAAATAATATTTGTTTTCATATTTTTAGAAATCATTTTATATTTTCTTGGAATTTGAAATGCAAACAGGAGAGAAATACACTATTTTTGAATTTTTAGAAATAAGAAAATAGTTTTAATTATCTTAAGAAAATTATATGTGATTTAAAATACTTTTAGGCACATAAAAATTCTCCTAAGATTTTTAAATGTGAAATTCTATTTTTAATTACGTAAATACAACAAAATAAATATAATTGCACTGGTAGGGTCCTGAATGTAATTTATAGAAAGTATTTCTTGATTTTTGAACATCATATGCAAGTCTAGTGGCATATATGCAAAAGCCCCAGAATATTCAATATAAAACATCCTAGTAGGGATATACTTGCAATGAAAAAAGTAATAGGTCCTCAATACAACTTATATGGGAATTTGTAATTACTAGACTAAATTGCAATACAAAAACCTATAGTCCCTTGCAAAATGCCCACCATGTCACGTGTATGTGCACATGACGTAACACGACAAGGGACCTAAGAACAAATAATACAAACCTAGGGTCTAAAATGAAAATTTTACTGAAAATAGTATAGCTGTAGGTGAATGTTTATAGATTAAAATGAAATGCAAAAATTGGGGAGGGGTGTAAAGAATTTGCAAAATACCCCTGTAGGCAGCTGGACGGGGACGACTATAATCTTTTCACTTGGACACGCGTCACCTCCCCGACGGCCGATCCCGCTTCACCAATGAAGCGCTAGGATTAAATCCCTGTAAGATATCTGATGGTCGATGACGTTCAAATCCAACAGTCGTTCTTCAATCTGGAGGGAGAGGCAGATCCAATGGCTACTGCTCATCCCTAAGAATTGGGAAGAACAACTCCATCGGTGAGCTTCGATCCTCGAACTCCCTCCTTCGAGATACTAGGACGTTGTTGTGTTGCTCAAATCGTTCCCCTAGATTGTCCACTGCTGCTGGATATGTCAAAATGATCGAGGACCCATTATTAGGGTTGTGATAGGTCGTAGAAGCTCGGGTGTCCTAGGAACCATGATCCTCTACAAAATCTCATGGTGAATGTAGTGGATGGGGAGTTGGAGAAGCATAGGGGGAATGAAATGGAGGTGAAAGGATTGTTGGAATAGGGCCCATTTACAATAGAATAGTGGCCATAGAAGAATCTCCAACGAACTACGAAATCAAATTTTATGCTTGATTGATTAAAACATGAACTAAAAAATGGAAAGCAAAACTACGCCTAAAACAACCAAGAAAGAAAGGAAAATTATTATCTCGCACCTGGAGACCAAGGAGTGCATGACCATCACTGGAAGAGGCCCGACGAGGTATGTGGATTACGCCTCCTGTTGGACATGCAAGCCCACAGCGAGCCATTATGCAATAAATGTTATTGCAAATATCATTCCCTGATCTGAAATGAAGAATAAATAATTTTCATAATAGGTCCCTTAGTACAATCAGGTTATGTTCCATGGCCATCTTAATGATCATACAGTTGTCGATTCAATAATTGAATCATAGAGGTTGGTGCTTTGATGAATATCTAAAGAGTTAGATTGAGGACTTGTCAAGCACTACCAAATGATTGTAAAGAGATGATCTCCAACATAAGTAGGAGATTGAAATCCTTTCTCATTTAGGCTAATATCTAACTGACCTCTTGATGCAGATCCTCTGCATAGGAATAAAGATTCAGAGGTGTCAGATTATTTGGGTCAAAGAGTTGACTTAATAATGAACCCCAATTCATCACTCTTTATTCCTTTATTTTAGCAAGAAACCTTAGCCAAATACCATGTAAATAGGTATAAATATCATAAATTGCCAAAACACATGCATAATGTAAATATGCATAATTAGCATGTTTTCGTATGAAAATAAAGGAATAAAGAAACATAAGAAAAAGAGGGAAATATTTAGAATAAATATTGAGTGACCTAATCCTAAGGGAGAGCTTAGTATCGGCCTGACCGCAAAAGAAACCAAGTAGAGGGAGATAGGGTCAATCATGTGTGTACGTAACTCCATGTAAATAAATAAATTTATTTTCCTAAAAAATAAAAATAAAAAGTATTTCTCATATTTTGTACATATTTGTAAAAATAAAACTAAAATAAAAATCAGAAAATAAAAAGAAAATAAAAATCACTTTCCCCATTGTATATATACCATGTACATATGTATATGATCCTATTTATTTAACCCATGTAGATACATCATAAAAATATAATAAAAATACCTTATTATTCCAAATTTCATGTTGTAAATAAATAAAATATAAATTTGGAATAATTGTGCAAAAAATAAATAATTAAAAATAAAAGTCAAAAATACGAATATGTATATACCTATATATAATAATAATATAATGTAAATACGTTATTTATTTTTCAAAAAAATAAATAAAAATCACAAAAAATAATTTAAATAAACATTTTTTATGTTGAAAAGTTTTTATAATAAAATCATTTACTAATTTTAAATGATTTTATAAAGAAATAAAAAATGGAATAATGTGATTGGTCCACGGGGGAATGTTGACCCGAGTCAACTCTCCCCCGCGGGGGTCTGGTTTTGACCCGACTTCTCTGATTTTTGCTGACTCGATCCGACCTCCAATAATCCAAACCCCGGGCGCCATTTAACCCTTGTTGATCCAAGATCCTCGCTCGATCAGCAGCCTACGGGTCCGTGCTTCACCGAGCGCGCCCGACTCCCATCTTCCCGGACCCTTGGCACTATAAAGGTTCTCCTCCGCCACACATTCCACGCCATCTTTGGCTCCGCCCCTCCATCCCAGGACCTCCATCACCTTCCTTAGAGTGACGCTATCTGAGCTTGGTGTCGCAATGAGGAGGAGGAGTCCCCAGCCACTAATCCGGCGAGTTCTTTCGCCGTGCGCCGCCGTGAGGTGCGCCGCGCCTCGGGACCCGACAAACCCTTGAGGCAAAAACCCCCAGAGCTCCGCCAGCTCATGCACAGTCGACTTCGACCATCAGGTATCTCCGATTCACTTTAGTTTAGCCTAATTTCCGATTACGCCCATTTGCGCCGCCGGCTGATTCACATCATTTCAGTCACTCATCCGACCATCCGACACCCGATACACACTCACGAGACTGCTACCCACGTTCTACGCCCCTCCATTCACCTTGGTTCCCCCCGGAACCAAGAATCGAGTCTCCTCCACCGCCGCTTCACCGGAGACCCCGCTCCGCCCCCTTCCGATCATCCATTTCACCCCCTGATGGGTCGAGGCACTTTGCCCTCGTCCCAGGTTTCTTGTTGTGCCATGTTGCAGGTCAAAGTACCCCATCTGGGGGTCCAATAGTCGAAGCACAGCCGCTCCGACCCACCTTCTTCGCCAGAGCTCACAGTAGCTCTCGCCCTCATCGGAGCCACCCATCAACTGCGGACCAGTCTTGGCGATCTTCATCTTTTCCCATCTCAGCATCTCCAGAGGATCCCTCCACCGTGCGCATTAGGCCGGCGAACTTCGCCGGTGAGCTGTTCTTGGAGGAGGTCCAGCTACCGTCTGATCAGCCCGCTCCGCTCCACTCCTTATCCTCGCCATCCATCCGCGGAGCACCAGCCACCGTCCGATTCTCCTGAGGCTTGATCTGGACCAATCATCGGCGAAAGGGTACCCTCGATTCTCAGTCGTCAGATCTACACGTGGTACCCTCTCGGCTGTCGATCTTAAATAAAGGGATAATTTTCCTTAGGCCCCCTGTCGTTTTGTTATTTCTATTCAGTCCTGTAAATATTTTATTACGTTGTTTTTATTTTGGAACATTTGCAGTTAAGACCTTAGACTTTTTAGTATTTGCAATCTAGTCCCCGTGTATGTGAGCCACGTGCATCGACACGTGAGGTTTCGGGTTATTTGCACTTTTAGTCCTGTGGTTCCTATGTGTTATTGATTGACTCTTTTTAAATAGGAATTGCATTTATACCCCTCTGTGTCTGAATCACGTGTGTTGTGCGTGTTTTTGTGGGCTTTTTGTATTCCAGGCCCTGGCCTTTCTAGCTTTGTTATTATTTGATCTTGGAACTATGTTTCTTTGCATTTAGGTACCTGCTTGTTGTGTGCTTTGTTTCTATTTAATAAATTATCAAATTAAATCTAAATTATGTGAAATTTGGACAGGTGTGGCTCCTGCCACCCAGTAAATATTTCCCTAAATTTTTGGGACATTTTTGAGGCTTTTACATATTTTAAAAAAAATCAAAAATACGCATTTTTGTTACTGTTTGAAAAAGAAAATCAAAGAAAAATTTAAAAACCTCTTTAAAAATTCTAAAAACAATAGTAAAAGTTAATTTTAGTGTTTTCTAGCTTCTACCAAGTTTTTGGCTTATTTGGATTTATAAAAACCTTAACAATTGTAAAACCCTAAAAATCTTATAAAAATTCTAAAAAATTCTAGAAAAGTAAAAAAATGCAAACTCTTTTTCTGTAGTTTAGTTTTTATATATATTTTTCATAAAAATTGCCTCCAGACTTTTATAGATTAGTTTTATATTTTTAATTGATCTTTTAAGTCTGGCTGCACAGTGACCTATCTTTTTCCTCTTTCTTGATTTTTAGAAAATCAAATAAAAATTGAAAAATTCCGAAAAATTCACCAAAAACACTTAAAAACCTAAAAAAATATAAAAACATTTTTATTGGAATTTTTTGTGTATTTTTGTGTGTTTTTAAAAATTGTTGAAGTTGCTTGTTTTTACATTTCCTTATAAAATAAAAAACACAAAAACATTTATAAATAATTAAAATCCACCAAAAACATTTTTCTCCTTTGTTTTTTCGATTTTTGACTACTTCGTAGGGCGCAAGGCCATCCCGTGCTCCTTGTGTTCGACACTTGTCGCTATACCAGGTTAATAAAAATAGCGAGGACCGCTATCGATTTTTACTGTTGTATCCTTTGATTTGGTGGTTCCTTATTTTCTTGTTGAGTCCGATTCTCCGAAATCCGGGTTGCAACGACCCGAGAGTTATTTTTACCTCACCCAGATTTAGGAAGGGTTATTGGGCTCATCATTTAACGAGATCAAGATAACCAAAGTCCTATATCGTATGTTGTCACGATACATGCATACATCCTATGACCAGAGACAGATTTGTTACTATATGTCTGAGTATGTACATTTGGTAGACCAATAGATTGATGACCTAATCAAGGTCTATACATCGGCATGCTGGTGTGCTTGTAAGGGTATATAGTAATACGATCTCTCAAAGGGATCATACAGGTTCAGTTACTGAACCGGAAGACATGAGCTCACTCATGAGATATTGGGAAGAATCAAATTCCACGCACGGTCATCTCTCTTTAGAAGATTAACTAAATTTGTAGGTTTGATATATACTTTTGGAAAGTATATGATCAAGACCTAGGTATGATACATGCTTTTGGAAATTATATTATTGATACCGACTCCCAATGATTGAATGAGAAACTTACTGATAAAACCCTGAAGTAGACAGTGTTAAGTTGATCTAATACTTCGGGTTTATTATGAGTCTTCTAGTATACAGGATGAACAGGTATTGGGAATACCTGAGGGTGATGTGATCATAAACGATTTTACAACCATGACGCTTCCATTCCTAGGGAGTGATGAAACGGGTCTGGATTTTAGTGACTCCTCTAAGCAGAGAAGTAATCTGATCTTGGTCCAAGTGTTGGACATTGATCTAAATGTGATTCGGATGCAATGAGGAGATTAGATTTGCGGTCTTGATTTAATCAAGCATCTATGGGAGGCCCGCGATCTGGATTTGAGATATGATCTCAATATCCAAGTCATTATACGTGGAACAATACAATCACCCTGTCCTTATCCCCAAGTATTCGCGGAGAAATCACATTACCCTTGAAAGAGTTCATGGATAATTTCATTGTTAATATGTGTATCCGAGTATTGAGAAAATTGATAATTAAATGTGATTTAATTATCATGAATAATATGAATTTGATTCATATTGTAAAGAGAGTTATCTAAGATAATTAAATGCGATTTAATTATCAGAGATATGAATAATGAGAATGTGATTCATATTATTTGAGAACAAGAGAATAGAGATCCAAGATGATTAAATGTGATTTAGTTATCATGGATATGAATAATGTGGATAGAAATATCCATATTAGTCATATATATTATAAATGTGATTTATAATAAATAAGAGAGAGATATTTGTAAATTTACATTTGATAATTAAATGTTGATGTGAATTGGATTCACGTTGGACATTAAATTGAAAATGTAATTTACATTTTATTTTGGGTTATGAATATGATTCACAAATTTCCAATGGTAAGATTGCAATATTCTCAAGATTAATTATGAATTATTTTTCTAGAATATTTTTTCAACAATTTTTGTTGTAATTGGAGATACATATAATTATGTAATCTTGGATTACATAGGAAAATCTCCATTCGATAATGGGGTGGGGACGCCTACCTATTCCAACAAGGAAAGGGTAGCCGTCCATGATCCCCATATGGAATTGGAGATTTCCATCTCCGTTATCTCCAATTCTTGATTATTTGATTTGAGATTGAATTATATTTGATTTATCAAATATATTTAATGTAAATTAAATTATTGGTTGTTGGTTTATTACCAACAACAATCATAACCATAGGATTAGACATAAATCAATCTCATCCTTTGATTTGGCATGTCCCATGGATTGTAATACATGGATCCCAAAATCGTATAAATAGAGAGGCATACCTTGCTCTCTAGGGTTACAACTAGTGATACAACCACACAAACGAGAACATAAGGCTTTCTCTCTCTCTCTACACGCCTACTCTCTCTATCTCTCTCATGTGGTCGTCCGCCATGGATGCCCTAGAGAGATTCTCCAACATCGCAGCGTCGTCGTTACGCTGCCCGATGGTTTGCTCGTAGATCTCTGTCGACTTCGGTGTGCCTTGCTCGTGAAGAAGACGTCGTATCTAATTTGTCGACATCAGGAGATCCGTGTCTTGGATCATCAACATGGATTGCGAGGAGCACATGTTTCATAAACACATTCGCAAGCGTCTCCTCCGTAAGATCGGACTTGAGACAGGAGGTCTCTTCATTTAGAGACTCGATCATAACCATGCAAGAGGTAATCCTATTACTTGTTTGTGGTTTAGACGAAACGATCCGAGAAGTGTTTTTAGATCATGTGGTTTCGTCACATAAAAAATTTTAATTTTCGCTGCATCGAGCAACTAGTGCGACTAGTCGCTTCCGATCGCATACGATGTGATTCTCATGCTTCCGTGATACGTTTAAGGATCTAACCATATCCTTCAAGTGGTATCAGAGCCTTAGGTCGAAAGTTTTGGATGTGATCCATGAATCGAGGACGACTTGGGTTCGTCAGGGTTTGCGAAAGTTTTGTTGCATTCCAATTTTCTCATCTCTAATTACTGATTATTTTTGGCCCTGTTTAAATTGTTTAAACACGAAAATATTAATTGGATTTTGTTCCCCATTAAATAAGGAAACTGTAGGATCTGAGTTTGCATGATTTTGAATCCGTTTGCTCTAGTTATAGTCATTTTAGTGAACATGTATCCACTGTTTTGGCGACTGCGGATCATGACGTAATTAAAGAGTTAATTGCAGATTTTAAACACCTTAAAATGTGTGCAAATCACTTATATTCTTCTGTAAATAAAATTAGCAAACTTTAGGAACTTATTTTGCTTAATTTAGATTTAAATTGATAGAGATATTATATTTTTAGTAAGTGAGAGTCACTGCTGGAAATACTTTCCTAATCAAGACCCTAGTGATTGTCATTTAATCAATTAGTGAAATTAAATTGTTTAATTTCCTAGAATAATTGTGCATAAATATTTGTGAAATAATTGATGATAATTATGTCCTTAAATGACTTTGACCTAACCAATAAATGATTAGATGTGATCTAGATCAAAAATTAGTTACATGATCTACATGATCTACATTCCAACAAACATGTTGCTTGAATAGGATTTGGGATTTGTTTAGAAAATCTCATTATAATGTTAATCAAAATTGTTTTTATTGTCATTATATGGTATAATTTCGGTTGAGGAACCGATGATCATCTCCAGTACAAAGTGATCTATTTTGCATTATCCTTTCCTGACGTGGATATGGTGTCTATTCGGGGAGCGTTGGGGTAGCAGGTTGCACCGTGTACGGTCTGTCCCACTCCCATCGGTACTGGCCATTATAGCGAGTAGGGTTGGTATAATGCTTAACAAATCATGATGTATTTCTAATTATTAAAAATCCAAATAATACGTATTTAAGATAATACCATAATTCAAGTAACAACTAAGAATATTTGTTGGATATTAATTGGATCAATAATTAAATATGATTAGATTAATTGGAATCCAATTAAAATTAAGACACTCTATTATAAATAGATGTGTCAATTCCTTGGAAGAATTAATCGTAATGAATATAATTCATAATGATTAATTAGAATTTGAACGTGATATAGAGGATCACATAAGTGACATCCATGGTCTCCCATCAAGGCAGAGGGTTCCATTGCCAGGGATTGTATGTAGGAGACGCCTGTCCGAAGTGACAGCTCCTGTATGCAAGCACATATGGATCGGGATCTTTGCTTCTTGAAAGAGTAAGGTCGTATACGTAGTGACCCCAATATCAGATCCTCATATTATTGAGGCGATATTGGATCGTGTATAGCAAGTTCTATTCCTGTTGATGGTTGGTTCAATTAATGACGGGTAAACATCGCCTTATGGGTGGTGGGCCCCGTTGTTAAAGACCGAATTGGGAAATGCAAGTTGGACTTACAAGGCGGAATGTGTTCCCGCTTCTTTCTATCGGAGTCACAGGTTCTCATATTATTGGGATGTGACAAAAATAAGGAAGGAGATCCCAGATCTTATTGAGATATAATGGTAAGTATATCTCTTACATTGAAAGTGATTAAGGGAATGAACATTCAATGTTGACAAGGCATACAACTTTGATATAAAAATTCCTTAATCAAAGTAAAATATGTATATATATAAATATATACACTTGTGCAAATTTCTTATTTCAGATAATGCTCCATTAAACCCACTCAATACTATACTCAATAATAACCAGTATGATATCGTGGATTGGACCCATGATCCATATATTGTACTTACAGTTGGACACATAATTTATGTGGTTGCAATGTGTAAGTCTCGTCATAATAATGAGGAATGACAATTAAATAGATAATAGGACTACAAATCCTAGGGTTTGTATGTCTCTATAGTCTTGGTCTCTCATCGAATGTACTTTGGAAGTGACATGTCGATGATAGTCGCAATTGTCAAATAATCCTTATAAAATCAATGAAGATATTTTAGCATATATATCTGCTATTGACATTTATCATGAATGAGATGGTTCACTGCATCATGCAGAATGGTGGCTCTATAACAGATGATGTATTCAAAATGTTTGAATACCTACCTTAACCAATGTTTTAAGAGTCTAGATGGATGTATACATGATGAGTGTCATCATTCTACTGTCTATACTCTAGTCATTCATGAAGCTTCATAATATTCATATTGTATGAATTTAATGTGGCATGCATAAATTTTGAAATACTATTACATTGAATTCTTTTGAATTTAACATAAGAGATCCTTAATCTTAAGCAATGGTTATTTATAGATGAAGACATCGTAGTGGAAGCATGGTTCTGACCTACATGAGAAGGAAAGTCAAAGAGTTGATCGTACTTTTGTGACTTCCATATGTCATCTTAAGAGTTGGAAGAATGTCAATACTGCAATAAGTTGATGTGTTGATAGTATGACTATCAAGTCTGCCTAGAATCCTTAGAGAAAGACTCGGATAGAGCATCAAAATAATATACATAAATCATTGAAATTTACTTTCTTTTGATAAGATAAAGTTCAATAATTGTATCTCAATCTTCTATTGATACTTGCAATTGGTTGCATATATATTAGAAGATTAGAAATTTGATCTTGAGGTTTAATGGTCATCCATGTTGGAATTGATGCAATTGTTGCAACAATTTCCATTGGATCAATAGACTTCATAATTTCAGTGGGAGAGCCCTTGGTCTTAGAGATTATCTCTATGACCTAGACATTAGAATACACTCATTGCTTGTTTCTAAATGTTGGAAATAAACATGAATTATGGAATGGACCTATCATAAAGAGTTATGATGGATATATTTCAGAAAGTAATCTAACATCCGGAGGACTTTACTGAATTAGAAAATTAATGAATGTTTCATTAACATTTCAAGTAATGAATTTAAACCTTTAAAGATCAATAAGAGGATAAAGATCATTTGACAATGATCTGGCATCAAGCTTTGGATGTTTGCCTGTTGATTTGATCAATATACAAGTAAGAATGAAATTTTAGAATGTCTAAAATTTTAAAACTTGCATACTTATGAATATTATATTCAAAAGTAAAATATGTCTAATACACCCTTCCTTGGGAAAGGTGTAAGATGTCAAGGTATTCAGGATATCATACATATTGATGTATGCGGATCATCTATATCATAGTAAATATTATGGATATGTGATATCTATTGATGATTATGTATGATATGAGATTTCTTCTCTTCACCTAAGAAACCTATGAAATGTTCAAAGATTTCATTATTTTGGTTTAGAACCAATGTTTGAAGGAAGATAAAATAAATTTGATCTAATCTAGGTAGCAAGTACCTATTAGATAAATCCAAAGAATATCTTATGGAGATATGAATATCATTTCTATCTCAATCCTCCTAACACACCATAACTCAATAGAGTTATAGGGAGATACAATTAGATCATGTGTGACACGATCTTATCAATAATGAATTTTAGCATAATTACCTCTTAGTTTCCAGGTATATATGTAGTAGAGACTACAATATTTATCCTTGATATGGTTCCATGCATGCAAGTTGGAATCTAGCACTAGAGAGTGCTACTTCATTAGGAAAATAAAGGACGGTATTGGATACCTACTTTATGACCTTGAGATTCTTAAAATATCTCATCTCTAAGAATATGATTCTTAAAGGATGACACTCTTGATAATAAAGATGAAAATGAAGTAAAGGAATCCATTTATTCTTGAGATGATAATGAGGCTCCTATAATCGAAAACAAAAAGGACAATTAAAGATGAAACACTAATACCTCTTCAAATGAGTTCGAGGATGTATTCCATGTGTCAATTAAGTCTGACAATGATCGGACTTCATTTGGTGAAGCTCCTGAGGACCATGACATGGAAAGATAATTGTTAGCAGTAGAAGTGTAAGGTAGACTTCATATACAAGTGTTGTATATGGACCCTCGAGGATTCACTTATAAGGGTTAGACCCATTAAGGTTTAAATGGATCTTCAAGAGAAAGGGAACCTGATGAGAAGGTAGAGACCTTCAAAGCACGGTTCGTAGCCATGAGCTACACACCGGAAGAGAAGACATTGCTTGCAATGAGACTTTCTCTTCAGTGACCATGCTTAAACACATCAGAATATTGTTGACTGTAGCTACACAACTTGACTTTGACATCTACAAGAAGAAAGTCAATATTGCATTCCTCTATGAACACCTCTCTGAGGATATTCACATGAAGTAGCCCCAGGGCTTCATTGTTGAGGAAACCAAGATGTGCAAGCTACATAAATTCATCTATGGACTCAAATAAGCTTCTTATAGTTGGAACATATGATTTGATGATATTATAAATGTTATGATTTCAGATAGAATCTTGATGGACCATGTGAAGCTTAGTGGGAGTTCCATTGTGTTCATTATGCTAAATGTAGATAATATCCTAATCATTTGGAAGGATATAAGGAAAATAATAAATGTTTTATAATTTGTTTGTTCCATAACTTGAGATATGATCTCAAGGATACCTCTAGGATATTAGTTCTGAAGGTTTTCATAAGCATATAGAAGAGGGTATTGGGATTGTCACATTAGTAGTACACCTTGGACATATTCCATTTTATGTGAAATTTCAAGAAAGGCTCCCGTCCCTTAAGAAATGGTACTGACCTATCTAAAGGGATAGCACCTCAAAGGGTTGAGGAAGTGAATGCTAAAACTGGTTGCCCTTGTTCATCAGTTACGATAAGCCGAGAGTATGTTATATGTGTACAAAAGACTGATAGTGATCTAAGACTTTACGAACTTTTAGCAACTCATTAATCCTTTTTAGCAACACTTTACTATTCCCTCTCAGCTTATCGTAATCCTTATATCTTCAAAAAGCTTAAGACTTTACAGATAGTGATCTAAAAGGTCTTAACTGCAGATACCTTAGGAGATAGAGATCTCCATGAATAAAGGTATTCTAATAAGGATTATGAAAATAATGGTTATAACAATTATTAAGCTATCGTGTCAAGGACATTATAATAGCTTTAACAAGATTGAGCATTGGTTGCATAAGATGCAACATTCGCATCGGATGCGAACATTGTTACTAAGAGATATGCAAGTGTCGTAAAAGGACATGGCATAGTCTCTTGTGAACAGAGTGACGTATCATCTTATCTAGCTATTTTTTAAATATCCTATGATTGTCACATGAGTGCAGATTTCAATGATTAGCCCAATAATGGCTCTTTGGACTTGTGGGAGATTGTTGGACATGCGAGCCCACGGTGAGCCATTATGCAATAAAGTTTATTGCAAATATCATTCTGTGATCTGAAATGAAGTATAAATAATTTGCATAATAGGTCCCTTAGTAAAATTAGGGTTATGTACCATGGACATCTTAATTCTCATACAGTTATTGATTTAATAATTGAATCATAGAGGCTGGTGCTTGGATGAATATCTAAAGAGTTAGATTGAGGATTCATCAAGCGCCGCCAAATGATTGTTAAGAGATGATCTCCAGCTTGAGTGGGAGATTGTAATCCCTTCTCATTTAGGTTGATATCTAACCGACCTCTTAATGTAGGTCCTCTGCATAGGAATAAAGATTCAGACGTATCAGATTAGTTAGGTCAACGAGTTGACTTAATGAGATCGAGATAACCAAAGTCCTATATCGTATGCTGTCACGATACAGGCACGCATCCTCTGACCAGAGACAGATGTGTTACTATATATCTGAGGATATACATTTGGCAGACTAATAGGTTGATGACCTAATAAAGGTCTATACACCGGTGTGTCGGTATGCATGTAAGGGCCTTTGAGTAATACGATCTCTCAAAGGGATCATACAGGTTCAGTTACCGAACCTGAAGACATGAGCTCACTCATGAGATATCGGGAAGAATCAAATTCCGTGCACGATCGTCTCGCTTTGGAAGCTTGACTGAATTTGTAGGTTTGATATATACTTTTGGAAAGTATATAATCAAGATCTAGGTATGATACATGCTTTTGGAAAGTATATGATCGATACTGACTCCTAACGATCGAATGAGAAACTTACTGATAAAACCCTGAAGTAGACAGTGTAAAGTTGATCTAATACATCAGGTTTATTCTGAGTCTTCCAGTATGCAGGATGTACAGGTAATGGGAATACCTGAGGGTGATGTGATCATAAATGATTCTATAACCATGACGCTTCCGTTCCTAGGGAATGATGAAATGGGGCTGGATTTTAGTGACTCCTCTCAGTAGAGAAGTAATCTGATCTTGGTCCAAATGTTGGACATTGATCTGAATGTGATACAGATGCAATGAGGAGATTAGGTTTGCGGTCTTGATTTAATCAAGCATCCATGGGAGGCCTGCGATCTGGATTTGAGATATGATCTCAATATCCAAGTCACTATACGTGGAACAATACAATCGCCCTGTCCTTATCTCCATGTATTCGCAGATAAAACATATTATCCTTGGAAGAGTTCCTGGATAATTTCATTGTTGATATGTGTATCCAAGCATTGAGAAAATATATAATTAAATGTGATTTAATTATTATGAATAATATGAATTTGATTCATATTATAAAGAGGGTTATCTGATATAATTAAATGAGATTTAATTATCAGAGATATGAATAATGTGAATGTGATTCATATTATTTTAGAACAAGACAATAGAGATCGAAGATGATTAAATGCGATTTAATTATCACGGATATGAATAATGTGAATAGCAATATCCATATTAGTCTATATATTATAAATGTGATTTATAATATATAAGAGAGAGCTATTTGTAAAATTACATTGATAATTAAATGTTGATGTGAATTAGATTCACATTGGACATTAAATTGAAAATGTAATTTACATTTTATTTCAAGTTCTGAATATTATTCACACATTTCCAATGGTAAGATTGCAATATTCTCAGAATTAATTATGAATTATTTTTGTAGAATATTTTTTCAACAACTGTTGTTGTAATTGGAGATACAATAATTATGTAATCTCGGATTACATAGGAAAATCTCCCATTCCATAATGGGGGTGGGGACGACTACCTATTCCAACAAGGAAAAGGTAGCCGTCCATGACCCCCATACGGAATTGGAGATTTTCATCTCCATTGTCTCCATTTCTTGATGATTTGATTTGAGATTGAATTATATTTGATTTATCAAATATATTTAATCTAAATTAAATTATTGGTTGTTGGTTTATTACCAACAACACTCTTAATCATTGGATTAGACAAAAATCAATTTCATCCATTGATTTGGCGTTTCCCATGGATTGTGATCCATGGATCCCAAAACCGTAAAAATAGAGAGACATACCTTGCTCTCTAGGGTTACAACAAGTGAGACAAAAACACAAATGAGAACATAAGTCTCTCTCTCTCTTTCTCTCTACATGCCTACTCTCTCTATCTCTCTCATGTGGTCGTCCACCATGTATGCCCTAGAGCAATTCTCCATCACAGCAGCATCATGGTTATGCTGCCCGATGGTTTGCTCGTGAATCTCCGTCTACTTCGGTGTGCCTTGCTCGTGAAAAAGACGTCGTATCTCGTTTGTCGAAATCAGGAGATCCGGGGCTTGGATCATCAACGTGGATTGTGAGGAGCACGTGTTTCATGTTGTCACGCTTCTGTGATGCGCTTAAGGATCTAACCATATCCTTCACCTCCTATGCCCTCACAAGCTGCAAATTGACGTGGAGGCTACTGCCACCTTACTAAACGCATCTGGCTAAGGATCCGAGGGTTTGAACTCAAGGAAACATATTAAAATGAAAAATCGGAAGAAGGGTACTATATATACACAAGCTGGACAACCTCTCAAAACCTAGGGTGGTACAAGGAAGAAAGGAGCTTGGCATGGATGGTTGTATCGACAAGATATTTTACGAAATAAGTCAATTGTATCGGGTAGTGTATCATGGGTGAAAAAATAGATAAGAAGGGTTTTTGGCAATCTGGCTGGGCTAGGGATGGAGTCAGAAGTTCTGCCTTGGGTCAACGAAATACTCGCCCTTATTGGGCCACGTCCTCTTCCAGAGGACAAAACATGAAATAAAAGAATAAAGAATTAAATATAAATAAATTAAGTAAATGATTAAAAAAAGTCAAAAAATAATATATGTTTATTATTTCATGTAGTATTTTATTGTGATTTTTACTAGTTTTTCGAGTTAATTTATTAGATGTTAATTTTTACATGTACCATTATAGGTATATTTACAAATATACTTTTATTTGTATTTTGTATTTTATATTTTATATTTTCTAATTTTATAGACATAATTTGTATATTTTTTACTTAGTTAAATAATTAAATAATCAGATATATTTATTATATAGATACTTATAGGTATAATTCATCTAATGTATTAAAGTATACTTATTTATTTTATATTATTTTTATGATTTTATTTTATTTTTGTTATGGACACGTATTTTAAATAATATCTTCTAAATTATACAAATATAAGATATTTCAAAATAAAAAGAATAAATATGATGAATATAATATGCATCTATATTGCACTATGAGGGCGACCTAATTTTTAGAACTTCACTCCAAATTGAATGAAACCATCTTCATTAATAGATAATTTTATTTTATGGATGGTAAAGGTGAGCTTATGAATTTTGAGCTTGTACGGAGAAGATACATATCTGGAAATTTTGTTTGCATCTATTTGTTCTGAGTATTTAGAGTAAATTGTGCATTATGTATGAGTGAGATAAAATTTGTATTTTTCTTTGTATTTTGTCACCACTTTCATGTTCAAAGTTTATTGATTTGATACATATAAAATAAATAATAAAATAGATCCGAAAAGGTATTGATTATGAATAAAAAATAAGGTTTTTATGTTATTTTCGGCCCTTATATCCCCCTACTTTATTCATCATCGACCAAATATATTCACAACTTTGTCTCAAGGTCTAGGGTTGTTCAATATCTTTGGAATTTTATTTCCTTATCTTATATTTATTCTTAATTTTTGCATTAAATAAAATGAGTTTCTTTAGTATTTATAGTATAAATAATGAATTTTTTTATAAATTAATGTTATTTACAAGCATTTAACTTGGGATTGAAGGCTAAAATGAGAGAATAAAGGTGATGAAATGGAAATTCATCCATACTTCGCCTACAATCCAGTAGCCATTACCCTTGAGGATTAGAAAAAGATCACTTTTACATGTCCTTTCGGTACTCACATTTTCAGGTGCATGTCATTCGTGCTTTGTAATGCCCCGAGCTTGTTGTAACAATGCTTGATCGCCGTATTTACCGAAATAGTGGGGGATTACCTAGAAGTCTTCGTGGATGATTTTTCAATCCATGGTGATTCATTTGAATAATAAGTAGTACACTTGTACTAGGTGAAAGGCCTCCCACTACCCTTGTTAATTTGAGCAAATTAATGTTCAATTAATTTTAGAATGTTCGTTGCAGTCGGATAATGAGAGTAGATCACAAACAACTTTTAATTAAAGCAAGTTAATCACATGTGGCAAATTTATTTTACTTGGGCAAGCCCAAGGTCGAACTCAGGGAGGCAGCTGTCTCCTTAGGTGAATTTTTAGTAAAGTCCAAGGTTTGATTTTCAGGGGATAATTTTATTTGTCTTTTTCGGTTTTTTTATGCAAGACACATGCACAATCCAGCAATTTACGAGTTAGTTCAGATAAGTGTACAAATTAAATCCAAAAATTATGAAACTTGGCCAGATGATGAAATGGGATGAAATTAAGGTCCTCTATATTTTTAAATTTTTTAACACTAAATGAATTTACTGTAAATCAAAAATTAATGCAAGGTGATTTTCACTAAATTAATTTTAATAAATACCAAATCTTATTATCTCCAGATTTAAAAATTATTCTAGATAGATCTAAGTGTGAAGAATCCATGAAAATTAATAAACATAATTTTTTATGTGAAATGGACCTATTAAAAATTAATTAAGGAAATCACTAAATGATTTATTTAGGCCTCGAGATACGTGAAAATGAGATGATTTTTGGGCACAATGTAAAACTAAGTATCCTCAATCTAATGTGAATTTTTGGGGATTTTTTGAGTCACAGAGAAATTAATATCAATTCAGAGGCATAAATGGGCAAAATATGACAAAATTTCACCAATTAAAAAATAGGAAAATTCACGGATCATATAAAAATGTGCCAAGTATCACATGTGAAAGATGACAAATTAAGCTACACAATGTAATTTTCAAACTTGAAAAATGATTTTAAATGAGTGCCTAAATAAATGTGCAAACACACAGATGCAAATACAGTACAGAATTAAAATTGAATGAAGAAATATGCTGATAAGGACTTGTATGCAATTACCAAGATGCTTGAGGGTGTTTATGCAATTTCTCCAGACTCGTCACTGTTGAACCGGAAAAATAGAGGGTCGTACGGTTTCACAAGGCGAAACCGCAGTCGATGCGGTGACCGCTCGAGATCCCGATTCAAACAACAATTAACCCACGACAAATATATCAATCAAAGAAAGTAAATGTGCGGAGTTAAAATTTATTATAACTCTACAACAAGATGTGTATAGTGCAAGTATGTGTAGAGGTCGAACACAGGGAGCAGACAGGTAGAACGGGGTACTAGGTACCAAAAATGTGTGTGTTGTGATTAAGTGCCTATGATGCTAATTTTTTGTGGGTTTTTAATTTTATAATTTTTTTTTTAATTTTTAATTTTTAATTTTATATTTGATTTTTAATTTTCTGATTTTTATATTTTATATTTTGTATTTTATATTTTTTATATTTTCTTTTTCAATGTTGGAAAATAAAAGCAACGTAATAAAGGGGACAAGGAGGTATTTATAAAAATAGAGAAAAATGTGCAAAAATTAGGAAACAAAGTCTTTTTAGTCTTTTTATACTTTTTTACTGTTTTTGTGATTTTTGGGTAATTTTTAGAATGTTTTTGGTATTTTTAATTATCAAAATAAAGAAAACAGTAGTAAAAAGCAAGGCTGAAACTTAAAATGGAGAAATAAAATAGAAATTAGTGGCAAAATTCCCCAACTTAATTTTCAGTGAAAGATAATGAAACCAAGAAAATTTAGGAAAAGAAAACACTATTTTTGGATTTTTTTATGGATTTTATAAATTTTTATGAAGGTTTTTAGAGTTTTGCAATTTTTAGGAGTTTGGTTTTATATTTTTTAATGATTTTTGGCTGGGAGTTAAAACAAACCACAAGGCACAAAATATATTTTTTTGGGATTTTTCTGGGGTGTTTTTATATTTTTTAGTGATTTTCTAATGCGAACAGTGCTAAAAATGACTACTTTTGAATTTTTAATAATAATAAAATGCAATAATTACGAAAAATAAAAATATGATGATGAAGGACTATGCAACAGGAGCTTAATGCAATTTTTATAGAATTTTTGGGTTTTTATAAATGCATGCAACAATTACTAGAAGCAAAAAGAAAAGGTATGTGTGCAGGGGTATTCGTGTAATTAGCAAGAATCCAGGGGCCTGTGCGCAATATGTTCACTGAAATTATACCTAGACCAAATAATTGCGAGACTAACAATTAATAGCAAAGACTATGGGGGTTGTGCTTGCAAAAACGCCAGGGCGCACGTGACATGCACGCACGCCTGGCAAGGGCTCAAACGCAATTAATCAACAATCTGAGGGCTGCAGTACAAAAGTTCCAGAAAATTAACACATGATAGAATGATTTATGCACTCACAAGAAATACACAAAAAAACGAACACCTTGCATGCAAAATACCCAAGCGCACGTGCTCACGCACGTGCGCCTAGCTGGCAGGGGTGCGGACGAGAATGCAATAAAGTCCGAGGGGCAGATTGTAAATATTACACAAATAACTCAACTGCGTAGGAATGTTTAAGTGCGGAATTCAAAATTGCAAAAACGCCTGGGCAAAGGAGCAAAATACCCAAGCAGTAGGCGCGTCCAACGGCGGGGCTGCGTTCACTTAAGCCACGTGTCAGAACCACAGCCAGCGATGCCCCTTCGGCGTTGACGGCCTGGATTAGATTGGAAGTCACGATCTGATGGCTGTGGCTTGCGGGATCCGACGAGCATAACAGCAGCTGGAAGAACACGATGTGATCCGACGGTGGAAAAGGCCCGTGGACGAACTGGAAGTAGGCCGCGACGAGATGGGCCGCCGGCGAGTTGATCTTCCTCCTCCACCGCCGAATGCCGCTTCAAAGACCGCCCAGATGCTCCTGGAGGAAGGGTCTACCTTCCGGCGGCGCCAAAATGGCCGGGAGGGCACGGATGCGCCGCCGCAAGGTTTGGAATGGTGCAGCTCCAGGTGCTCCTTTCTTTGGGCAAAACCGGGCTCCAGACAGAGCCCCTCGTCCCCCGGGACCTGCAAAGAAAAAAAACAAAATCGACAGTAGAGGGATCTTTGGGTGAACGATGGGTGAATGGTGGTGTATGGTGTGAAAAAGACGCCGGAGCTCAAGAGCTCCGGCGAGGTGTTTGATGATGAAAGCGCGAGTGATTAATCGATGAAACAAACCAGTGAATGCGTATAACGAACCCTACGAATACCAGCTACTTGAACTACAAAAGAAATAAGTGGAAAAACAGTGGAAACGACCTCGATTGGCTTAGACAACCAAGAGATAGGAACCTCAACGGCGGCGGCCACCGGAGGTGAGTGGAAGCTCCTCGGCCGTCGCTTGGCCTCGCGCGAAGAAGCTGGAGGAGCGCTGTCACCGCCTCCGGTCCAGAGCTCCAAGGCGCGGGCGAAAACTAGGGTCAAAAGGGTTCAAAGAGGAATGGGAACTTTTGGGGCGTTTTTGAAACAATGGCCGAGGGGCCACTTTCGAGGCACGATCACGGGCGAGGCTTTGGTCCATTCCCCAAGATAACAAGTAGGCGTGATAGCTGGATGGTAGGTCTACAATTCTCGTGAAGAGTTCGACCCCATTCGATGAAAGAAGCGCTCTCCAAAAATCGTCAAAAACGAGAGAAAAGTCAGTCTGACAACAGCAGAGAGAAGGTCAGACAGTTGACCAGAGTCAACTATCCGAGCCCTCTGGTTGGTCCACGTGGACCAACCAGAAAAACCCTCTGGAAAAAAGATTTAGAAATTAATTAAAAAATAGTAAATGATTTTATTAATTTATGATTATAAAATAAAAAATGTTTGTTATTTTATAAATTATTTTATTACGATTTTTATTTATTTTTATGAGACATATTTTTACAAGTTTGCATTTATACCCTTATAGGTATCTATATCTATATATTTAAGTATTTTATTTTTATTTAGGTATTTTATTTTTATTATTTTTATTTAGTATTTTATAAAATTATAGAATACTTTTATTTACACAAATATATTTTTATTTTATTTTTCTGACTTATTTTGTATATTAACTAAAATATAAATATGTTTGTATAGGTATATGCATAGGTAAAATACCTATGTATATGATATCTACAAGTATTTTTATTTGAGTTTTAATTATGGTTTTGTTCTGATTTTAATACACATAATTATTATAAGTATTATTTACAACATTATAAAAATATAAAAATGAATAAATAATGAATAAAGAATAAATTGAATATTTTATTCAGTACAAGGTACAATGAGGGTCCAAAAGTCAACTTTCAAACCGTAGCTCCGCCAAATGCGAAACCACCGCCATTAATTAGATTATTTTCTTCTATATACAATTAAAGGTGAGTACGCTGCATTTGGAGTTTTTATTTGTGAGATACGGGTCTGGGAAGTTGGCATTCTGGATTTTTATTCAGACCATAACTTTTTATCTGTACATTATTTTTCTGTGAAATCAATTTTGTATTTTTCTTTATAAAATTATCTACAACTTTCATGTACAAAGTTTCTTTATTTGATGTATAAAAAGTGGAACCAAAAATAGGTCCCAAAATGAATAAAGAATGAATAAAATGTATAGGTATTTTATCTGTCTTTTAGCCCTTATCTCCCCCTACTTTATTCCTTGTCGACCCATTCATCAAGATGCCTAGGTCTCGGGGTTTCGGGTCATAAAATATTTACAATATTTTATTCTTTTTCTTTTCTTTTCTTTATTCTATAATTTTGGCTTTAAAAACCGCATTTTATACAATATTTACACACATATACATGAATGCTAAAATGCATGAATTAATGCTATTTACGCGCATTTACTAGGGTTTTTAAGGCCAAAATGATAGAATAAAGATGATGAAACGTGGATTCATCATCCCCCTATACTTGCCTTTGCTAGTCCCTAGCAAACACTTATGCAATAAGTGCAGAAAAAGAAAAATAAAGAAAAGAAAAAGAAGAAAGGTGGACTAAACTTGATTATCAAACTTGTCTTCACAAAATCAAAGTTTGGAGCTTAAATAGGACCTTTGGAATTTTAGTGCGGGCGGAACCTTAGTGAGAACCGTGTTTGAAATCCAACTGTCCTTGAGAGTCCCAAAACTCTGTCCAAGTCTCCTTAATAGCCAGGTCAGAAATATCTCAATTCATACGCAAACCCTTACGACTATGAATCTGACTCGTACAGTGTAGGTGATGGTGGCTCTCCCCAACTAGAATGACAAAGAAACTGACTTCTCCAGTACGACAACCCAATGATTCCCCAATCCAGCAACTCCATCCTCGAGGAGCGGGATATTCCCTTCTAAGTTCAAGTGGCAACCAGCTCAAGAGGAGGGGGTGAAGAGAAGAATGGACGGTAGCCAGTGTAGCTACCTATCCGAGGATGCAAGACCAGTGTAGTCAAGTCATCCAGCTGCAGGCTCACATGATATGACTTTGGAACTCAAGCTTGCTTATTGACTTTACAACATATGTACATACTTTGCAGGCTTTTTATTTTTGTACATGCCTGAACTTCTTTTCTTTTTTTTTTTTTTCTCTTTTTTTTTTTTTTTTGAAATACTATTCACAGCAGCATTTACATAAGGAGTTTTTCCTCTTGAGCCAGTAGACTATCCCTCTTTTGAAGCTTTATCGCAACCCACAGCCTCCTGTCTTTAGACTTCCTAATCACTGGACGGGTTGGGGTGCACTTCCCTCCCTAGAGGAGGACAAGTGTTTCCACTTGTGTGCGTCTCATACCGGCAAATCCAATCCCCTCGCCACTCCAACTGAGTTGAGCCATGTGAAAGGTGCAGGTGTCCAAGTTAGGTCATTATCAACAAGAGTCGTACGTGTGCTCCGAAATACTCTACTTAGGCAGTCAAGAATCCATTGAACCAAGTCCCGTGATCCTCAAAGAATTAAGTCAACTAGACCTGAAGTACCTCAAACCCAGTTCCTATAAGGTTCCTGTTATTAGGTAGATTATAAGGTCCAATCAAGCTCCAATCTCCGGATTTTACTTAGACTTGTTCAACTATCAAACTCAATCCGAAAAATGCTCATGCTATGCAATGCAGAATGCAGAAAATATTTTTGTGATGCAATTTTCAAGATTTTGAACTTTTTATGGATTTTTGAAAACATGATGCATGCGCATGCAGATGCAATTTTTGTGTATTTTTCAAAAAGATTTTTCAGATGTTTTTGGATTTTAAGTTTGCAAATGTTTTTTTGGAAATTTTTGAAAATAAAAAGTATTTTGGCTGAAAACAAGGTGAAAACTATGTACACGGGAGTGCTTCTTATATTTACAAGAAGTGGATTTTAAGGATTTACAGGGTAAGTAGTCAATTTTATACATACATACTTATAGTGGATTTTGGTGTGATGTGTATATTCCTCAAACTTATTTGAAAACAATTTACACACAATTTTTGAAAACTATAGTCCAAAATAGTTTTTACAAACATTTTACACACATTTGAAAATCATTTTGCAAAGGTTTTCAAAACAGTATATATAGGTTTTTCAAATCATTTTTGCAACCATTTTTCAAACCATTTGCAAATCATTTTTCAAACATTTTTATTTCACACAAAGAAAAGAAATTTTGCAAAACACACATTTTCACACAGGTTGAAAACACGAAACAAAACATTTTCAAAATAGTTTTCAATAGATGTACACAAAGATTTTCAAACTATTTTTCAAACATTTTGCAAAAAACATTTTCACCTGATTTATTAATCAGTAAATACAAAAAGAATTTGAGGAATAATCACATCTTTTTATTAAGAATTTTTAATGAATTTTAAAGAATTATTAGCCATATTATTAAGAAAATACGAAAGTACGAGTTATGGCTAAAGTATATACGTAGTATATACGACCCCCCTATACTTAGCTTGAGCTATGTCCTCATAGATCGGAGAGAAAAGAGAAGACATAACTCGTACTAAGTATAGGCAAGTCTAAAGAATAACTGAATGAATCGATGAATTAATGAATGAGAAGTTGACCGTCCCCCCTATACTTAGGATCAAATAATCCTAAGTATAGCAGACTGTACACAAAGCAGGGAGGGTCAAGGGTGGGAATGAACAGATCGTACTCAGATTGTCTCCCCCTATACTTAGGGTAAGATATCCCTAAGTATAGACAAGAAGAGGAGACAATGGAGAGGATCGAAAAGGATAGAACAACTCGGGGTGCCAACCCCCCTATACTTAGGACAAAGTACGTCCTAAGTATGGAAAACTGTCTACAAGGGCGGCACCTTTTCGGTAGATGAAGAAGATAGCAGAGGAAAAGAAGAAAAGAAGAAAAGGAATCTGAAGATGGAAAGAGTGATATAGGAGAAGAGATCGGAGGATGTACAAACCACTCCCCCTATACTTAGGGTAAAAGAAGCCCTAAGTATAGGCAACAACAGGAGTGATAACACGGACGAAGAAAGAGCACTCGGCTCGTCCACCCCTCCTAAACGTAGGACAAAGTGCGTCCTAAGCTAGGCAAACACGAGAATGGGTAGACGAGCAATACGGAAGAGAGACGGAGGTACACAACACGAATGTACAACAGGATGGATGTACAGAGGGTCAAGAAGGTAGAAAGCGAACCTTCTTGCGAGACCGCTGAGGAATAGATCTAGTGTGGTGCAGGTCGACATCGGGGTCCACAGTGGACGGAATCCGATCAGGGTCGACAAGGTGTAAGTCCTCGGGGGCCCTAGGGTGTGAAGGCATAGACGGAGTAGTGGAAGAAGTACGGCTAGGTCCGGCCTTGGGAGTCTCGCTGATATCAAAGTGGAATGGGACGAACTCATCATCATCGGAAGTAGTGTACTCGGAGTCGTCCTGCGAGGTGTCATCCAGGTCAAAATCAAAAGGCACGAAATCATCGGTGGAAGTAGTCGAACTCTGCTCGTCCTCTATAATCTCAACCGGATCATCTTTCTCATCAAAAGGCCCGAATCTCTGAAGAAAAGCAACAAAATCAAATTCGGCCTTAGTCTCATCAGTATCTTCATGGACAGGAGCGGACTCATCAGTGGAAGTAGTCAAAGCATGTCCGTCCTGTATAGTCTCTATATCTGCCCTCCGCTCAATGGTGTCAATCGTGTAGATCCCGCGGATGTCATCAACACAACGCCAAGTCCCAGAAGAAGGAACGTCGAGGTCCATGCTTTCCGAGGTTTCCTCAACCGGGAGGAATTCTCGGGTCTCAGTGGAATCCAATAGACAACAAAATTCTCTGATAGTATCATCAAGGTCATGGTCCTCGAGGTCAGCCAAGATAGGTTTGGTCACATCAGGTGCAGGTCTCTGGTCGGCAGCGGGTGCGGTGATCACTGCTACGCCCTCGTCAGCAGGGCGGAAGCGAATCTCTCCTGATCCATAGTCAATAACGACCCTCGCAGAGGCGAGGAATGGTCGTCCCAGGATGATTGGAGAATGCTCCCCTGTGGAGGTCTCCATGGGCAATACGACAAAATCAACATTGTGGCTCGTGCCCTGAATCGATATGACGGCGTTTTCAAGGATACCCTTCGGCCTCTTAATTGATCCATCAGCAAACTGTACGATCATCCTGGTCTTCTTGAGAGGCCCTAAGTGAAGAGACTGTACCAGTGAGAAGGGTATGATGCTAATCGAAGCACCGTCGTCTAGGAGAGTGTGATCACATGTGTGGTCAGAGATTGTGCAGCTAATGAAAGGTGTGGCAGTGTTCTTCTTCCGAGGAATGGGACGGTGTGTGATGGCGTGGGCAGTGGCCATGGTCAAGATATGACGCTCAGATCTGCTCCTCCGCTTTCTCTTCTTGGGAAGAGGAGCAGATAAATCGGTCATGGCCTGCTGAAGTGGGGCACGGATAATCTCATGTATGGTGGCCACCACTTCGGGCTCAGTCAGCATTTTTTTGAATTTTTGGACCTCCTCCATACAAGGGAGGAAGTCGGAATCAGCATATACACGAGGAATGCCAAGAGCAGTCTGTACAGCGGCATCCTCGGGGTCAAAGGTGGGACTAGGTGTGAGAGGCTGTGTGGTCAGAGGATCTGGCAAGTATACGCTTTCCTCACAGTCTGACTCGATCAAAGGTCTCCCGATCTCTTTTTGTATTTTTAAAATTTTCTCATTTTTTTGTATTTTGGGCGATTGCAAGCTCTCATGGAAATCCTCAAATGAATCCTCATCCTCAAAGCATGGAGCAACATTCTGGTTCTTATTTTTACTAAATAGATCACTCATCCTCGAGTTCATATGCTCCATCATCTGATTCAAGGTCTCAAGTGTGGACATCATGAAAGGTGACTCCAAAATCCCAGGATCGGGTGCGTCGACTGTGGGTGGTGGGTGTGGACAAAAATCACATTCCGGATCAGGATGCTCGATGAAGAGCGGGTTGTGGAAATGTGAGGGTGATGATGGTGGAAATGATTGGTGGAAGTCCAAATCCGAATCCTGAAATAGTGGGTTGGTCGGATATGTACAAAAATCAGGAGCAAAGTCCTCCTGGAAAAAAGGAGGTGGACCGGCTGGAGTGAACGAGTGATCCGCAAAGTTCGGATAGAAAATGCTCCAGGGGTCCATCTCGAAAACAAAAGAAAATGATCGGGAGAGCACGATGGTCAAGTCAAGAGAGTGAAGAAGAAGGCGCAAATGCGCAGGGATGATCTAGGACACACACAAAACAATCACAAGCAAAAATGAAAGAATGCAAACCCTCAATTCACCTACTCAACTCGGTAGAGACCGAAAAGTCGGTCTTTTTATCTTGTCTGTTTTAGAGTTAGGTGAGAAGTCCAAAATATTGCGCAAACACTTAGGGGCTGAATGGGATTTTGGGCTCTAACCTTAGTGTGTGCGCGAGCAAATAAAAGCGAAGACAATGAGGGGATTACTCGCCCCAAGAGAATTTTTTTCTTTTTGGTTGATTTTAGGGTCGAGTAATGTTAGCAGTCCCAATTTTATTTGGTTATCACTTTTTTGGATTTTTAGTTAGAAATGCACGAGCCTAACGAGGATTCAATTCCTTTAATCACCTAGGTTGGCAAAATCAGAGGGAGAGGCGGAAAAGCAATGCAAGCGGCAATCGATGATGAATGCTAAAGAGAAATGCTCACCTTGCCTCCAGCACTCTACATGCAAAGATGCTTAGCAGAATTGAAACCTATCTATATGCAAATGCAAAGCCGATGAAATCGCCCTAAGTTTCAGAAATTGCTATTATCGTGAAGAACCACAAGTCGGCCACTTATCTTTAACCTAAGAGTCCGGTCTTGGCTTACCCCTCCTCTTCTCGACACACTCGAGTTCAGGAGTAGCGCTTGATGGGGCTCGCTCACGGCACACGAGTTAAGAGATAAATGAATCGACTATTTAAATTTGACTAAGTCCAAACGCGGCTATAGGTACATGCAAAGGTATTAGGTGTTTGGCCTTAATCTATCGCAAGCAACTCCTAAAACTACGGGCTCAATCATACAAAAGAAATAAAATCGAA
The DNA here is from genome assembly GCA_037367405.1 of Ottelia alismoides. NCBI lineage: Eukaryota > Viridiplantae > Streptophyta > Magnoliopsida > Alismatales > Hydrocharitaceae > Ottelia > Ottelia alismoides. The sequence goes on along the minus strand of JAZKJV010009743.1, from coordinate 830,889 downwards.
AAACAAAACAAATTAATAAAAAAAATGCGATGAAAACCGTAAAAAGACGCGGCGAGCCCCCAAGTGAACAATCACTTGGAAATTAGGCTCTAAAGTCCAAGTTCGGGGGTACCTGTATTATTACAATTAATGGTCTCTCTCTCACTTAAATTACAAAATACAATGCAAGAGAATAAATGCTAAGAAATTGTCCTGCAAAATCCTCCCAGTTCTTCTTCGTGCTCAGCTAGAGCCGCTTCACGTGGGTGCCAAGGTGCTCCAAGAGGGGCTCCTCCCTCGATCCACGTACCTCGCACGAAATCCAAACAAGGAGAGTGGTTAGACAATTCACAAGATATATCAAAAATAATGCAAAATAAAACAAGCAGAAATAAAAGCCGCGAAAATAGACAATAAATCACAATCACAAACAAGACCCGAACTACGCGCTGTTGCTCCCCGGCAACGGCGCCATTTGTTGAACCGGAAAAATAGAGGGTCGTACGGTTTCACAAGGCGAAACCGCAGTCGATGCGGTGACCGCTCGAGATCCCGATTCAAACAACAATTAACCCACGACAAATATATCAATCAAAGAAAGTAAATGTGCGGAGTTAAAATTTATTATAACTCTACAACAAGATGTGTATAGTGCAAGTATGTGTAGAGGTCGAACACAGGGAGCAGACAGGTAGAACGGGGTACTAGGTACCAAAAATGTGTGTGTTGTGATTAAGTGCCTATGATGCTATTTTTTTGTGGGTTTTTAATTTTATAATTTTTTTTTAATTTTTAATTTTTAATTTTATATTTGATTTTTAATTTTCTGATTTTTATATTTTATATTTTGTATTTTATATTTTTTATATTTTCTTTTTCAATGTTGGAAAATAAAAGCAATGTAATAAAGGGGACAAGGAGGTATTTATAAAAATAGAGAAAAATGTGCAAAAATTAGGAAACAAAGTCTTTTTAGTCTTTTTATACTTTTTTACTGTTTTTGTGATTTTTGGGTAATTTTTAGAATGTTTTTGGTATTTTTAATTATCAAAATAAAGAAAACAGTAGTAAAAAGCAAGGCTGAAACTTAAAATGGAGAAATAAAATAGAAATTAGTGGCAAAATTCCCCAACTTAATTTTCAGTGAAAGATAATGAAACCAAGAAAATTTAGGAAAAGAAAACACTATTTTTGGATTTTTATGGATTTTATAAATTTTTATGAAGGTTTTTAGAGTTTTGCAATTTTTAGGAGTTTGGTTTTATATTTTTTAATGATTTTTGGCTGGGAGTTAAAACAAACCACAAGGCACAAAATATATTTTTTTGGGATTTTTCTGGGGTGTTTTTATATTTTTTAGTGATTTTCTAATGCGAACAGTGCTAAAAATGACTACTTTTGAATTTTTAATAATAATAAAATGCAATAATTACGAAAAATAAAAATATGATGATGATGGACTATGCAACAGGAGCTTAATGCAATTTTTATAGAATTTTTGGGTTTTTATAAATGCATGCAACAATTACTAGAAGCAAAAAGAAAAGGTATGTGTGCAGGGGTATTCGTGTAATTAGCAAGAATCCAGGGGCCTGTGCGCAATATGTTCACTGAAATTATACCTAGACCAAATAATTGCGAGACTAACAATTAATAGCAAAGACTATGGGGGTTGTGCTTGCAAAAACGCCAGGGCGCACGTGACATGCACGCGCGCCTGGCAAGGGCTCAAACGCAATTAATCAACAATCTGAGGGCTGCAGTACAAAAGTTCCAGAAAATTAATACATGATAGAATGATTTATGCACTCACAAGAAATACACAAAAAAACGAACACCTTGCATGCAAAATACCCAAGCGCACGTGCTCACGCACGTGCGCCTAGCTGGCAGGGGTGCGGACGAGAATGCAATAAAGTCCGAGGGGCAGATTGTAAATATTACACAAATAACTCAACTGCGTAGGAATGTTTAAGTGCGGAATTCAAAATTGCAAAAACGCCTGGGCAAAGGAGCAAAATACCCAAGCAGTAGGCGCGTCCAACGGCGGGGCTGCGTTCACTTAAGCCACGTGTCAGAACCACAGCCAGCGATGCCCCTTCGGCGTTGACGGCCTGGATTAGATTGGAAGTCACGATCTGATGGCTGTGGCTTGTGGGATCCGACGAGCATAACAGCAGCTGGAAGAACACGATGTGATCCGACGGTGGAAAAGGCCCGTGGACGAACTGGAAGTAGGCCGCGACGAGATGGGCCGCCGGCGAGTTGATCTTCCTCCTCCACCGCCGAATGCCGCTTCAAAGACCGCCCAGATGCTCCTGGAGGAAGGGTCTACCTTCCGGCGGCGCCAAAATGGCCGGGAGGGCACGGATGCGCCGCCGCAAGGTTTGGAATGGTGCAGCTCCAGGTGCTCCTTTCTTTGGGCAAAACCGGGCTCCAGACAGAGCCCCTCGTCCCCCGGGACCTGCAAAGAAAAAAAACAAAATCGACAGTAGAGGGATCTTTGGGTGAACGATGGGTGAATGGTGGTGTATGGTGTGAAAAAGACGCCGGAGCTCAAGAGCTCCGGCGAGGTGTTTGATGATGAAAGCGCGAGTGATTAATCGATGAAACAAACCAGTGAATGCGTATAACGAACCCTACGAATACCAGCTACTTGAACTACAAAAGAAATAAGTGGAAAAACAGTGGAAACGACCTCGATTGGCTTAGACAACCAAGAGATAGGAACCTCAACGGCGGCGGCCACCGGAGGTGAGTGGAAGCTCCTCGGCCGTCGCTTGGCCTCGCGCGAAGAAGCTGGAGGAGCGCTGTCACCGCCTCCGGTCCAGAGCTCCAAGGCGCGGGCGAAAACTAGGGTCAAAAGGGTTCAAAGAGGAATGGGAACTTTTGGGGCGTTTTTGAAACAATGGCCGAGGGGCCACTTTCGAGGCACGATCACGGGCGAGGCTTTGGTCCATTCCCCAAGATAACAAGTAGGCGTGATAGCTGGATGGTAGGTCTACAATTCTCGTGAAGAGTTCGACCCCATTCGATGAAAGGAGCGCTCTCCAAAAATCGTCAAAAACGAGAGAAAAGTCAGTCTGACAACAGCAGAGAGAAGGTCAGACAGTTGACCAGAGTCAACTATCCGAGCCCTCTGGTTGGTCCACGTGGACCAACCAGAAAAACCCTCTGGAAAAAAGATTTAGAAATTAATTAAAAAATAGTAAATGATTTTATTAATTTATGATTATAAAATAAAAAATGTTTGTTATTTTATAAATTATTTTATTACGATTTTTATTTATTTTTATGAGACATATTTTTACAAGTTTGCATTTATACCCTTATAGGTATCTATATCTATATATTTAAGTATTTTATTTTTATTTAGGTATTTTATTTTTATTATTTTTATTTAGTATTTTATAAAATTATAGAATACTTTTATTTACACAAATATATTTTTATTTTATTTTTCTGACTTATTTTGTATATTAACTAAAATATAAATATGTTTGTATAGGTATATGCATAGGTAAAATACCTATGTATATGATATCTACAAGTATTTTTATTTGAGTTTTAATTATGGTTTTGTTCTGATTTTAATACACATAATTATTATAAGTATTATTTACAACATTATAAAAATATAAAAATGAATAAATAATGAATAAAGAATAAATTGAATATTTTATTCAGTACAAGGTACAATGAGGGTCCAAAAGTCAACTTTCAAACCGTAGCTCCGCCAAATGCGAAACCACTGCCATTAATTAGATTATTTTCTTCTATATACAATTAAAGGTGAGTACGCTGCATTTGGAGTTTTTATTTGTGAGATACGGGTCTGGGAAGTTGGCATTCTGGATTTTTATTCAGACCATAACTTTTTATCTGTACATTATTTTTCTGTGAAATCAATTTTGTATTTTTCTTTATAAAATTATCTACAACTTTCATGTACAAAGTTTCTTTATTTGATGTATAAAAAGTGGAACCAAAAATAGGTCCCAAAATGAATAAAGAATGAATAAAATGTATAGGTATTTTATCTGTCTTTTAGCCCTTATCTCCCCCTACTTTATTCCTTGTCGACCCATTCATCAAGATGCCTAGGTCTCAGGGTTTCGGGTCATAAAATATTTACAATATTTTATTCTTTTTATTTTCTTTTCTTTATTCTATAATTTTGGCTTTAAAAACCGCATTTTATACAATATTTACACACATATACATGAATGCTAAAATGCATGAATTAATGCTATTTACGCGCATTTACTAGGGTTTTTAAGGCCAAAATGATAGAATAAAGATGATGAAACGTGGATTCATCAGTCACCCGCTCCTCACGTGAGCTTCCTTTCCTCTTCCTCCTCCTTCATGGAATGGAGATGACCGTGGACGGTTGTGTGAGAGATGGGTCCTCAGCCGGTGGTTGTGGCTAGCGTGGAGGAGGTAGCCGCTGGTGGCGTCGCCGCAACCACGGCGAGGGGGTGCGTGGCTGCTGGCGGGCGCTGTGAGGCGCACGGGCGGAGGCGGGTGGTGCGGCTACACCTAAGATGCGGTCAATGGCGGGAGGGCACGCGACCGTCTTGCGCGGCGGCGCTCGCGGTTGGCTGGGAGGCGCGAAGGGGCGCGGGGGTGGCGTCTAAGCTGGCGCCTGTACGGGAGGCGGCCTGGAGCGAGACGGGCAGCGCACCAGGCGTCTAGGCGCGGGTAGATCTCTCGGCGGCGGTGTGGGGAGCTCATGGGGGCGGAGCACACGGCCAGGCGGAGGTGGAGCGCGGGCTGAGTGCGTGCGCCACCGAGGGAGGTCGAGGCGGCGCTCGGGCGGAGAAGGAGGTGTGTGGTTGGCCGCGCTGGAAGGTGATGGCAGGGGATCGCGACTGCGGGTTGCTGGAAGGGGAGAGTTTGGCTGACACACAGCCTAGGGTCGTCGGGGCAGCGGAGGCAGCGCGACGACGGCGGTGGAGGACGGTGTTGCTAAGGTGGAAGAAGAAGAGAGAGAGAGATGTGGGGGAGGGTAGAACAGGGGATTTCACAAAATCCCCTGTTTTGCATGCATTTGTTTAGCAGGCGTGAATAAGTGATTAATCGGTTGATGAAAGTTCGCCAAAAAATTCAAGAAAAATCACCGTTGCGTTCGCAACGTGTGATTTATCGGTGAAAGTGCAAATGGTTTGGTGATTAAGTGGGAGGGAGGCGATGAATCGAGGAGAGAGAGAGAGAATGGGAGTAGAAGAAGATAACCGAGAATAATGGAGGAAGAGGAAGGAAGAGGAAGAAGTGTATACCTGGATGGAGGATTGGATGCCTGGGGAAGAAGGAGCTCAAAGTAGAGCTCTTCCGATTATCGCTAGACGCGGCGGCACGCGGAGCTTGCGTAGCTAACAGAGGTGCTGCAGCAAGGGACAGGGGTCCCTTGGATCTCGCCGATGAGGATCACATCGTTGCTCACTATTGGCATTCTCTCCCTTGCTGTCACCAAAGAAGGAATGGAGCTCGGTGCTCTCGCTCATACGATGGCGGATGCCTCATGAAGGTGGGAGGTGGAGAGGATATAAAGTGGGAGAGGTTGGAGGTTGTAGAAGAGATGGAGAAGGTGGAGGGGGTGGGGTGTGAAGTGTGCCGTCGTAGTTAACTTCTCCCTTAAGTCAAGGGGAGAAGTGGGGAAGAACGGGTAGATGGGAGATGAGATGGCGCCACTTGGCGCGCTCGGATGCGGCCACATGACGTTTATTTAGTTAATGTATAATAATAATAAATCCGAAGATAATAAAATAAATTCTAAAGTAAAAAAGGGGTTGACATGTGGTGGCTCCAGGAGCTGCCACATGTCGCTCCTAGAAAGTTCAAAAATTAAATGTAAAGAAAATTCAAAAAGAAATAACAAAAGGGATTAAATCAAAAAGTGATCAACTCAAATGTTTCTTGTCTTGACGAGATCTACAAATTTCGTGAAGGGCTAAAAATCAAAGGAAATCATCTGTATAAAAATATATTTTTGGGTGGTACCTTATAGATATAAAATACCACATTTTATATTTTGTAATTTTTTGTCATTTTTTAAAAGAGAGAAAAATCAAAATAAAGTTAGAAAAATATTAAAGGATTATTTACAACTTAATCTATTTTTTTTGGATTTTTAATAATTAAGAGAATACAAGGGCATTTTGGTCAGTTTGTACAATATACAAAAGGAGCCCAAAACCCAAATTTTGCATACGAGCTCCGATTTTAATGAAATTGGTCTTGTTTTGAAGGTCTCTGAATGTATATTACTTTAAAAGTGAGTAGACCTAAATCTGACACTGTATGAGAGAGATATGTGCATTTTAAAGCTTCTAGTTTTAAACTTGGATTGGGGTTTTATTGGTCAATTTTACAAGTTAGTATTTTTTAATATTTTTCTTTGATTAGTGTTAGTCATATGTACACTACGGAGTTGATTTTATTGGATTTGGAGTTAGTATAAAATATATACAAATAGGGTATTTTAGCTAATATACAGGTGAATATTTACAAGTGAAATTGGCTTCTTATTTAATGCAAATATGAATGCTAAAATGCAGATATTATCAACATATGAATTATGCAATATAAGTGGAAATATGCATCTAATTACTCGGGAACAAAGCTCTATTTTCAACTTTTAGAGTGATGAATCGTAGATTCATCAACCCCCTATACTTAAACCTTGCTCGTCGTCGAGCAACTAAAATGAAAATGCAAAAGTGAAATGAGATTGGGTTACATACCAAGGTCATGAACAAAAGTTGAAAATAGGGCTTGACTCGACCTTTGGATTAATTGTGTCGTGGAACCTCATTGGGACCTGAACTTAAGACCTAGCAGACTTCAAGTTCCACAAGTCTTCTATTCAAGAAACAAATCCTCAGATGAAAATTTCTGATGACTATGATTCTTTCTTGTACTGTGTAAGTGATAAATAGCTCTCCACATCAGAAATGGCTAAGAAGTAGACTCCTCTAACAAGGTAACTCTAATTACCTGGTCCAGTAACTCTTTCCTCGATGAGCGGGGTATTCCCTTCTAAGTTCAAGTGCGACCAGCTCTAGAGGAGGGGGTGGAGAAAAGAATGCATGGTAGCCAGTGTAGCTACCTATCTCGAGATGCCTGACCGATGTAGCCAAGTCATCCAGCTGCAGACTTCTTGCTAATATACATACTCTGACATGTATTTTCTATCTAGCCTGTCTACTTTTTTGGAGTTCTTGCATTTTTCATTTTTTTTCTCTCTTTTTTTCTTCTTTTTTTTCTTTTTCCTTTGGAACTATATACAAGGTGCAGCATGTACATCAGGAGTTTTTCCTCTTGAGCCTGTAGACTATACCTCTTTTGAAGCATTATTGCAACCCACAACATCCTGTCCTCAGACTTCAACACTACCAGACTAGGTTGAGATGCATTACCCTCCCTAGAGGAGGATGGATGTTTCCACCCGTTTGCTACTCCAAGCTAAAGGATTCTACGTCCTCACCACCTCATCAATGAAGAGCTACGTGCATTGTGCTTGTCCAAGTTAGGTCATTATCTAAAAGAATCATGCGTGTGCACAAGATATTCTACTTAGACTAATTAAGATGACATGTGAACATAGACTTGCGGACTCAAAGAATTAAGTCACTTGACCTGAGAAATCTTAACTCCAGCTCCTATAAGGTTCCTCTGAAATTAGGCGGATTAAGGTCAAATCAGGTCTATCCTCAATATCTACTCATAACATGGTTCCGAACCCACTAGATTTTCACCTTGCATATGCAAGATATGCAGATGAGATGTAGATGACATGCTATGTAGATGAATGAAGTGCAAAACTCTTTTTTTTTCAAGGATGATATGCAAGAGAAAATAAGAAGCCTTTATATTCAATATTTTTATTTGATTTTCTGGTATACAATATTTTTTATTATTTACAATAATTTTTATTATTTACAATAATTTTTAATTGATACAATTTGTACATAATATACATAATATACACGAATTTTTTGGTATACATCCTATTTTACAACATTTTTTACAAAAGTATTTTTTTCATGAATTTTACAACTTTTTATACAAGTATTATACATATAGTACATTTTTTTCAAATTTTACCGACCCCATAATTATTGCATAATATACACAAAAATACGTGAAAATACACGAAAGTATGAGCTATGGGTAAAGTATATATGTAATATATACACATCCCCTATACTTAGCGTGTGCTATGTCCTTAGAGCACAAAAAGCGAGGAAAAAGTCATATCTTGTGCTAAGCATAGGAGAGCTAAAATTACAAAATGTATAGAAGTCACTCCACCCCCTATACTTAAGCTTTGGCAGTCTAAGTGTAGAAGAAGATCAAAAATGGGACGGACGAGGGCAAGAGGGGAAAAGGATGAGTATATACAAGGCGGGCATCGGTCCCCCCCTATACTTAGGCTCTGGTCATCCTAAGTATAGGACAAGAGTGAGTATGAGGACCGATGTGATCTGGAGGATGTACAGTGAATAGACTCAGTTGACTCACCCCCATATACTTAGGATCTGATCATCCTAAGTATAGTCATAGATGGAGGTAGATGATGTTGGGGTGAGTGATTAGAATTGCGGGAGGGGAGCTGGCACGATGTACAAGAATGATGGATATATACAAGGATTGTGGACTGAATCTTACAAGATGCTGCTGATGGCTAGAGCTCACTGCTGCAAGGTCTCATGCGTGGCTCGATGTGTATCTGTTGAATCTGTCTCGCGCATGAATACAATCTCCTCAACATGGACAACTGCTCATTGGATTCGGCGAAGTGTTTCAATAGTTGTCCATTCACTAGGAATGTCGGTGCATCATCTGCGAGATCCGATATCTCGACACATCCACTATCATGCACCGTACGGACGACGAAGAAGCCTGTCCACTTGGACTTCAACTTGCCTTGGAAGACTTCCAGCCTTGCATTGACAACCATACCTTCTGTCCATGAACAAAGGTCTTTCGTCTGATATATCTATCATGCCAACGCTTCACCTTGTCCTTGTACACCAAACTGTTGTCATATGCACGATTTCTGACTTCCACAAGCTCATTCAGATCCATTTCTCTCTACTTCTGCCCAAGGTGCGTGTTCCACTTGACCTTCTTGATTGCCCATTCTGATTTATGCACTAACTCTGTAGGCAAATGACACGGCTTTCCGAATACCATTCGGAATGGGGAGGTTCCTAACGGTGTCTTGTAAGCCGTCCTATAAGCCCATAGGACTTGATCCAAGATCTGAGACCAGTCCTTCCTGTCTGGGTAGACAAGCTTTTGCAGTATAGTCTTCACCTCCCAATTTGACATCTCAGCCATACCATTGGTCTGTGGGTGGTAAGGGCTGGCGACACGGTGTTCGATGCCGTAGTCCTTCAGGAGTTTCTTCACCTTCTGATTTACAAAGTGGCTACCCCCATCTAATATCATCATTTTGGGGATCCCGAACCTACAGATGATGTGCTCTCTGATGAATTTACATATAGTCCTACTGTTTGTGGCTCGTGTTGGGATAGCCTCCACCCACCTGGATAAGTAATCTACCGCAAGAAGGATGTATTCGAATCCGTGGCTAATAGGGAATGGGCCCATGAAATCGATGTCCCAGGCGTCAAAGACATTACAAATGATGACAGGATGAATAGGCATCTCATCCTTGGAACCAATGGTTCCTCCCATTCTCTGGCATACTGGGCACAACTTTGCAAAGGTGATGGCATCACAAAACAGAGTCGGCCAGTAAAAGCCACACTGAAGTACCTTCCATGCGGTCCTCTTCCCGGAGTGGTGTCCTCCTGCCTCCAAGATGTGGCATAAAGAAAGGACATTCTGGTATAACTCCTGAGGAATACACCGTCTCCAGACACAATCCTGTCCTTCAAAGAAAAGGATCAGATCCTCCCAATGGTAGTGTCTAGCATCCGACTTCAGTTGGTCAATGTGGCTCTTGGGCCAATCCTCGGGAACCTTCTTGGAGACAAGATAGTTCACGATATTGGCATACCATAGGAGTGAGTCGACGAGAAAAATCGACTCGTCAGGGAAGGAGTCTCTAACTGGTGAACCCTCTTAAGCATTAAGATCTTCGAGATGGGAGAGATGATCGACTACTACGTTTTTCTTTCCAGGTTTATCATGAATATCCAAATAAAACTCATGAATAAGCAAAATCCACCGAAGAAGACGCGCCTTTGCGTCCTTCTTTTCCATCAAGTATCGTAGCGCTGTAGGGTCAGTGAACACAATTACCTTGGGTCCGATTAAGTGAGATCTGAACTTGTCCAAGGCAAACACTACTGCAAGCATCTCCTTTTACGTAACTGTATAGTTATTCTGAGTGGTATCAAGCACTTTGCTTGCGTAGTGAATTGCAAACGGGACACCATCCCTCCTTTGTCCTAACACCGCCCCAATAGCAAAGTCTGAGGCATCCGTCATGATCTCAAAAGGTAGAGACAATTCTGGGGCATGTAGGATCGGGGCGTCCATTATCATTCCTTGCAATAGCTTAAAGGCCTCAAGACATTTGTGATCAACAATAAACTCCATGTCTTTGCCTAAAAGCTCAATTAGCGGTTGGGCAATCTTAGAAAAATCCTTGATGAATCTCCGATAGAATTCAACATGCCCGAGGAACGACCGCAACTTCTTGATGTTGGTTTGTGGCTGGAGTCGTCTGATCACATCCACCTTGGCAGGGTCAACCTCCATTCCTCTCTTGGAGATGACGTGCCCCAACACAATGCCCTCAATCACCATGAAGTGACTTTTCACCTAGGAGAGCACTAGATTGACCTCACAACAACGTTTGAGGACTCGGTCCAGATTCCTAAGACATGAATCGAATGAATCGTCGTGGACCGAGAAGACGTCCATGAAGACTTCCAGGAATTCACCGACCAATTCGGCGTATACAGCAATCATGCACCTTTGAAAAGTACCCGGAGCATTGCATAACCCAAAGGGCATGCGCCTGAAAGCGTAGGTACCAAAGGGGCATGTGAATGTGGTCTTTTCCTGGTCCTCCGGAGCTATGGCTACTTGATTGTAGCCTGAGAACCCATCCATGAAACAGAAGAACTCTTTCTCCGCTAGTCTCTTTAGGATCTGATCAATGAATGGTAGGGGGAAATGATCCTTCTTTGTCACGGCATTTAAGCGTCTGTAATCCACACAGACGCGCCACGACGTGGGCACTCGCATCACGATCACCTCTCTGTCCTCGTTGGTGGTTGTCTGAATTCCCGACTTTTTCGGAACCACATGGATCGGGGCCACCCATTTAGAGTCGGAGATGGGATAAATGAAACCCGCGTTGTAACATTTCTCGATCTCTTTTTTCACTACCTCTCGTAAATTTGGATTCAAATGACGTTGGAATTCACGAGAGGGTTTGGCTTCATTCTCCAAGTAGATATGGTGCGAACACAAAGCGGGATTTATCCCGTGGAGATCAGAAATTCTCCAGCCTATTGCCTTGCGATTTTTCTTCAGAATCTCTAGCAAGCGCTCTTTGGTCAATCGTGAACTGATGATGACCAGATATTTCTTCTCGTGACCCGCAAGGAAGGCATATTTTAATGTTGTGGGTAAAGGTTTTAGCTCAGGTAATGTGTGGTCATCTAGGAAGTCTGGCTCAATTGAATCTGGTTCAGTGTTGGAAGTGGCTGGATCTTTCTCTGTAATTGCTGCCACTAAATTCTTCTGCTCTGGAGTCAGATCGTCACAGGTCTCCATGCGATCGACGAAAGCTACGTCCGACTCGTCATCCTCATATTCTGATTGTTTTAAAGAGGGATGAACTAACAAGCCCAGTTGGACTTCTAAGTCATCGAAGATGTAGGGGGATGCATGTTCTGAGCTTTACTCGTTTTTTAGGATCTCGCAAACTGACTCATGCACTGGATCATCTCCGGAGGGAATGGATTCATCGATGCTGGCTGGCATCTGTCTCCATGTCCCAACTGTGTCTATCTGGTCGCGGTCTGCTTTGGACGAAGAGTACTCGGTGCTGGATTCGGAATCCGATCTCTACCATCTGGTTTGCTTCATCTCAAGTTTCTCATCTCTGTATGGAGTTTGGAACTGGATCTTCCCAATCTTGTAATCAAACAAGGCCCTCGCTCTCCTGAGAAAGGGCCTACCTAAGATGATCTGGGAATCTCTCCAATTACGAGGGATTTCCATACCTAAGACAGTAGAGTCTACCATGTATTCTTGACCCTCGACTTTGATGACAACATTCCTCAATTCTCCTAGGGACCTCTTGGTTGATTTATCAGCGAACTGAAGGAGGGCAGTAGATTTCCTAAGAGGTCCGAGATTAAGCCGCTCATAGAGGACTACAGGCATTGATATGATTGAGGAGTTGTTATCTAGGAGAGTGCGTGCAAACGCAATGTTATCGACATGACTCACTACATAATGTGCACCCATGTCTCTTCGTTTCCTTGGAAATGAGTTCTTTATTGCACAAGTCGTGGATACTGACAGAACGTGTTTCTCAACACGGCTTTCGGTCTTCTTGCTAACCCTAGTAGGTATGCATCTCACCTTAAGGTATTTTTGAAATGCAGGAGTCATTTCCACGTACTTGTCAAAGGGGATTGTAACCTTGATATATTTGTTGCATAACTCTGCCATCTCAAGGTCATCTTTTTGGATTTTTTTGATTTTCTTCTTTCCACCCGTAAGAGCTCTGGGGAAAGGGAATATTGACTTCAACTCAGCTTCTGAAACTGAAATGTTTTCATTCAATGCGGGAACTGAGTTATGTACAAGACTCAGACTCTGACTAAAAGGAAAATGCTGCTGCGAAACCGGTGATGTGTCTTCCGCGACTTCTGGACGATCCTCCTCAGATGGAGGTGTGGGCTCTTCATCAGTTTCATCGGACTTTTTGCTGGTGCGTGTTTGCTGCTTCGAGGACCCAGAAGTCCTCTTCTTCTGCCGGTGGTGGTGATGGTGGTGCTGCTCCTCTTCTGCCTCCAAGTTCTCCTCAGGTAGAGACTTGGCAGCTTCTTCCTTCTGTGCCCGTGCCCGATCAGGTATGATCACGATCCTTCCGCTCTTGAGGGACACATGGTTTACATTATCATACGAAAGGATCTCATGTTCAGATAAAGAATTATCTGAATGGTATACCTGATCACGAGGATGGTTCTGGCCTTGAGTTATGTTGTTTGGGTTGGCCTGAACCTGAGAGAGACTCAAGGTCAGTGACCCTCTTGTGGATCTGCTCGACCATGGTTAACTTATCAGCAATCATCCCCATGCTGGGAATGAGGTCCTCTGTCAGATCCGCTACAGTCCATTGGGTTGTCTCGTTGGATAGGATTGAGGGAGACAAGTGATAGGCCTTTGTGGCCTGCGACCTGCCTATTTCTGCCATCTGCTCTAGTATCTTCCATACAACATTCTCATTCTTATTCAGATAGCTTCCTCCACAGGCGGCACTTACTAACCCCTACATCTCCGAGGTTAAACCACAGAACAAGGTCTGGACTAAGATCGCCTTAGAAATGCCATGGCAGGGACATTTCTGAATTAGGTCATTAAACCTATCCCAGGCGTCATGGAATGGTTCACTGGGTCCCTCGGAAAAACTAGCAATCTTTGTTCTCATTTGGTTAGTCCTACTAAGAGGGTAGAAGTTCTTTAGAAATAAGTCCTTGAACTGCATGCAGGTTGTACATATCACCCCTAGGTTCTTCAGCCAATGTGCTGGCTTATCTCCTAAGGCGAAAGAGGTAGCCTTCAGTCGAATGTAATCCTGCCCAACCCTAGGATGACTAAGGTTGTTGCAAACCAGCTCGAAGTCTCGGAGGAAGGCATATGGTTCTTCATGGGCATTTCCGTTGAACTTCGGTAGCAGGCTAAGGAAGTGGGGCTTGAGCTCGAATGCTTTGGGGTTAACCGGCTGGTGCCCACCAGCTTTGTATCTCGTTCTCTGCTGGGTTATAGGCATCGACCATTGGTCGGTCGATTCCTCCTGCCGCAACGATCTGTCCCATTCTAGCTGTGAGATCTGCATTTTGTTGTTCGGCTGTGGCGAGGCGATTAAGAATTTGTCGCAACTGGTCCTCATCCGGTGGCTGCTTAGGTGGCATCTTGTCCTCTAGTCCTGGGTGTGAAACATGGTCTGTGTTAGAGGATGAATCAAGGAATGGATTCTTACCGAGGAAATGGTCTTCCTCAGTAAGTTCAGAGGAGACGAAAGGGTTGGTTTGAGAGTAACCACCCAGGGGTGTGAGGGAACCAGAACTCAAGAGGGTCATGAGCCCTAGGTCGTCCAAGTTACGCTTGGACCGGTGAAAAGGAGTTTTGTGGGGGGCTCAAAGAGAGATTTATGAACAAAGAGTCGATATCCCCCCAGTTACTCATCTTGATTCGGTGAGAAGAATCGGGAGTTCTAAGTGAAGATAGGATTTGACTCCTATCTGAAGCAAACAACTCAATCCAAGACCCTGGGTTCACACTCAACACAGTGAAGGACCCGAAACCGAGTCCAATTAATCTTGTTAATTTTAAGTGTGATTTTTCAAGAAAGATAGCAAGGATTTACGCGGCCTATAGGGAAGTCGGCTCAGAGCCGGATGCGTCTTCCCTGTTTAACCCGTCGCTTAAGATATCGCCGCTCCTTCCTTTCTTCGCTCCTATCCCAAGCTGATGGATTCAAAGACCATGCCCCTATCTACCTGCAAGCAGGCAGAGGATGACAAGGCTGGAGCTTTGCCCTGAGGGGTTACTAGCAACTTGTTGCGAAGTACCGCTGGTTCACCCCTAACTACCTGTAAACAGGCGGAGGCTTCTTGGTACTAGTCAGTGAACCTGAAAATATTCAACTCGTGATATTTTCTAGGATCAGTCGGAACATGATATGGAAGGAGGGGATTTGGGCTCTGCCTTAAGGTGTTCACACAAACTCAAGTACCCTCACTCAGCCTGAAAACAAGGTCGGGGATTAGTCTCCCGCAAACAGATTTTTCAATTTTATCGATTTATTTGGTCAATAATGCTAGCAGTCCCAGTTTTAAGTTAAGTTCTCACTTGTTAGTCAAACCACACAGCATGCCTAATGTACAGTCCAAATTTCCGTTTAATTTAAGTTTGAATAATAGAGGGGGAAATCGAGAAAAGTCGATGCATGAAAAATGATGATACGTATGCTAAGTTAAGAAGACTTACAGTGCTTCCTTCGCTTTTTATGTAGAATGCAGAACAGAATTGAGATCTTTTACACAAAATCCCCTGTTTTGCATGCATTTGTTTAGCGGGCGCGAATAAGTGATTAATCGATTGATGACAGTTCGCCAAAAAATTCATGAAAAATCACCGTTGCGTTCGCAACGTGTGATTTATCAGTGAAAGTGCAAATGGTTTGGTGATTCAGTGGGAGGAAGGCGATGAATCGAGGAGAGAGAGAGTATGGGAGTAGAAGAAGATAACAGAGAATAATGGAGGAAGAGGAAGAAGTGTATACCTGGATGGAGGATTGGATGCCTGGGGAAGAAGGAGCTCAAGGTAGAGCTCTTCCGATTATCGCTCGATGCGGCGGCACGCGGAGCTTGCGCAGGTAACATAGGTGCTGCAGCAAGGGACAGGGTTCCTTGGATCTCGCCGAGGAGGATCACGTCGTCGCTCACTATTGGCACTCTCTCCCTTACTGTTACCAAAGAAGGAATGGAGCTCGGTGCTCTCGCTCATACGATGGCAGATGGCTCATGAAGGTGGGATGTGGAAAGGATATAAAGAGGGAGAGGTTGGAGGTTGTAGAAGTTATGGAGAAGGTGGAGGGGGTGGGGTGTGAAGTGTGCCGTCGGAGTTAAGTTCTCCCTTAAGTCAAGGGAGTGGTGGGGAGGAATGGGTAGATGGGAGATGAGATGGCGCCACTTGGCGCGCTCGGATGTAGCCACGTGGTGTTTATATAATTAATGTATAATTATAATAATAAATCCAAAAATAATAAAATAAATTCAAAAATAAAAAAAGGTTGACATGTGGCGGCTCCAGGAGCTGCCACATGTCGCTCCTAGAAAGTTCAAAAATTAAATGTAAAGAAAATTCAAAAAGAAATAACAAATAGGATTAAATCAAAAAGTGGTCAACATGAAAATTTCTCGTCTCGATGAGATCTACAACTTTCATGAAGGGCCAAAAATCAAAGTAAATCATTTGTACAAAAATATATTTTTGGGTGGTACCTTATAGATATAAAATACCGCATTTTATATTTTGTATTTTTTTGTCATTTTTTAGAAGAGAGAAAAATCAAAATAAAGTTAGAAAAAATATGAAAGGAATATTTAATACTTAATCAAATTTTTTGTATTTTTAATTATTAAGAGAATACAAGGGCATTTTGGTCAATATGTATAATTTACAAAAGGGGCCCAAAACCCAAGTTTTGCATACGAGCTCCGATTTTAATGAAATTGGTCTTGTTTTGAAGGTCTCCGAATATATATTACTTTGAAAGTGAGTAGAACTAAATAGGACACTGTATGAGAGAGATATATGCATTTTAAGGCTCTTAGTTTCAAACTTGGATTGGGGTTTTATTGGTCAATTTTACAAGTTAGTATTTTTTTGATATTTTTCTTTGATTATTGTTAGTCATATATACACTATGGAGTTGATTTTATTGGATTTGGAGTTATTAAAAATATATACAAATAGGGTATTTTAGCTAATATACAGGTGAATATTTACAGGTGAAATTGGCTTCTTATTTAATGCAAATATGAATGCTAAAATACAGATATTATCAATGCATGCATGAATGCTAATTATGCAATATAAGTGGAAATATGCATCTAATTACTCGGGAACAAGGCTCTATTTTCAACTTTTAGAGTGATGAATCACAGATTCATCACTAGGTTCTTCAAAGATTTAGGCACATGAATCTAATACTCTCCTGGGAGAAAAAATCATTTCATGGTTAGGGAGGGTATCGCAATGGGGAACATCATCTCCAAAAAGGGAATGGAGGTTGACCCTCTCGAGGTGAATGTGATCAAGAAACTTGATCCACCAACCAATGTGAAGTTAGGTCATTTCTAGAGGATGTTGGATTTATAGAAGATTTATTCAGGATTTTTCTAAGAATGCCTGACCTATGAATGATCTCCTAGGAAAGGGCATCGAGTTGGTTGTTTATTGAAGATGTCTTTAGCCATTTGAGCTGTTAAAAGGAAGCTTTGTGACTTCATAATTTTACAGCATAATTTTCTTATAGGAATAACATTCGTTCTACAACGAGATGGTATACCATTTGTTATTCACTACACAGGCAAAGTTTTAGATCCTGCATAGAAAAATTATACGATGACTGAAAAGGAAATTCTTGAAAGAGTCTGGCCCTTGAGAAGATTAATCATATATTTTGGACTCCATGGTGAAAATATTATATTACACATCCATATGGTATTTAATGGAAAATAAAGATGCGAAGGCACATTTTCTTAGGTGGATTTTATTACTCTATGAGTTTGATTCAAAAATTAAGGATAAACCCGGAGTTTAGAATGTTGTGGCTGATCATCAATCCCATTTGTAGTTGAAGGATTCCCCCAACGCAGAGTCGATCAGAGAAACCTTCCCAGATGAGTCAATTTGCATTGCCAGTTATCTCCTGTGGTATGCCAACATAGTTAACTATCTTATTACCAAGCAGGTTCCCAATGGTTGGACTAAAAGTATTGATTAATTGAAGTTAAATTCATGGAAACACCATTGGGAGGATTCATTCCTTTTTTTGAAAGGCTGAATTGTGTCCGGAGAAGATGTATTACTCAAGAGGAATACCAGAGTATCCTCATGTATTGTCATTCTTTAGAGGTTGGATGACACCAATCAGGAAAAATAACCGCACACAAGATACTTTAATGTGGATTATACGGGCTGACCTAGTTTAGATATGCTTCTAATTTTGTTTATTCGTGCCCAATATGTCAAAAAATAGGAGGGACAACTAGCTACGGAGGGGAGATGCCCATGAAACCAGTGATTTTTTGCGATGTTGTTTATGCATGGGGCATATATTTTATGGATACCTTTCCCAGCAGTCATGTATTTCACTACATCTTGTTGGCGATTGATTATCTATCAAGGAGGGTGGAGGTTATCCCAACACGAGTCACAGACAAAAAGACTGTCTATATAAAGAATAATATTATTGCTAGGTTAGGGGTTCCTAAGGTCTTTATTTCAGATGGGGGGAATACCAATTTCAGCACAAAGTGACTAGTTGCTACCACGCACAGTCAAATATCATTGTGGAGGCTTCGAATATGGAGGTGAAGAGTATTTTACAGAAGATAGTCCATCCTGGTATGAATAATTGGTTCCATCTATTGGACCAAGTTCCATGGTCCTATATGATGACCTACAAAACTCTTCTTGGTACTTCACCTTTTAAAATGATTTATGGGAACCCATACAATTTTCTTGCTAAATTAATTCACAAGTCTAAATGGGTGATTAAACAGATTAACTGGAGTTGTAACCTAAGGAAATTATTTTGTTACTTGAATCTCAATGAGCTTCTGGAAATCAGGAACAAAGTGTATGTCAATAGTTTGATCGATAAAGACAAAGTTAAGAAGTTGCATGATCTACATATTTGATGCAAGAACTTTATTTCGAGATAAAAGGTACGGTTGTCTAACGCTATATTAAAGATTTTCCATGGGAAACTTTAGTCAAAGTGGCAGTGTGCCTACATAGTGAAGGAAGTGCACAGTAATGGAAGTGTATAGATAACTAATCTCATAGATAGTGCATGTTATTTCTTATCAATGAATAACTATTAAAGCATTTGTAGAATTCAAGGAACGGTTGGTCTAGGTTGAGATGATTGACTTAATGACTAAAAAGTATCTCGTAGACAACTCAGATACATCATGAAGATGCAACTTGAAGATTCAGATCAGATAGATTCAGCAGCCCATGGATTCACTCTACTCTTTCTATCTCTTTACTGACACTTGATTTATTCTTTTAGGGTCGAGTTTCTCTCCTTATTAGCTTCTTACTGCTTACTCAGTCTATTCAGAGCCTAACTATATGGGGAATCCATATCCTATTTCTATACATTTGTTTCAGTTCTCTTTAATCATCTCCTCGGTTCTTCTACCTTTGATTCTTTTCTTGTACTTCGGCTACTTGCAGCCTAAATATAGTGGGGATGTGCCCCTATTCTCTTAGTTCCTCTATTTATATTCTTTTGTACCATCCTCTTCATAAGTTTTTCATACACTAAGGCTATTTAAAGACTAAGTATAGGGTGTTCATACAAGTTTTTACTTTTTTATATTGTTACTTCTCTTTATAATTAGCACGAGCTATGTATTTCATTTGACTTATTGCCATGAGGACATAAAATAAGCGAAGTATAAGTGTGTGTGTTTATATATATGATATATACATTACTCAATTCTCGTACTTTCAAAGTTCTTGTATAATATTATTATGGGCTATGGGTACATGGATTTGAAAATATTTGTAATATAGTTTGTAAATTAACGAAATACTTCTAATATATTTGACATTGTTTCTACACATTTTGTACAAATTATTCTGATAATTGTACAAATTGTTTAATCACCATAAGACATTGTTTTCTATAACACACACACACACAAAAGCTTCTAAATAGTAAGCCGGTGTTTCCCTGACACTTACAAATTCACATAATGCTTATAAAGATTCACATCACTTGCTTTATGAGGTCCTAAATTCGAAGTTAACCTATCTTAACCATTAGGGTCTTGGACTTAATAATTCACACTTCCTTAGTTTCAATGATTTGTGTGCTATATTGCGTACTTACTCTCCATCTTAAAAAATATGACCAACACTCACTTGCACGATTGTATAAATCATGAATGTGTTGGAGTTTCACGTGAGGGATTGGGATTTGATATTTGAGTTGGGACCCAATCTTATGATGTTATAGGATGGGATAAATTAGTGAAGGCTTCCTAAAACCTGAGTGTCAGCAATCTTAACCAGTATGAGAACATGGTTCTGATACTGTTCCCTTCACATTTAGCTAAGTACCAAGGTGTGATGAAACTAAATTATATTGTTGATCTATGTGCACACTTGGTAAAAGCATTGGAGCAAGCCACAAATAAAAGAAAGAAAAAAGACAATGATTTATGAAAAGCTCTTACATTTAAAAGTCAAAAACAAAAGAGCTTCTACCAGTAGCAAGCGCTCCAAACATTTTCAATGTCCACTTGGACCAAAATATTAGGCTTTTATGAGTTAGGCTAGTACCTCAAAATGGGATCTGTGTAGTATAAAGATACAAGTCTGAGTATAGAAAAGTATAATACTCAAAAGAGACACACCTTTGTGCATTCCAAGGAAAACAAGTACAAATGACTCAACCTCTTTTGACGAACATACTGATCAACAACCAAAAAAGTCAACAAGGTACTTGAGAGAACCCTACATCCAATGAGATGGAGAGAAGAAAAAGACACAACCTGACACCCTCCATCTTCTGGCTTTTCATCTACCTATTTAAGTTTGACAACTAAAGAGATGGTGGATTGAATGCAAGAATACATTGAATCCCTAGTGTTGAGGATTAACTTCTTATGAGAGTCTCTTGGGCTAGTGCCTTAGATAGCATGTCAAATCAATTGTTACAAATGTGGCCAATACTTCAAGCCATCCATCTTATATTTATGTACGAATAGACAGTCTCATGATTAGAGAAGTTGAATTCCTCCAAGTTAAAACCTGGTTGAGCTTAGGGTATGAGGACTACTAAAACCAAGTATTCTGAATCAATATGGTGTTGTCTATGCACATGCACAGTCTGGGAAATCAACTAACATTCATTCTTTATTTGCTCGAAGACGAGCAATGCTTAAGTACACGTGGGTGATAAATCTATGATTCATTATCTTAAATTTCATTAATTGTACCTCTTTCTTTAGAAAAACTATGTAATTAACCACTAATTGATTTTGATTAATAATTTATTTCCTGTAAATAATTACATTAATATTAATTCTTAATAATTGGTCTTTGTGTTGTAAATATACATATATATATATATTGTGAAATTATTTTGTATATTTTCTAATTATTACAATTCCCATAAAAAATGACAGAGTGTTTTTAATAATATTATGTTCCATGTTCCTGTTTATGATTCGCGTTCTTTATCTCCTATCTCAAATGCTTCCATTCCTTTCCTCTGTGCTCTTACAGGAGGAAAGCACAAATCGAAAAATATCATTCAAGTTGACAGAAATGGAATGATTTTTTTAAGAAAATGTCACATTTAAGGTACCATTTGACAAATATGTGTCCAACAATCTTACATTTTAAAAGTATTTGAAAAGGATATGCACTTCTACCAGGACTCGCAGGAAGAAACCTGGATAGTATGTGAAGACTCATGTCTTATCAGTAGCCACTACTCACTGTGTCAAAAATAGGCGACTAACAAGGAAAAAGAGAGACAAGGGTGCTCACTATGTAAAAAGTCCCATCGGGGACATTGCGTTTGCATGCACTCTCTTAGATAATGGTTCTTCAACAAATCTTATGTCCTTAGCATTATATTACAAATTAGAGTTATGGCCACTCAGAAAATCATCGGCTACTCTAACTTATGGACTGATCAACAAATAGACCTAAGAGAGAAGTGAAGAATGTTGTTATCTTGTTTTAGGGGAAAGAGTACATAGTGGACTTCACTGTCCTTGATATGGAATCCCCTAATCATCGGAGAGAATCTCAAATCATTATTGAACGACCATTCTTGAGGATCGCAAGGGTAGTATTCGATTACAACATAGAAATGATGAAGTTATGTTCTTTATGTGGATAAGTGGAACTAGAGATGAAGCAGATAAAATGACAGAGAACCAACTCCAAATCTAGTACCGAGTATGCAAAATCATCAAAGACAGAGTGCAAGTTGATTAACACAACTGGATTTTAGTAATATACTCAAGCAAGATAGAGCGAGACCCTCTCATCTGGAGAGAATGCATTGCACAATGTAGTTATCCAGGTGTTTCTAGATTTACTTAGAGACATGTATGAATATACCCTTGATGACACAAAGATCACTTGGGATCTATCCGTCCCATATTCTATGAGATAGCCGATGTATATAGAAGATGAGTCGGATGTAGCTTTGGCTGAATTACGGTACTACTTTTGTGATCCAACTCACCTTTCATCAGAGTTGGTAGCCGGTACATCACAGATTGATCTACCATCATCCAACATAAAGTCGAACTCAGATGCCATTTAGTTGAACTTAATTGATGATTCATATTTTCCCGAGTTGAAGGCACTTAATCCTACACTAAAGTACGCTTTTACTGCAAGATCTAAAGGAAAATTTCTTGTGATCATTAGCTCAAGATTATCTGCAGAACAAGAGTCCAAGTTTCTTGAAGTTCTTGAGCGGAACCGCAAGGCCATTGGTTGGACAGTGATGAATCTCATGGGGATTAACCCCACACTATACTAACAACAAATATATGGAGAGGATTACATGATATCTTCCCATAAATTTCAGAGAAGACTAAACCCTAATCTTCATGAATTAGTTAAGAAAGAGATGGTCAAATAGTGCAAAGCAGGGGGTTCTATTCCCTATTTCTGACTCCAAGTGTGTGGCACTACTTCATGTTGTTTCGAAGAAGTTAGGAATCCAGATGATCACAAATGAGGATGGTGTAAAGATCGTGACACGAGTACCCACGTCGTGGTGCGTCTATGTCGACTACAGGCACCTGAATGGTGCGACCAAGAAAGATAAATTTCCTCTACCCATAAATTGATCAAAT
The DNA here is from genome assembly GCA_037367405.1 of Ottelia alismoides. NCBI lineage: Eukaryota > Viridiplantae > Streptophyta > Magnoliopsida > Alismatales > Hydrocharitaceae > Ottelia > Ottelia alismoides. Next base: position 808,048 of record JAZKJV010009743.1, on the reverse strand, counting down.
CTTGGATAGACTTGTAGTGAAAGCGTTCTTATTTTCTTTATGGGTATCTGGTTACAGTCAGGTAGCTATAACTCTTGAGGATCAGGAAAAGACCACATTTACATGTCTTTTTGGTACTTACACCTTCAGGCACATGCCATTCCAGCTATGCAATACCCCTGGCACATTTCCGCAGTGCATGATCGTCGTATTTGCCAAGATGTTGGGCAACTTTATGGAAGTCTTCATGGATTACTTCTTGATCCATAGTTATTCTTATTATACATGTTTAGCACACTTGGACCGAGACTTTAAGAGGTGTAGGGAGGTCAATTTGATATTCTCCTGGGAGAAAAGTCAATTCATAGTGAAAGAGGGTATCTTGTTGCGACACATCATCTCCAAAAAGGGAATGGAGGTTGACCCTGCCAAGGTGGATGTGAACAAGAAACTTGAGCCACCAACTCACTTTAAGTTAGTGCGATCATTCTTAGGGCATGTCAAATTTTGTCGAAGATTTATTCATGATTTTTCAATGATCACACATCCATTGACTGAGCTCTTGGGTAATGACATCGAGTTCATTATCGATGACTAGTGTCTAAGGGCCTCTGAGAACTTGAAAAAGAAAATATGTGAATCGTTGATTTTACAAGCTCCTGACTAGTCTCTCACATTTGAGATCATGATTGATGAATCAGATTTTATGGTTAGAGCTATGTTAGGACAAAGAAGAGATGAGATTTTGTATGCGATTAACTATGCTATCAAAGTTTTGGATCCTGCATAGAGAAATTATATGGTGACTGAAAAGAAAATGCTCGTAGTAGTATGAGACCCATTGAAATTCAGATCATATATATTGGGCTCCATGACGATTTTTACAGATCACACAACAATCAGGTACCGTTGACATGTATTTTCGAGGGTCTGAGTACCTAATTTTGCACTAGGATAGTGCTAACTCCGAAAAACATGTATCAAAAAACAAATAAATTACCTGACTTAATTTATATTATGAGAAAGGCAAAGTATAGCGTAAGTCAGCGTCGAATCCAAAGGGATAGGAAGATTCTGTGCTTTCTTTTACAAATCCGAAATAAAAATACTTATTTTATAAATTGGTGAGAGTTTTTGTAAAATGTTAAGATAACCAAAAATAAAAAATACTAAATTCAAATGATACACAATGGTGTAGGTTGGCGGGATTTGATAACTCCCCCTCTACACAACAATCTTAAAAGCTTATGCGACTCTGGGGTCTCATGGATTTCCCAAATTGTCGCAATCTCTGGTGATCTAGAAAGGTGAGTATGTTGTGGTTATTACCACAGATCGTACTCAAGCCTTGTGCCATGACCTGATTTTCCAGGAGTCAAGGATGGTCACCGATAAATTCGGATCACTGCGATATTCTTAGTGAATACCTGCAAGAAGGAGAAACTGAAAAAATTATGATAGGTAAAAAATGAAAGTAATAAAGATGAGATAATAAAAATATGGTGATCGACAGATCAGGAGGAAGCCTCTGGAATCGGATTCGCAAAGGGTCAGAAGAAATGATGAATGATGTTATTGCCGGCACTCAGGGTGGAGACTCAAGAGTCAGATTCACTGGGGGTCCCAATGCACAAGTCGACGATATCACTTCAAAGCTTTATCATTACTCAAATGTATGATTATTTGTGGTGGTGAAATTTTGTTTAATTAAATGATGACAGAAGTGGTTGGAGTGGAATTGATTGGAAATCGAATGACAGTATAGAATTCGATTGTTAGATTACAAAGTGAATTATCGTTCCTTTCCCAAATCCATGCCTCCATATGTTATATATACACATTTACCATGATTGTTTCCTGCCAAGAGACATATCTCTTCAATAATGCATGCATCTCCTCGTCACAAAGATAGACCTCTTCAATTGGCACAGAAAGTGTTAGTGCCTTTTCACATTAATGCCATATCATTGGTGCCTTTTCATCATATTATTTCTATTCTCACGTTGGCCCCCTTTTAACTAATTCCCATGGACAACCTTTCTTACCAATCATTGTCTATTCAATTTATTACATTTTTGTTTATTTATTTGGAGATATTAGGTTTCCATTTTTAAATGGTATTTTGATATTAAATATTTGTAGCACCATGGAAAAGGGTAATAGTAATGGCCTTTGCTAAGAGGATATCCATAGATGTGGATGTCCATAGTGTTTGTTCTCCTTAAATTTGGATGGATGTAATGGACTTATACAAAATTTATTATTGCAACTTTGCATTCCTCATAACATTGATTGTGCATATATACAATATTATTGATGTTTTAAATATTATGCAATGATAGTACTAACACTTATATCAAGAGGAAATCGAAAATAATGCATTTATGTGCTTCTAAAAACCTACTCAATTTATCATCTTCTTCTCTCTAGATTAGGGTATAAATAAAGATGAATTGAAGAGTAATATGTGACTACATATGTGATCTAATCATGCAAATCGGTATGCAAAATGCGTGTAATACCATTCCTTAAAATAATTATACATCATATTGTTGGACATGTGAGCCCCTGGCGAACCATTCTTACAATAAATATTATTGTAATATATATGTTTATCAATAAAAGTTATTGATGTTTCACCCCCTTTCTGAAATTAAATGAATGAATGCACTATAAGGTCCCTCTGTACAATTAGGGTTATGTACCATGGCCATCTTGATAATCATATACCTTTTGATTCATTAAATGAATCATAGAGGTTGGTGTTTGGATGAATATCCAAGGAGTTAGATAGAGGACTCATCAAACACCATCAAATGATCATTAAGAGATGATCTCCAGCTTGAGTATGAGATGGCAATCCTTTCTCACATAGGTTGATATCTGACCGCGCAGGTCCTCTGCATGGGAATAATGATTCGGAGGTGTCAGATTACTTAGGTCAATGGGTTGACTTAACGAGATCGAGATAACCTAAGTCCTATGTTGAATGTTGTCACAGCATAGGCACCCATCCTCTGACCAGAGACAGATGTGTTACTATATGTCTGAGTGTGTACATTTGGCAGACCAATAAGTTGATGACCTAACCGAGGTCTATAAACTGGCGCGCTGGTGTGCATGTAAGGGCATATGAGTAATACGATCTCTCAAAGGGATCATACAGGTTCACTTATGAACCGGAAGACATGAGCTCACTCATGAGGTATTGGGACTGATCAAATTCCATGCATGGTCGTCGTGCTTTGGAAGCATGACATGAATTTGAAGGTATGATATATACTTTGGGAAAGCATATGATCAACACCAATTCCAAATGACCAAGATTGAGGAACTTAGTGATCAAACCCTGAAGAAGATAGTTAAAATTGATCTTGATCTTCAGGTTGATCATAGGTCTTCCAGTATGCAGGATGTACATGTATTAGGAATACCTGAGGGTGATGTCATCATAAACGATTGTATAACCATGACGCTTCCATTCCGAGGGAGTGATGAAATAGGTCTGGATTTTAGTGACTCCTCTTAGTAGAGAAGCAATCTGATCTTGATCCAAGTGTTGGACATTGGTCTGAATGAGATTCAGATGCAATGAGAAGATTAGATTTGCGTTCTTGATTTAATCAAGCATCTGTGGGAGGTTCGTAAGATCTGGATTTGAGATGAGATCTCAATATCCAAGTCACTATACGTGAAACAATACAATCTCCATGTCCTTATCTCCAAGTATCTGCGGAGAAAGCACATTATTCTTGAAGGAGTTCAAGAATAATTCCTATGATGAATTCTGTATCCAAGAAGGTCTTGATGATTAAATGGGATTTAATTATCAATTTTAATATGAATGAGATTCATATTGTGAGAATGATTATCCAAGATAATTAAATGGGATTTAATTATCAAGGGTTGCATAATATGGATAGTACTATCCATAATATCTGTATATATTATAAATGTGATTTATAATATATATGTCAGAGAGAGAGAAACTTTGTAAATAACATTTGTTAATTATTAACGTGGATTGTATTCACATTAGTTAATTAAATGGGAATGTAATTTACAAATTAGTTTGGGTTGTGAAAATGATTCACATATTTATCAATGGCATGATTGAAAAATTCACAAAATTAGTTTGGGTTGGAATTAACTTGGTGGATATTTTTGTGATAATATTTATTACAAATTTATTAAGAAATAATAGATAAAAATAAAAAGGAAAATAATCACCACAAATATTGGTGGCGTCAACCATGGGAGACGCCCCCTAAATTTGGGGGTGGTTTATTATCTCCTCTATTTTTTTATTTAGTTATCTCTTAATAATTAATTTATGTTAAATTAAATTATGTTGATAATGTTGCAACATATATTTGATTTAAATATAAATTAATGTTGTTGGTTTTTAACCAACAACCATCTTGGTCGTTGATTAATACATAGATCAACTTGGCCGTTGGATCTATATGTCGCATGGATTGAGATCCATTGGATCCCAAACTAATATATAAGGAGGGATATCCTATCCTTTCGAGGTACATTATTAAGAGTTGTACAAGGTTACTACTCTCTCTCTCATTCTCGTCTACTCTCTCTCTCTATAAGGTGGATGTCCATCTTTTTCATCGAGAAGGAGAGCGTCTTGCCTTCGCCTTCGACGACTCGAGGATCTCCTTCTTCCTTGGGGCTGCTTGCTCTAGAGAAAGACGACGGATTTCGTTGGACGAAATCAGGGGACTTGTAGCTTGAATCTTCATCGAGGATTGCGGGAAGAACGTGTCTCATCAATGCACCCGCAAGTGCCATCTTCGTGGATCGGACTTGAGACAGGAAGATCACTTGTTTTAGAGATCTCTTGATTACAACCACGCTTCAAGAGGTATTCCTTGTACGTTTTGGTTTGATGAAATGATCCGAGAAATGTTCTCGTGATCATGTGGTTTCATCACTTGATTAAAAAATTTTAATTTCCGTTTCATCTAATGACTAGTCGCCCTGATCGCATATGATGCGATCAACACGCTTCCGTGATTCCCTTGAGGATTCTCAATATCCTTCAAGTGGTGTCAAAGCCTTAGGTCGAATAAGGTTTTGGATATGATCCATAGACCTAGAACGACGTGGGTTTGAAAGGGTCGCGAAAGTTTTGTCGCATTTCAATTTTCGCACCTCTGTCTAATTGGAATTTTTTAGTACTGTTTAAATTGTTTAAACACGAAATTTGCAATTATATTTTGTTCCCCATTTAATAAGGAAATCATATAATCTGAGTTTATGTAATTTGGAATTTATTTGATCAAGATATGGCCCTTTGAATAAACATGTATTCACTGTTGCGGGAACAACAAATCTAAACATGATTAATGAATTAATTAATGTTTTGATACTCTTAGAAATGCGTGAAATATAACTTATTTTCTTTCATAAATCAAATTAGCAATATAAAGAAATTGATTTTGCGTAATTTGGATTTATATTGATCGAGATAAGTTAATTTTAGTGATGGGGGTCACTGCTGAAAATCGACGAATTTGATCATGAACCTTGTGATAGTCATTCAAATATGATGATGAAAATTAATTGTTAACTTTCTGAAATAATTAGGGATAAATATTTTTGAAATATTTAAAGAGATAATTATTTCTTTGAATGACATTTTCCAAAACCAAGATGATAAGATAGTTGATCTTGATCATTAATTGGTTGATGTGAAATCATCAACAAACTTTTTCATGAAGAACCTTAGTTTATCCTACAATAGTTGTAGGACAACTTTTACATGAAAACCCTATTTCTTGAATAGGATTGGAGATTTGTTTAGCAAATCTCCTTATAATATTATCAAAATTGTTTTGATGTATATTATATGGTATAATTTCGGTTGAAAAACCGATGAGCATCTCAAAGTACATGATGATCTATCTGACATTATCCTTTCCTGAGGTGGATATGGTGACTAGTCAGAGAGCATTGGGGTAGCGGGTTGCAACGTATGTGGTCCGTCCCACTCTCGTCGGTACTGGCCATGACAACGGGTAGGGACTTGATAATGTCGGAGAAATCAGTGTATTTTTTTAATTATTAAAATTCGAATAATATGTACTTTGAGATTATACCTACTATTCAAGTAAAAATCAATTTTGTTGATTGATGATTGGATTAATGATTAATTTAATTTGATTAAATTAATTGTATCCAATAAACACTCTATTATGAATAGATGTGTAATTCCCTTGGAAGAATTAATTATGTGAATATGATTCACGATAATTAATTGTAAAATTTGAATATGAGATGGAGGATCACATTAGTGACATCTATGGTTTCCCGTCGAGGCGAAGGGTTCTGTCGCCAGGGATTGTATGTAGGAGACGCCTGTCCGAAGTGACAGCTCCTGTATGCAAGCGCATCTGGATCGGGCTCTTTGCATCTCAAAAGAGTAAGGTCGTATGCGTAGTGACCCCAATATCGAGTCCTCTTATTATTGGGGTGATATTGGATTGCGCATAGCAAGTTCTAATCCTGTTGACGGTTGGTTCAATTAACAAGGGGTCAACATCATCTTAGGGGTTGTGGGCCCGGGTGTTAAAGACCGAATTGGGAATGCAAGTTAGACTTGCAAGGCAGAATTAGTTCTCGCTTCTTTTTATAGGAGTAGCAAGTTCTCATATTATTGGGATGCGACAAAGATAGGAAAGGTGATCCCAGATCATGCTTGAGATATAGCAGTAAGTGTATCTCTTACTTTGAAAGACATTAAGGGAATAATCTTTCAAAGTTGACATAGCAAGACAATTTGATTAAAAATGCCTTAATTAAATATCTTAAAATGAATATATAATTATTTATGTATTCTTATATATTGCATTCTTAATTTCAGAAAATGAAGTCCATGAACCCACTTAGCAGGCTCCTGGAGTCAACCAGTTGACCGGACCAAATTATTCGGATTGGATCCAAAATTTGGATCTTGTCCTTTCTGCGGGGCACATCTTGTATGTGTTGTCAAAGGACAAGATAGCAGACCCTCTGACTGCGGAAGATAAATCATATAATGAGAAATATGATGAAGACCATAATCTGGCAAGGTGTTACATCCTTGGGTCATTGTCCAAATTGCTTCAGAAGCAACATGTGGAAATGAACCATTGCCAAGAGATTATGCTGAATCTGAAGGAAATGTTTGGTGACATAAACCGCTCACAGCGTTACAACGTGATGAAAGAGCTTATTCGCTGCAAGATGCAGGAAGGGACCTCTGTCAGAGAACACATACTCAAAGTGTTTGGGTACTTAGGAAACCCTGGGAGCCTACTGATGAATACCCATTCATCACTCTTTATTCTTCTATTTTAGCTACAAAAACCTTTGCAAATACATGTAGATATGTGTAAATACAAATAAATACCAAAAGCATGCATTGTGTAAAAACCTATAATTAGCATGTTTTTGTGCACAAAATAAAAGAATAAAGAGCAAAAAGAAAAAGAGGGAAATATTTAGAATAAATATTGAGCAACCTAACCCAAGGGAGGGCTCAGCATGGGCCTGACCGCATAAAAGCCAAAGTAGAGGGAGATAGGAGCTCACTTGTTTATATTTGTAAATAAATTAAACTATATATTTTCCTCACCCAAAAAGAAGCTTGTACATATTGTATATATTCTATTAAAAACAAAATAAAAAGATAAAAATCAAAAAGACAAAAATACCCCTTCACCATGTGTATAGACCACACTCTTGTATTTATTTAACCCTATAAATAAATTCATTTATTTTCTAAACTTTTTGTAAATATTCTATATTACCTTTTGTAAATAAAATAAATAAAAAGAAACAAAACAAAAATCAAATCAAAATTACAAAATTGAAAATACCAAAAATACATTGTATTAATACCATGTATATAAATGTAGATATCCATTTATTTCACACTTGTATATAAGTGATAAAAATAAAATAAAAATATTCTTTTATTCCATATTTCATCTTATAAATAAATAAAATAAAATACAAAATGAGCATAAAAACACAAAAAAATAACAAATAAAAAATCAAAAATAAAAATTCATGTAGTGTACATATACCTATATATAGAGCTAACCTATTTTTATTTCCAAAAATTAATTAAAAATCACCAAAAAATAGAAAAAAATAAAAGAAAAATATTTCATGTTTTGAGTTTTCACTAATTCGACCTATTTATGCCCTAAAAAAATAAAACAAAAATCGCATACACGTGGCCGCTCCTGGTTGGTCCACGGGGGAATGTTGACCCCGGTCAACTCCCCCGCGACCCCTTTCCTATTCTGGACCTCGCGCGCCGCGTCACCTTCTCCGATTTATGCACGCGCATCCAGGCTGTCCCCCACTCAACCCCCGCGCCCGGACTCTTCGCCGCACATCCCTCTCCCTCGCCCGATCCTTCGCCATCGAATCTACACTTTCCATCGCCGTCCTCACTCAACCCTAATCGCCCGGCCACATTATAAAACCATCACCTCCGCCGCCTCCGCGCCGCATCTTTGGCCCATCTCCTTCTTCCCCGTGACCTCCATCGGCAAGGCGAGAGTGACAGCAAGCTTTTGCCCGTGTTGCAGTGAGGCGAGAGGGCGATTCCATCGATCCGGCGTAACCTCGCCGTCCTTGCTCCGCCGCCGCGTCGAGCATCGAGCTTCAGGCCTTGACGCCCTTCGAAGCTACGACCCGGAGATAGCCCATCTCCAGCACAGTCTCCAGCATCCATCAGGTAGCCTTAATTCTTTTTAATTTAGCTTAATTTCCGATTACGCCCAAATCATCGCTCCGACGTATATCTTCGATTCCGGCCACTCCGATCACCCACCTTCCAATCCGACACCGCCATCATCTTCGCAACCTCCTCACGCACCTTCTTCACCCCTTCACTCAACCCAGATCGCACAGGATCTGGGATTCGAGCTCCCTCGCCGTCGCTTCGCCGGAGCTCGTTCGCCACGCACCACCGTCCACCTTCACGCCACCTAACCGGGTCGAGGCACTTTGCCCTCGACCCGCGAAGCTTCTTGACTATTTTTCAGGTCCAAAGGAGGTGTCTGAGCCTCCTTCCCAGTTCAGCCAGGAGCTTCGAGCAGCCAGGTCTCGCCGGAGCCCCTCCAGGGTTCGGTTGGACCCTTGGCCATCACCAGCAGCTGCGGGCAGTCACCAGGAATCTTCTCCGACCTTCAGGCGCAGCTGAGGAGGACCGGAGTTCACGCGGGACGTCGGCGAACTTAGCCGGCGTCGAGTTCTTCCTCCACCTTCCAGAGCCGTCCGATGAGGTCCTCGCTCCAGATCTAATCCTGAGCGTCCATCCTTGGAGGAGCAGTAGCCGTTGATCTATCTGAGATCTCATCTGGGCCGTTGAGCAGCGAGGTTAAGCCACGACGTCTCTCAGCCGTTCGATTATACACGTGGCTGCACCTTGACCATCCGATCTGAGCTAGATTACCTTCGAAGAGCCACGTCGCATCTGCACCGTCCGATCACCCACGTGGACGCATCCCAGCCGTCGGATCAGGCCAGCGTTTCAGAGTTAAAGGCGCGTTTGTTCTCCGCCGTCCGATCATCCACGCGTCATCATCTGGGCCGTCGCTATTAATAAAGGGGTAAATATCATAGGCCCCCCTCTGTTTGTTTTATTTCGTTTAAGTCCTGTAATTTTCAATTCTAGTTGTTTATTTTCTGGGTAATTTGCATCAAGGACCTCGCGCTTTATTTTAATTACATTTATACCCCCGCCAGTAGAGACCCACGTGCCTCATCACGTGTATTCTGGGTTATTTGCAATACATGCCCTGTATGTTCTGGATGTTAATGAATGCATGAAATGTTTTGTTAAATTGCAATTATACCCCTGTGAAGGCTGAATTGGCGCATGTGCTTTTATTTCTTGGACTTTTTGCAACCTTGCCCCTGGGGTTTTGATACGTGTTATCAAAAACCCCTAGGACTTGGTTTTTGTTACAAATCAGTCCCTGTGTGCCCCAGACACGTGCTTGGCACGTGACTTCTTGGGTATTTTGCACCAGGACCCCAGAACTTTTGGGTATTTGCACTTAGGTCCCTGTGCACAGTGCCCCACCTTTATTTTTGAATAAAATATCAAACGACCTCCAAATCCAATGAAATTTTGACACATGGCTCCTGCCATGGTGTAGGAATTTCTATGATTTTTGGGGACATTTTGGATTTCATTTATTATTTTTAAAAATTCAAAAACACTTATTTTCGCCACTGTTTGACTTTAAAAATACCAAAAAAATATAAAATCACCTTTAAAAATTCTAAAAAAATTAGGTAATGTTGTTTCTGTTTGCTTGATTTTCTAGCCAATTTTGGCTACTTTTCATCACTTAAAAACCATAAAAATTGAAAAACCCTTAAAAACTCATAAAAATTGTAGTAAATAAATTAAAAATCCAAAAACAACAATTAGGGTGCCTAAATTTTCCTTGTTCTTCATAGATTATAGGAAAATTACCTCCAGGGTTGTTTGAAGCTCGTAAATATTTTATTTTTGAGTTTCTAACCTTGCTGGACAGTACCCATTGTTTCTTGCCTTGTTTGATTTTTAATAAATATTTTATGCATTAGAAAAATTCCAAAAATTCACCAAAAACAGTAAAAAACATTTAAAACATAAAAACCAATTTTCTGGAATTTTTGCATCATTTCTTGTGTGTTGTATAAATTGTTGAAGTTGCATTACATTCATTTTATTCCATTTTCTTATCTTTTAAAAAATCAAAAAAATTACAAAAACAAATAAAAACCATAAAAAGACTATTCGGGATTCTTGACTACATCGTAGGCCGCAAGGCCAATCTGTGCTCCTTGTGTTCGACCCTGGGAGCTATGCCAGGTTAATCCTATAGCAGGACCACTTCTATCTTGTGTTTTGATTGATTGATTTCTTTGTGAGTGGTTTATTTTCTTGATTGACTCAGCCCGAGTGATTGAGGTCGCAACGACCTATTTATTTTACACCTTTACCTCTGCCATTTGGGCGGCGATCAGAATGGCGCCGTTGCCGGGGATCACGGCTTTGTAGTCAGTTTTCCATTTTTGTCTCTCTCTATATTATTGTTGTTTTCTGACCATTCTCTCTCTTTGATTTTTGTGCGAGGTACTACGTGGAGATCTTGGAGTATACTTTTTGAGGACCCGCACGGGAAGAAGACCAGGAAGAGAGAGAGAGGAGAAGAGATTTTCATTTTAGAGAGAGAGAGAGAACATTTCTTGTTGTAATAATTTAGGACTTGAACTCTGGACACTCTTGGACATTTGTAACTTAGCGGGTCTGTTTCGCCGAGCACCGGTGTGCTCGGGGGACCCATCTGATTTTCGCGGCTTTTTATCGTGGTTTTCATAGCTAGCTGCCTTTTCCGGTGTTTACGCGGTTTTTCTCGAGCCCCTAGATTTAGGAATTTCTGTTGATTGTGACGTAGATATTTAAGGCCCAAACACCTAATAGAATATCTGTTCCCATAGAACGTAATTGGACCTTAATAAAATTCATTGAAAAAGTTAGTTTAATTGAATTTGAGACCACGTGCCGTGAGGAGTCACATACAGCGCTGGCAGGACCCGTTGTGGCGGGCACCGAGTGACTCCCAAGATCGGACTCCGGACTCAATTCGATTAGCTAACTATTGTTCTTCACGATCAATAGAAATTGCTTGTCTAAGGCCGGTTTTCCCCGCTGCACCATTTAGGTAGTTTTAATTCTGTCTTTAAATTCTGCGCGGATCACTTGCATGTAGAGTGCTGGAGACAAGGTACGCATTTCTTTCTCTGCATGCATCATTGATTTTCTCGCGCATCGGCTTTTTCGTCTTCTCCCTCTGTTTTTGACTTAATCATCAGGAGAATCGGAAAAACCGTTAGGCCGCTTGTATTTATTTTTGAAAAAATATTTAAAGAGAAAAACAAAAAAATTGGGACTGGATAACATTATTGACCCTAAAAGACACTCACCAGAAAAATTTGTCTTGGGGAGAGCAACCCCCTCATTGTTTGGTTTGATTGTGCGAGAGAGTGACCCGAACACTAGGTAAAGCCCTCCGGTACTCATCTCGACTGATTACCGACTCTTCTGTGCGGGACAGTCGGTTGAGAGAGTATCGGGTATCCTAACAGGTCACGTTAATCGCTCTGATATCTTGTATGTTCACCAAATAAAATTGACAAGATAAATTGACCGATCTTTCACGGTCTTCACATTGTGTTGCGTTGGTGAACCAGGGGTTTGCTTGCGATCATATTTTCTCCAGATCCCATCCGCCCAACTCGCCAAGATCAAGATGATGGGCAGACGATCTCTTAGGCAGCCTCTGGCTGCACCGCTTTCAGGCGCGTCTACTCCATCATCTAGGTTGGCCCGTGAGAGTCGAGACCAGCTCTCCGGGCCCGAGTTCGAATCCACCCTGTTCCCCCTCGATCCCATTTCTTCTGTTCCTGAGAGACATGAGCCCGAGGAGAGACGAATTAATTTGACCGAACCTGAGTTGGGCTCTTCTGATTTTGCAGACATCCCAATGGCTGGAGCCGGTAGTTCAGACGATCGCCAGCCCGAACACTTTGTTTTAGACCAGGGAGCGATCAACTCCACCCTGATCGCATCATTAGAGACGGTTCAGAACCAGTTACGCGATCAGGGGGCATTCATGATAGAGATGAGGAGGGAGTTGGAGAGACTCCGAAGAGAGCGAGAAGAGCCGAGCGAGCCGGAGGACATACCTGATGCTGATGCAGAGGCAGCAGCCGCAGCAGCAGCTGCCGCAGCAGCGGCAGCCGCCGCAGCAGCGAGACCGATGCGGGAATTACACAACCCCGGATCTACACTGATGCACCAATGGGTGGTGATTCCTGCTATCGTGGGGGATTTCAAGTTCCCTCCGAACACCCTGCAGATGCTTCCTCATTTTCACGGACTCGCCACTGAGGAACCCCACCTCCATCTCCAGGAGTTTCTGATGATCTGCAGCACTGTCCACGACCGTCGTGTGGACCAAGATACGATTCGAATGATGGCCTTCCCTTTTTCACTGGCAGATAGAGCAGCCGCCTGGCTGAAACATCTAGGGAAGTTTGTCTACACCTGGGATCAGCTCCGCACCGAGTACTTGAACAAGTACTATCCACTCGGGCGGACGAATGCAGCGAGGGCCCTGATCAACAACTTCTCCATGCTCCCTAACGAGCAATTTCACGAGGCATGGGAGAGGTTCAGAGAGCTTCTGGATAGATGCCCCCACCACGACATTTCGAAGCCGAACCTAGTTCAGAGCTTCTTCAGTGGGCTAACACCAGAGCTTCAGGGTCTGGTGAATGCTTCTTGCGGCGGGTCCTACTTTGCCAAGGACCACAACCAAGTCTGGGCCATCTATGAGGAGATGTCCGAGAATTACATGGTGATGTCCCAGACTCGGTTGTACACTCAGAGATCTCAGCAGCCGCCAGGACCCGTGCAGTATCAGCGGATAGCACGGGTTGATGCAGGTCCATCCAGTTCGTCCACAGTTGCAGCCGCACAGGCAGAGTCGGCCGCTGCGGACATGGGGATTATTAGCGAGAAGTTGGACCGCATGGAAATCATAGAGAAGAAGCAGTGCCAGGGCATAACTCAGATGGAGGAAATGGCACAGACTCTGAGCGACATGAAGACCCAGCTCTTGTGTCTCCAGGAGGCACAGACGGCTCCTCAGCCCCGTCTTCTGTCGCGAGGCGATTCCGGCGGCAGCCGCAGCTCGTCCCAGCGCTCCAGCTCCTTGCAGCAGCCTAGACAAGTTCACCTTGTACAGGCGGAGCCGTACCAGCAGCAGCAGCCCTCTTACCAGGCACCACCATCTCCAGACTTACAGATGGTGGTATATCAGCCGGATCAGCCTCTGGATGTACTCCCACCCGCCCCATACGATGCAGAGCCGCTGATGGATGTCAACGGGATTTGGTATGACCGGCCCCAGCCTGGAATCCGACGAGACCATCCCGGATTCAGGTGGGGGAATGGGGGTAACCAACCCCAGCAGCAGCCAGCCGGTCAGGGAGGGCAGTACTCCCAGCAGAGGGATCACCAGCAGCACCCAGCACACCAGCCATCATCATTCGCATCTCGTCCCTATCAGCAGCAGGGACAGAGTTGGAGACGTGAGCAGCAGGCTCACCAGCAGCAGCATCATTCCTCTTACCCCTCTCAGTCACAGCAGCACCAGGTCCAGCAGCCTCATTACCAGAGAGGCAACCCGTCGGGCTCCCATGAGAGCCCCGCCATGGATGATATAGCCCGCCTCTTCACAGAGCAGCAGGCTACATTTAGACGGGAGATGGACGAGTTCCGCCAGGAGATGCGGGACCTGATGAGAGGGAAGGCCGCCATCCCTGCACAGATCGAGCCGAACCCGAATAATTTGAAGAGGAAATCTGAGCAGGTAGTTCACACTGAGCCTACCACTTCTAGTGACTCATTTGATGTTATCTCGTCGGATTTATTTGATGCTGATTTTGTCACACTTAGGAGCGGTAGAAGACCAGCAGGAGGCGCCTCATCTGAGCGACCACACGAGGATTCATCTAGAGCGCCAGACGAGGAAGAGGAGAGCGGTACTGAAGCCGCACATCCTGATGAGGGTGGTACTGATGCCACCCGAGATGCTGATTCCACCGGCGGTACTGAGGCCGCCATTTCACCACATAGAGGAGGTGGTACTGACGCCACCAGGAGAGCCGAGCCAGCCCGCGGTACTGAGGCCGCAAGACGTTTAGTTGCAGAGCCAGCCAGAGGTGGTACTGAGGCCACCAATATTCATTTTGATAGAGATGTTGTCTTTCCTCGAATAAATGTATCTCAGAATTCTGATTTGAATAAAGGAAAAGGTTTAGTTTATTCTGATCCCACTGTGGTGAATGATGTTATTGAGGATCCAGTCATTGAACCGTCTAGGCCTATTCCTAGTCCTTCATCTGAGAAGGACCCTGTGATCCCCTTTCCTAGAGCCCTTGAGTTGGGGAAGGGGAAGAAAAAAGAAAAAGATCCAAAAAAGAGAGAGCAGGAGGAGTTCAGCCAGAGCATGATAGACCGATTTCACATCCAGCTGACCCTCAATGAGGCTTTGAAGCACATCCCTCTTCTTCAGCGGTCCTTGAGAGACAGGACCACAGTCAGGAGGACGAAGAGGAACAAGACCGCAGAAATTCATGTGCTAACAAAAGCCACGTGTTACGCGATCCAGAACCATCTGCCGACTAAGAGGCCAGATTTAGGGGCCCCGTATGTCAGATGTCAGATTAGTGAGCAGAGGTTCGACCGTACTCTCTTAGATAGCGGATCGTCGATCAACCTTCTTCCGGCAGCCCTTCTCGACCACTTAGAGTTGGGTACTCTTAGACAGAGCAGGACATACCTTCAGTTTGCTGATCGGTCTGTCAAGAGGCCAAAGGGGTTGTTACGAGACGTTGTCGTCACGATTCAGGGTTTGCAATTCCCCGTGGACTTCGTAGTGCTGGACATGGAGACCCCTGACTCGTTGACCGATTCCCCCATTATCCTCGGTCGCCCGTTCTTGGCCACAGCCAAAGCGGTGACTGACCATGACAGTGGGAAGATATTCTTTCGCGTCCAGGGCGAGAGTATACAAATAGAGACGGTTAAGGACCACAGAGCCAGAGCTAGATCCCGCTCACATGACAGTACAGATTCAGAGCAGCTGACAGACGTAGAGCCAGACATCCACCAGGACTGTGATTTTGTGATCACAGATGATGAGGCAGCTTGGGCAGATCCTGCAGCACAGACTATCCTCTCATATTCAGATACATCTGATGCAGAGATGATAGCAGAGGATAGTCTGGAGAGCACAGCCTTGGTTCAGGATACTATTGAGTCAGCAGAGTCGGACCTTGATCGCGACACGATTTCCAGTGATGGTGGTACTGAGGCCACCCTGCTTTATGGTGGTGCTGATGCCACCTTGTTCTCCGGTGGTACTGATGCCACCGAGTCTGATATAGATCCCTCGGATTCAGAATCTGATTGGGCAGATTGTGATGATCAGATGCCAGATCTGGATCCACCTGAGCCTATAGATGAGGAGGAGGTAGAGGCAGAACAGATCAGAGACAATGCAGAGGACCCGCCTTCTCCAGATCCAGTTTGTGAGAGTTCATTATCATTTTCCCAGGCAAATTTGGCAGAATTATCTGCATACACACATCTTCTTCAGAAGCCAGATTTGCCAACACCTAGCTGTCCAGAGCTAAAGCCGCTCCCTACTTCGCTGAAGTATCGATTCCTTGCGGGAGAGTCTGAGATGTACCCAGTCATCATCTCTGCAGATCTGACTGGAGAACAAGAATCCCGTCTGATGGAGGTTCTTGAAAAGAACCGCAAGGCAATTGGATGGAGCGTAGCGGATCTCCAAGGGATTAGCCCCTCATTGTGCTCCCACCATATCTATCTCGAGGAAGGGGCGAAGCCGTCGCGTGAGTTCCAGCGGCGACTGAACCCCAACCTAAGAGAGGTTGTTATGAAGGAAATATCAAAATGGTGGAGTGCAGATTTTATTTATCCCATTTCCGACTCCAAGTGGGTGAGCCCCTTGCATGTGGTGCCCAAGAAGACGGGCATCACGACTGTGATCAATGAGTCGGGAGAGGAGATTGCTACACGAGTACCCACCTCTTGGAGGGTTTGTGTTGACTACAGGAGACTCAACCAGGCCACCAAGAAGGACCATTTCCCCCTGCCTTTTATTGACCAGATCATAGAGAGACTGGCAGGGAAGAGCCATTACTGCTTCCTGGATGGGTACTCGGGCTACAACCAAGTGGCCATCGCTCCTGAGGATCAGGAGAAGACCACCTTTACCTGTCCCTTCGGTACTTACGCCTTTCGACGCATGCCATTCGGGCTATGTAACGCCCCTGCGACTTTTCAGAGATGCATGCTGTCAATATTTTCGGACATGGTAGGGGAGTGTTTGGAGGTCTTCATGGACGACTTCTCGGTTTACGGCGACGGTTTCGATTCCTGTCTTGATTGCCTAGACCGAGTGCTCCAGCGATGCATTGCTACCCGCTTAGTTCTGTCTTGGGAGAAGAGTCACTTCATGGTGACTCAAGGGACGGTGCTTGGCCACATCATCTCCAACAGAGGCATGGAGGTTGATCCGGCCAAGGTCGATGTCATTAGGAAACTCACACCGCCGTCCAATCTGAAGCAGTTACGGTCATTTCTGGGGCATGTTGGTTTTTATAGGAGATTCATTCATGATTTCAGCAAGATTGCCCGACCGTTGACTGACCTATTGACGAAAGACACCGAGTTCCTTGTCGATGACAAGTGTCTTTCGTCCTTCGAAACTCTCCAGCAATGTGTTATTGAGGCTCCTGTCCTTCAGCCACCAGATTGGTCTCTTCCATTCGAGATCATGACGGACGCCTCTGATTTTGCCGTAGGGGCCGTGCTAGGACAGAGGAGGGATGGAGTACCATTTGCGATACACTATGCTAGCCGCACATTGGATTCCGCCCAGCGGAATTATACAGTCACAGAGAAGGAGATGCTAGCAGTAGTGTTTGCCCTAGATAAATTCAGATCATATATCATTGGATCCCGAGTGACCTTGTACACAGATCACACCGCCATCAGGTACCTCATGTCAAAGAAGGATGCCAAGGCCAGACTTACTAGATGGATCCTTCTACTCCAGGAGTTCGACATCGAGATCAAGGATAAGCCTGGAGTCAAGAATGTGGTGGCGGACCATTTATCCCGATTAGAGCAGCCTGAGGATTCTGAGCAGATTGATCCGATCAGAGATACCTTCCCAGATGAGGCGATCCTTGCTATCGCCTCACTCCCATGGTACGCCGATATTGTGAACTTTCTCGTTGCTGGGAAAGTCCCACAAGATTGGCCCAAGCAGAAGATTGAGACCTTCCTTGCGAAGGCCAAGTCCTACCACTGGGAGGATCCCATCCTTTACCACGAAGGAGGGGATAGCATCTGGCGTCGGTGTATTCCTCAGGAGGAGCATCATAGCGTCCTCACTTACTGCCACAAGCTTGAGGCAGGAGGACATCATTCTGGGAGGAGAACGGCACAGAAAGTGCTCCAATCCGGCTTGTGGTGGCCTACACTCTTCAAGGACTCTGATGAGTTCGTGAGGAGATGTACTGACTGTCAGAGGATGGGCACTTGTGGACAGCGTGATATGATGCCGATGCAGCCCATTCATTTCTGTGAGGTTTTTGACGCATGGGGCATCGATTTCATGGGTCCATTCCCTAAGAGTCAGGGATTTGAGTACATTCTGTTGGCCGTGGATTATGTTAGTCGTTGGGTTGAGGCTATCCCCGCCCGAGCCGCAGATGCAAAGACAGTTTGCAGATTTTTGAAGAAGCACATAATCATGCGGTTTGGGGTTCCACGAGTTCTTATTTCTGATGGGGGATCTCACTTCATCAACGATCAGGTGAAGGCACTTGCTACAGAGTTCGGCATAGACCATCGTGTTGCTACACCGTACCATCCACAGACAAATGGTCTAGCCGAGGTGTCGAATAGGGAGATCAAGAATATTTTGCAGAAAGTCGTCCGCCCTGACCGAAAGAATTGGTCACAGCTTTTGGACTCGGTCTTGTGGGCATATCGGACGTCTTTCAAGACTCCATTGGGTACATCTCCCTTTCGCCTCGTTTATGGCAAGCCTTGTCACCTACCAGTAGAGTTGAGGCACAAGTCACTCTGGGCAGTCACAGATATTCTTATGGATCCAAATGGTATAGGAGACCAGAGGAGGGCAGAGTTAGCCGCCTTGGAAGAGCTTAGAGATGCAGCTTTCGCAAACAGCCTACATTATAAGGAGAAAGTCAAAGAGTGGCATGATTCTCATATCAGCCACAAGCATTTTGAGATTGGACAGAAAGTATGGCTGTTTGATGCAAGGCTTAGATTATTTCCAGGGAAGCTACAGAGCAAATGGAAAGGACCCTATTTGGTCAGAAAGGTACACGATAACGGTAGCATTGATATATCTGAGTTATCTTCTGAGAGTACCTTCCGAGTGAACGGCCAGCGGCTCAAACCATTTCTAGATCATGAGCCGCGGGACGTTATTATTGCTGCTATTCATTTTGCGTGAGATGTGGTCCTTTGACTCACATCTTTTACATCTCACGCCTGATTTTCACTGTTCCTCCGCCTGTATAGATCCAGTTGTCCATATCATTCTATTCTTTAGTCCCACATCCCATCTCTCATCTTATGATTATGCTATACTTAGGGTGTACTTTACCCTAAGTATAGGGGGGATGTCGGATCTGTGAGTATTCTTTTCATTCTTTCTGCTCTTGTTTTTGCTGCCTATACTTAGGGATATTTTACCTTAAGTATAGGGGGGGCAGATTCTGTATATTCTTCACTCGGCTTTCCCTTCATGTACAGCTTTCTATACTTAGGATTAGTTAATCCTAAGTATAGGGGGAAACCACCGAGTTCCTCTCATTTTATTCATTTATTTGTTCCTGTACTTAGTCATTCCTTTTCACTTCCCTTTTGCTAAGCACGAGTTATGTCTTCTTAATCGCTCTTGATCACTCTGAGGACATCGTTCGAGCTAAGTATAGGGGGGGTGTATATATATTTCATATATACTTTAGCCATAACTCGTACTTTGTGTGAGTGTGTTAATAAATAAAATGGCTAAAAATCACAAAAAATTAAAAATTTTTCATAAACCTCTTTTATTCTTGCACATACATAGCTAGTGTATAAAGTATTTTTGTAAAAATGATTTCAAAAATCTTTTGTGTAAAGCTTGTGTAAAATATTTTGTATCAAAATTATGTATATAGTACAAAATTTTTTCAAAATGTTTTGAAAATCAAAAAATTTGCAAAAATCTTTGTAAATATCTTTTTGCAAAACCTGCACCTCATGCATCATTCATTCATGATTTCAAAACATTTTTCAAAAATTTTTGCATGATTGTAAAATATTTGTAAATAGCATCTTGTGTACATATATGTATATAGTTTTTCCCGGATAAGAGTTGACATTTAAACTAAGCCTGGAATTAAATTGAGAAATGGAGCTTGAAAAAGATCTTAATTCACTTAACTTCAAGAGGAACCTTGTAGGACTTAGGGTTAAGGCTTTTCAGGTCCATAAGGACTTAATTCTTTGAGTCCACTAGGCTATGAGCATATGTCATCTTGATGAGCCTAAGTAGAGCACTTAACAACACACGCATGACTCTCAGAGACAATGGCTTAACTTGCACCTGCACTTTACACATGGCTCTCCATGGATGAGGTGATGAGGAGGCAGTTTCCTTTGGCTTGGGGTAGCATATGAGGGTAGTACTTCTAGGCGGAACCTCTCTTCTTCTTATAGTGAAGGAAGTGCACCTCAACTTGGTCTAGTGGTGTTGAAAGCTAAAGACAGAAGCTGTGGGTTGCAATAAAGCTTCAAAAGAGGGATAGTCTACTGGCTCAAGGGAAATTTCTTATATATGCTGCACCATGTAGATATGTTGTACAGAAGTTGTTGAAAAAAAAAAAAAAATGCAAAAATGCAAAAAGAACTCCAAAAAAGTGGTGGGTCGGATTGAAAATTTAATAACCCCACCGGAGTGTAAAGATCTCATGAAGCTTGCAGCGGGAGACTTAGCTACACCGGCTAGGCTTCCAAAACTCTATACTTCTATCCCCTCTCCTTGAGCCGGTTGCACTTGAACTTAGAAGGGAATACCCCGCTTCTCGAGGAAAGAGTTGCTAGACTGAGGCATTAGAGTTACCAGGTTGAGGGAGGTTGTTTCTTTGTTACTTCTGAGGTGGGGAGCCACATATCACTTACACCGCAAGGAAAGATTCATGGTCATTAGAGTTTGTGTATGTAGACTTGTTCTGATCTGGTTTATTGAGGAGTCTTGCCCATAGATTGGTGGAACTTGGAGGCTGTTGAGTTTTAGGCTTAAGTCCAAATAAGGTTCCGACACATTAATAATCCAAAGATCTGATCGAGCTCCATATTTCAAGTTAATGAAGGCAAAATTTAATAAGTCAACCTTGATCCATGTACATCCTCTTTTTCTTTTTCTTTCTTTTTCACTTCTTTTTCAAATAAGTGTTTGCTAAGGGACTAGCAAAGTTAAGCATAGGGGGGTGATGAATACCCATTCATCACTCTTTATTCTTCTATTTTAGCTACAAAAACCTTTGCAAATACATGTAGATATGTGTAAATACAAATAAATACCAAAAGCATGCATTGTGTAAAAACCTATAATTAGCATGTTTTTGTGCACAAAATAAAAGAATAAAGAGCAAAAAGAAAAAGAGGGAAATATTTAGAATAAATATTGAGCAACCTAACCCAAGGGAGGGCTCAGCATGGGCCTGACCGCATAAAAGCCAAAGTAGAGGGAGATAGGAGCTCACTTGTTTATATTTGTAAATAAATTAAACTATATATTTTCCTCACCCAAAAAGAAGCTTGTACATATTGTATATATTCTATTAAAAACAAAATAAAAAGATAAAAATCAAAAAGACAAAAATACCCCTTCACCATGTGTATAGACCACACTCTTGTATTTATTTAACCCTATAAATAAATTCATTTATTTTCTAAACTTTTTGTAAATATTCTATATTACCTTTTGTAAATAAAATAAATAAAAAGAAACAAAACAAAAATCAAATCAAAATTACAAAATTGAAAATACCAAAAATACATTGTATTAATACCATGTATATAAATGTAGATATCCATTTATTTCACACTTGTATATAAGTGATAAAAATAAAATAAAAATATTCTTTTATTCCATATTTCATCTTATAAATAAATAAAATAAAATACAAAATGAGCATAAAAACACAAAAAAATAACAAATAAAAAATCAAAAATAAAAATTCATGTAGTGTACATATACCTATATATAGAGCTAACCTATTTTTATTTCCAAAAATTAATTAAAAATCACCAAAAAATAGAAAAAAATAAAAGAAAAATATTTCATGTTTTGAGTTTTCACTAATTCGACCTATTTATGCCCTAAAAAAATAAAACAAAAATCGCATACACGTGGCCGCTCCTGGTTGGTCCACGGGGGAATGTTGACCCCGGTCAACTCCCCCGCGACCCCTTTCCTATTCTGGACCTCGCGCGCCGCGTCACCTTCTCCGATTTATGCACGCGCATCCAGGCTGTCCCCCACTCAACCCCCGCGCCCGGACTCTTCGCCGCACATCCCTCTCCCTCGCCCGATCCTTCGCCATCGAATCTACACTTTCCATCGCCGTCCTCACTCAACCCTAATCGCCCGGCCACATTATAAAACCATCACCTCCGCCGCCTCCGCGCCGCATCTTTGGCCCATCTCCTTCTTCCCCGTGACCTCCATCGGCAAGGCGAGAGTGACAGCAAGCTTTTGCCCGTGTTGCAGTGAGGCGAGAGGGCGATTCCATCGATCCGGCGTAACCTCGCCGTCCTTGCTCCGCCGCCGCGTCGAGCATCGAGCTTCAGGCCTTGACGCCCTTCGAAGCTACGACCCGGAGATAGCCCATCTCCAGCACAGTCTCCAGCATCCATCAGGTAGCCTTAATTCTTTTTAATTTAGCTTAATTTCCGATTACGCCCAAATCATCGCTCCGACGTATATCTTCGATTCCGGCCACTCCGATCACCCACCTTCCAATCCGACACCGCCATCATCTTCGCAACCTCCTCACGCACCTTCTTCACCCCTTCACTCAACCCAGATCGCACAGGATCTGGGATTCGAGCTCCCTCGCCGTCGCTTCGCCGGAGCTCGTTCGCCACGCACCACCGTCCACCTTCACGCCACCTAACCGGGTCGAGGCACTTTGCCCTCGACCCGCGAAGCTTCTTGACTATTTTTCAGGTCCAAAGGAGGTGTCTGAGCCTCCTTCCCAGTTCAGCCAGGAGCTTCGAGCAGCCAGGTCTCGCCGGAGCCCCTCCAGGGTTCGGTTGGACCCTTGGCCATCACCAGCAGCTGCGGGCAGTCACCAGGAATCTTCTCCGACCTTCAGGCGCAGCTGAGGAGGACCGGAGTTCACGCGGGACGTCGGCGAACTTAGCCGGCGTCGAGTTCTTCCTCCACCTTCCAGAGCCGTCCGATGAGGTCCTCGCTCCAGATCTAATCCTGAGCGTCCATCCTTGGAGGAGCAGTAGCCGTTGATCTATCTGAGATCTCATCTGGGCCGTTGAGCAGCGAGGTTAAGCCACGACGTCTCTCAGCCGTTCGATTATACACGTGGCTGCACCTTGACCATCCGATCTGAGCTAGATTACCTTCGAAGAGCCACGTCGCATCTGCACCGTCCGATCACCCACGTGGACGCATCCCAGCCGTCGGATCAGGCCAGCGTTTCAGAGTTAAAGGCGCGTTTGTTCTCCGCCGTCCGATCATCCACGCGTCATCATCTGGGCCGTCGCTATTAATAAAGGGGTAAATATCATAGGCCCCCCTCTGTTTGTTTTATTTCGTTTAAGTCCTGTAATTTTCAATTCTAGTTGTTTATTTTCTGGGTAATTTGCATCAAGGACCTCGCGCTTTATTTTAATTACATTTATACCCCCGCCAGTAGAGACCCACGTGCCTCATCACGTGTATTCTGGGTTATTTGCAATACATGCCCTGTATGTTCTGGATGTTAATGAATGCATGAAATGTTTTGTTAAATTGCAATTATACCCCTGTGAAGGCTGAATTGGCGCATGTGCTTTTATTTCTTGGACTTTTTGCAACCTTGCCCCTGGGGTTTTGATACGTGTTATCAAAAACCCCTAGGACTTGGTTTTTGTTACAAATCAGTCCCTGTGTGCCCCAAACACGTGCTTGGCACGTGACTTCTTGGGTATTTTGCACCAGGACCCCAGAACTTTTGGGTATTTGCACTTAGGTCCCTGTGCACAGTGCCCCACCTTTATTTTTGAATAAAATATCAAACGACCTCCAAATCCAATGAAATTTTGACACATGGCTCCTGCCATGGTGTAGGAATTTCTATGATTTTTGGGGACATTTTGGATTTCATTTATTATTTTTAAAAATTCAAAAACACTTATTTTCGCCACTGTTTGACTTTAAAAATACCAAAAAAATATAAAATCACCTTTAAAAATTCTAAAAAAATTAGGTAATGTTGTTTACTGTTTGCTTGATTTTCTAGCCAATTTTGGCTACTTTTCATCACTTAAAAACCATAAAAATTGAAAAACCCTTAAAAACTCATAAAAATTGTAGTAAATAAATTAAAAATCCAAAAACAACAATTAGGGTGCCTAAATTTTCCTTGTTCTTCATAGATTATAGGAAAATTACCTCCAGGGTTGTTTGAAGCTCGTAAATATTTTATTTTTGAGTTTCTAACCTTGCTGGACAGTACCCATTGTTTCTTGCCTTGTTTGATTTTTAATAAATATTTTATGCATTAGAAAAATTCCAAAAATTCACCAAAAACAGTAAAAAACATTTAAAACATAAAAACCAATTTTCTGGAATTTTTGCATCATTTCTTGTGTGTTGTATAAATTGTTGAAGTTGCATTACATTCATTTTATTCCATTTTCTTATCTTTTAAAAAATCAAAAAAATTACAAAAACAAATAAAAACCATAAAAAGACTATTCGGGATTCTTGACTACATCGTAGGCCGCAAGGCCAATCTGTGCTCCTTGTGTTCGACCCTGGGAGCTATGCCAGGTTAATCCTATAGCAGGACCACTTCTATCTTGTGTTTTGATTGATTGATTTCTTTGTGAGTGGTTTATTTTCTTGATTGACTCAGCCCGAGTGATTGAGGTCGCAACGACCTATTTATTTTACACCTTTACCTCTGCCATTTGGGCGGCGATCACCTACATGGATTCTGACATGCAGGCTGATTTTATTCTCATGTTGCTCCCTAAGTCTTTCAACAACTTTGTCATGTCTTACCACATGAGCGAAGGCGATTTCACTAACACTGAGTTGTTAGCTGCATTAAAGTCTGCAGAAGACGCGATGAAGAAGGACGACCCCTCTGCTAGTGCAATGGTTGCACAAGTGAGAGGAAAGCATGGGCAGAAGCAAGGTTCACGGAAGGGCCCGGCCCAGAAGAGAAAGAAGAAGAATCAAGGAGTTGGTTCATCTTCTAGTGCTTCCACACTGATGACATCGAAAAAGTTCGATGTCTGTCACTACTGCAAGAAGCCGGGGCACTGGCGGCGTATCTGCCCAGATTACCTGAAGTTTGCTGACAAAGGTAAAGCCCCAGCAGGTATGAAATCTACTTTCATCATTGAAACTAGCTTTCTCGTTGGACGAGAAGGATGTTGGGTTTTAGATTCTGGTGCTTTTGTTCATGTATGCAATTTGTTGCATTTGTTTCAGGAAATTAGGAATCTGGAGCATGGGGAGATAGTCATCCAGATGGGATCTGATGCAAGTGTTGCAGCAGTCGCCGTCGGGACATGCAGACTATCATTATCTAGTGGTTGAGTCATAGTACTTAAAGAGTGTCTTTATATACCTGAAGTTAGAAGGAATCTGATATCTGTATCTAAGTTAGTTAGAAATGGATATTCCTTCACTTTCTGTATTAGATTAATCATAAACCGTTAATGATAAATATATTGCGGATGGCATTTTGACTTCTGGTGGACTCTATGAATTGTGCATTGATGAATGTGTCATGAATGTTACTACCAGTAATGATAAAACCCCCAAGAGATCAGGGAGGATGAAAATCATTCGAATATGATTTGGCATCAAAGACTTGGCCATTTATCTGTTGATAGGATCAATAGATTGATAAAGGATGGACCTTTAGATTTTCTACAGGTATAGTCTTTACCTACCTGCGAACATTGCATTCGAGGTAAAATGACTATAACACCTTTCCAAAACAAGGTTACAAGATGCGAAGGTATTCTTGGCCTAATACATACTGATGTATGTGGTCCCTTCAGTACCACGACTAGAAATGGATATCGATATTATTTGACATTTATTGATGACCATTCGCGATACGGGTTTATCTTCCTACTATGTCATAAATCTGAAACCTTTGAAAAGTTCAAAGAGTTTAAGTCTTTGATTGAGAACCAAACCGATAGGAAGATCAAACGGATTCGGTCTGACCGAGGTGGTGAGTACCTCTCAGATGAATTCAAGGAATACCTTAAAGAGAATGGAATTGTCTATAATCTCACTCCTCCTGGAACTCCCCAACTTAATGGTGTTGCTGAAAGACGCAACAGAACCATCATGGACATGGTCCGTTCAATGATGAGCAAAGCACATTTACCTCTTAGTTTCTGGGGATATGCAGTAGAGACTGCAATATATATCCTGAACAAGATACCTAGCAAGTTTGTACCTAAAGCTCCTCACGAGCTCTGGTATGGTACCAAACCTAGTGTTAAACACTTGAGGGTTTGGGGATTCTTGGTCCATGCGAAGAACGTGGATGCAAGTAAGCTAGAATCTCGCACTCGAGAGTGCTACTTCATTGGGTATGTTAAAGATGGTATTGGATACCAGCTTTATGACCCTGAGACCCAAAAGGTTTTTGTCTCTAGGGAAGTGAAATTTCTAGAGGACGATTTCCTTAAAGGTCAAGACAGAAATGAAGTAGAGGAACTCATTGAATCCCCTGAGGATTATGAGATTCCTGAACCAAAAATTGAAGAGACTAATAAAGATGAAACACCCATACCTCTTCGAAGGAGTTCAAGGGTGGTAGCACAACCTGAAAGGTATGGACTCCATGTGTCAGGTGAGACTGACAATGATCCTTCTTCATTTGATGAAGCACTTGCGGATCATGACATGGATAGATGGATGCTAGCAATGAAGTCAGAGATTGACTCCATGCATAAGAATGGTGTATGGACCCTAGAGGATCCACCTAAAGGGGTGAAACCCATTGGGTGTAAATGGATCTTCAAGAGAAAAAGAGGACATGATGGAAAAGTAGAGACTTTCAAGGCACGGCTCATAGCCAAGGGCTACACACAGAGAGAAGGCATCGACTACGATGAGACGTTCTCTCCTGTGTCCATGCTTAAGTCCATCAGGACACTACTAGCTATAGATGGATCTCTTGACTACGACATCTGGCAGATGGACATCAAGACAACCTTCCTCAATGGATACCTTGAAAAGGATATCTATATGGAGCAGCCCCTAGGCTTCATAGTTGAGTTTGGAAAAGTATGCAAGCTGAAGAAAACCATCTATGGGCTCAAACAAGCTTCTCATAGCTGGAACATCAGATTTGACGAAACCATAAAGAGTTATGATTTTGTGCAGAATCCTGATGAACCTTGTGTGTACAAGAAGCTTAGTGGGAGCGCCATTGTGTTCATCGTGCTTTACGTAGATGATATCCTTATCATTGGGAATGATACATGAATGATGACCAGTGTGAAGATTTGGCTATCCCATACCTTCGAGATGAAAGATCTTGGAGAAGCCTCTTACATCTTAGGCCTGAAGTTGTTCAGAAATCGAGAAAAGAGGATTTTGGGATTACCACAACATGGATACATTAAGAAGATTATTGAACGATTCCGTATGTATAGTTCTAAGAAAGGATTCATCCTCTTAAGACATGGTATCCATCTGTCTAAAGGGATGGCTCCTCAAAGTGTTGAGGAAAAGAAGGCCATGGCTGGATGCCCCTATGCATCAGCTGTAGGAAGCTTAATGTATGCCATAATGTGTACTACGTTAGACATCTGCCATGTAATGGGAGTGGTAAGTCGTTACCAATCCTGTTATGGAGAGCAACACTGGAATGCAGTAAGGAACATATTCGAATATCTAAGACGGATGTAAGATTACATCTTGGTCTATGGAGATAGAGATCTCCAAGTCATGGGATATACAGATTCAGACTTCTGATCGGATATTGATGATCAAAATTCGACATCAGGGTTTGTATTCCTGTTGAATGGTGGTGCTGTGAGCTGGAGAATTAAGAAGCAGAACACTATGACGGATTCACCAACAGAAGCCGAATACATTGCCGCATCGGATGCTGCAAAGGAGGCGGTGTGGTTGCGCAAGTTCATCTTGGAGCTTGGCGTAGTTTCCTCTAATACTCCCATCCCGTTACTCCGCGATAACACGGGAGCCATTGCCCAGGTAAAGGAACCCAGATGGCATCAAAAGAGCAAGCACATTGAAAGGAAATACCACATCATTCAGGAGATTCAAAAGCGTGGTGATATCATCATCACCAAGGTGGCCTCTGCCGACAACATTGATGATCCTCTTACCAAACCTCTGACACAAAAGGTTTTCGACCAGCATGTAATGAGTATGGGTTTACGGATTGTGCCTGAATGGTTCTGAGGGCTAGTGGGAGATTGTTAGACATGTGAGCCCCGGGCGAACCATTCTTACAATAAATGTTATTGTAATATATATGTTTATCAATAAAAGTTATTGATGTTTCACTCCCTTTCTGAAATTAAATGAATGAATGCATTATAAGGTCCCTCTGTACAAATAGGGTTATGTATCATGGCCATCCTGATGATCATATAGTTGTTGATTCATTAAATGAATCATAGAGGCTGGTGTTTGGATGAATATCTAAGGAGTTAGATAGAGGACTCATCAAACACCGTCAAATGATCATTAAGAGACGATCTCCAGCCTGAGTAGGAGATGGCAATCCTTTCTCACATAGGCTGATATCTGACCGACCTCTTGATGCAGGTCCTCTGCATAGGAATGGTGATTCGGAGGTGTTAGATTAGTTAGGTGAATGGGTTGACTTAACGAGATCGAGATAACCTATGTCCTATGTTGAATGTTGTCACAGCATAGGCACGCATCCTCTGACCAGAGACAGATGTGTTACTATATATCTCAGTATGTACATTTGGCAGACCAATAGGTTGATGACCTAACCATGGTCTATACACCGGCGCGTTGGTGTGCATGTAAGGGAATATGAGTAATACGATCTCTCAAAGGGATCATACAGGTTCACTTATGAACCAGAAGACATGAGCTCACTCATGAGGTATTGGGACCGATCAAATTCCATGCATGGTCGTCGTGCTTTGGAAGCATGACATTAATTTGAAGGTATGATATATGCTTTGGTAAAACATATGATCAATACCAATTCCTAATGACCAAGATTGAGAAACTTAGTGATCAAACCCTGAAGAGGACAATTAAAATTGATCTTGATCTTCAGGTTGATCATAGGTCTTCCAGTATGCAGGATGTACAGGTATTGGGAATACCTAAGGGTGATGTGATCAAAAACGATTGTATAACCATGACGCTTCCATTCCGAGGGAGTGATGAAACAGGTCTGGATTTTAGTGTCTCCTCTTAGTAGAGAAGCAATCTGATCTTGGTCCAAGTGTTGGACATTGGTCTGAATGAGATTCAAATGTAATGAGAAGATTAGATTTGCTGTCTTGATTTAATCAAGCATCTGTGGGAGGTTCGTAAGATCTGGATTTGAGATGAGATCTCAATATCCAAGTCACTATACATGGAACAATACAATCGCCCAGTACTTATCTCAAAGTATCTGCGGAGAAAGCACATTATTCTTGAAGGAGTTCAAGAATAATTCCTATGATGAATTCTGTATCCAAGAAGGTCTTGATGATTAAATGGGATTTAATTATCAAGTTTAATATGAATGAGATTCATATTGTGAGAATGATTATCCAAGATAATTAAATGGGATTTAATTATCAAGGGTTGCAGAATATGGATAGTACTATCCATAATATCTGTATATATTATAAATGTGATTTATAATATATATGTCAAAGAGAGAGAAACTTTGTAAATAATATTTGTTAATTATTAATGTGGATTGGATTCACATTAGTTAATTAATTGGAAATGTAATTTAGAAATTAGTTTGGGTTGGGAATATGGTTCACATATTTATCAATGGCATGATTGAAATATTCACAAATTAATTTGGAAGTAATTTGGTGGATATTTTTGTGATAATAGTTATTACAAATTTATTAAGAAATAATAGATAAAAATAAAAAAGGAAAATAATCACCACAAATTTGGGGGGCGTCAACCATGAGTGACGTCCCCTAAATTTGGGGATGGTTTATTATCTCCTCTTTTTTTATCTAGTTATCTCTTGATAATTAATTTATGTAAAATTAAATTATGTTGATAATGTTGCAAATTTGATTTAAATATAAATTAATGTTGTTGGTTTTTAACCAACAACATTCTCGACCATTGATTAATACATAGATCAACTTTGCCGTTGGATCTATGTGTCCCATGGATTAAGATCCGTTGGATCCCAAACCAATATATAAGGAGGGCTAACCTAGCCTTTTGAGGTACATTATTAAGAGTTGTACAAGGTTACTACTCTCTCTCTCATTCTCGTCTACTCTCTCTCTCTACAAGGTGGCCGTCCATCTTGTTCATCGAGAAGGAGAGCATCTTGCCTTCACCTCCGACGACTCGAGGATCTCCTTCTTCCTTGGGGTTGCTTGCTCTAGAGAAAGACAGCGGATTTTGTTGGACGAAATCAGGGGAGTCGTAGCTCGGATCTTCATCGAGGATTGCGGGAAGAACGTGTCTCATCAACGCGCCCGCAAGTGCCATCTTCGTGGATCAGACTTGAGACAGGAGGATCTCTTGTTTTAGAGATCTCGTGATTACAACCACGCTTCAAGAGGTATTCCTTGTACTTTGTGGTTTGATGAAACGATCTGAGAAATGTTCTCATGATCATGTGGTTTCATCACTTGATTGAAAAATATTAATTTCCGCTGCATCTAGCGACTAGTGCAACTAGTCGCCCAGATAGCATATGATGCGATCAATACGCTTCCGTGATGCGCTTGAGGATTATCAATATCCTTCAAATATAACATATGATTTTATATAAGGGAATGGATTCGTATTGACATAGTTACATAACGAATATGAGATTCGTCATATCCCCATGCTTAAGATTTGCTAGTCCCTAGCAAATGTAAAGGGAGATTCTCAATAGTCTAATGATGACATACATGAAGAGAATAGACTCTGAGGGTGACGAAAATTTACCCTTTATATCAAAAAGTTTAATAGTAGAAATGATCTTTCCCTACAATGCTTGATTATTTCTAGTATCTTTAAGATATGAATTATTGTAGAGACTTGTTTGATTTGAATTGAGTAATACCTAGCATCAATAATGAGATTATACCTGAGGATATAGTCTACTGTCAAATGTACTAAATTGACCAAGTGCTTACATCCACATTCCTCTAGCTCTGGTACACTAAGCCAGAAAATGTCTACGATTGGGGCTCAGAGTATTTTATGAGCTCCTACTTCAATAGTAATTTAACACTCAATCCAACTTCATCCAACTGGCCAACAAGAAAATAATAGGTTATAAGTCTCATTTGTATGGAAAAATATGAACGAGGTGCAATATGAGACAATCTAGAAGAAGTGATTGTTTTAAGGTAAATATGTTTAATAGTGGAGAAGAGTAACATATAGATGGCATATGAGAAGGTCATTTTCACACAATGGTTATCCTTGCTTCTCTTTATTTTCTTCATATTCTTTTCTTTCTTTTTTTCTTTCTTCTCTTTTTTTCTTTTTTTCTTGTTTCTGTACTTTTTTTGTGATATTTATTTTTTATCTATTTTTCTTATTTTTTTCAATATCTCTCTTAATTTTTCAGGAGAACCAATGTGCTTTTTTGGGACTTGGAAACTTAAAAGGATATGCATTTTCTTGTATAATAGCATAGGATATTGAACCATGTTTCTCTTTTGGTGCATAATAGAATAAGAGGGAGAAAGAAGTTGAATGAAAAAAGATGGATTATTAATGGAGGACTTTTAAAGAAGTGTTGGATTTAAAAAATATGTACAAAGTCAAGAAAGAGGTTGGTGAATCAAGGTTTCAAGTGTGTACAATAATTGTGCATAATGGCCAATTGCTTGACCAGTTGGGATCTCTCCCTTATATTTTATAGTGGACTCTCTTCCTCACATATATTTGGTAGAAAACTCCCTACTCCTCTACTTCATGATAAACTCATCATATCACAAACTTTGAGCACAACAATCATCAATCCCCTTAGCCTTTTGTACGTCAAGGTAGCATCACAGTTCAAAGCTCTTGATCTTTTCAGTATATAATGTTTGATTTCATTATTGATACCAAGTGTTAAGAGTTTGATTGAGGCTAGGCCCCTTGATTTTAATGTAACAGGACAAAAGAGAGTCATGAGCATTGTAAGATCAGAGTCACTTCAGATCTCATACTTCATGTGTTATTTAATAGTGAGGCTATTATGCTTCCTATATGTAAACTTAGAGAGTTGATGTAGGGAAACATGTAAATGCATGCAGAAATGGGATGCAATATGCATGGAAAGTTTTTTTCTTTCAATATTGTCCCCTCATGCTTAAGATTTGCCATGATCTCAGGGTATATGCAGTAAGCTAGTTATGAGATGATGTATGAGATGGGATGGACAGTGAACAAAGAAACGATTAGGTCATGAGGCATTTTGCAGAACATGGGTTTCTGAAATGGGCATTTATATTTTAGATTCAATGATGGGCTTGAGGAATTATCCATTCCCTCAAACGGTTGTATATGCTTTAGAATCGACTATTTTAACAAACTCATTATCAAAAACTTGTGTGACAATGTATGAGACTTTCCATTTTGACCTGAGCTTTCTTGGAAAGAGCTGTAATTTTCATCAAAAAACTTACTTTTTGAACAATGGAAAAGGTTTTGTGAGAAATGTTGGCATCATTCTAAATTTTAATCTTTTCTTTATAAATAAGGTTGTTATCATATGCTCGACAATGAAGCTCAGCTGACTCATTAAGGTCATGTAGTCAATTCTGGCCAGCCTGAGCAAAATCGAGGTTACATCTTTGTATATCTCATAATGACTTATGATGGATCTCGATAGGGAGATGATAAGGTTTGCCATAAATGATGTTATATAGACTCATCCCTAAAGGATCCTTATAAGCAGTGTGATTGTCCCATAACGTTGTATTAAGGTGTTGGGACCAGTCTTTGCTATCAGAATGAACAATAGAATGATTTTTATTTCTCGATTAGAGACTTCAGCTAAGCCATTAGTTTGGGGAGGATAAGAGGTAGAAACTTGACGTTTGATTCCATTATTCTTTAATAGTTTTTGCATCGAGTTATTACGGAAATACAAACCCCCATCACTTATAATGACCTTAGGTATACCAAATCAAGAAAATAAATCATTCAAGAACATGAACACTATAGTATTGTTAGCGTCTCGGGTGGGGGATGGCTTCGGCTCATCTGGAGATGTGGTCGACTGCAAGAATTATATATAAATACCCATGATATTGAGTAATGGTACCCATGAAGTCTATGCTCCATGCATCAAAAATTTAGTTACATGGATAGGATTAAGATATATCATATCTCTTTTTGTCATAGTACATGTAGTTTGAACTGTAGGGCATGATTTCACAAAAGTATGGGCATCCTTAAAGAGTGTGGGCCTGAAAAACGCATTGGGCTACCTTTGTAGTCATTCGTTTGTCGGAGTGATAAACACCACATCCAAAAGTGTGGCAATGAGTTAGGATGCTTGTAATTTCAAAATCAAGAATACAATATCTCCATATACAATTGATCCCATTCCTAAATCCCTTCCCTACAGAATAGAGGACCCTCCCAATGATAATATCGATAATTAACTATAAATCGATCTAATTTTGACCCAGGCCAATACTCGAGAATTTGAAATGTGACTAAGTAGTTTACCATATCGACAAACCACGACAGTTGTGATATCACAAGGATGGATTCATCTAGAAAGGTTTCTGATATGTTAATGAGTTGGTCGGTTTGCTTGGTTTCAAACTCTTGGAGTCCGGAGAGATGGTCAGTCACAACGTTTTGCACTTCTGTCTTATCTTTGATTTCAATGTCAAATTGTTGTAGCAGGAGTATAAACGTTATCAATCATGGTTTGGTATCTTTCTTGGAAAGGAGATGGTGCAATGCGGTGTGGTCGGTGTAAACAACCACATGTGAACCTAATAGGTAGGACCTAAATTTTTCAAGTGTGATGACGATTGCTAGCAGTTCCTTTATGGTGACTGTGTAATTTTTCTATGCATCATCTAGTGTTCTGTTAGCATAATGGATGGCAATTAGTTTGTTATCTTTTCTTTGGCCTAATACATCCTCCACGTCATAATCTAATTGATGAATCTGTATTTCAACATCTTTATTCATTTATTTTAGCTTAAAATGCCTTATATAAAATATGTATATAATACTAACTCCATATTCTTACTAACCTGCATTTGTGTTTAAATATTATACATTTATTACTATTAGCTAAAATAAATAAATAAATAAAGGAAAAATAAAGAAAAATAAAAAAAGAGACTTTATATATGTAATAGATATAGGCTGACCCGAACCCCAAGAGAAGGTCAAGACTTGACCTGATAGATAAGGAATAAAGTAGGGGGAGATAGGGTCCTTAATTAGAAAATCCAAAAAAATGTTTTCTAAATACTTTTATTTGTATATTTGCATAAAAGTTACATTTTTTATTTGTACATAAATTGAACTCAAATTAAATAATTTTCAAAATAAAAATGTGAATAAAAATATTTTATAAATAATAAAAATAATTGCAAAATAAAATCATGTCTAGAATAAAAATAACCACATCTGGAAAAAGTCATAAACCTATAATTGAAAGAACAATTCCAGCTCTATATGAACTAGAATTGAATCAAACTCACTTCCATCATATTGAAATTGAAATTATCTTTAAAATGATAGTGGATTCATAATTTTTGGAGTTACGATTTGAAAGTCAGTTTTCTGGGGTGATTTTTAATTTTACCATTTATTTATTGTATAAAGTTATCCATATTTTTTATACATATTTTATTTTTATATAATTTTAAATAGTTTTTATAATTATTTAAAATACAAATAAAATAAAAAAAATTAAAAACATAAAAAACTAATTTCCTTATTTATCTATGTATAATATACTATATGTATATAGTATATGCATATAGTTGATATTCTTAAATAACCACCACAAAAAATTAAATAATTAACATTTACTATTTAATTTAATAAAGTTACAAAAAAATTAACTTAATTAATTAGTTAAGTAAATAATCATATTTACTCCACCATTCAATTTTTTTCTTATCTTTATCTCCATTCAAATTTCCCTTATCTTTATTTCCATTCAAATTTTTAAAATTCAAATTCATTTCTTTCTATTTAATTGGTTCATCCTCCCTCATTCTCACATGATCAATCTTTCTGAGCGGAGCCTCCTATCCAAGAGCTTCTTGTTGTAGAAAGGTGCCTAACCTTTGAGCCTTCCGATGATAGCGAGTCGACCATCGTCGAGGCCATCACGACATTTCCATTACCATGGTAAGAACCATTTTTTCCTAATTTTAACCTAGGTTAATTATAGTTTAATTTTTCATATTTTTATTTTGTTATTATTTTTTATTTCTAGATCTTAGTTAATCATTTTTTTCTCAATCATAATGATTCAATTCACCCTCGATTTTGATCGCATACTCATATTCTTGATCTCTCCATTTTTCACATTCTACCTCATGCGATCTCTTACCTCCGACCACATTCGGTGGTTGGAGACTAGGTTCCAATCCATTACCTACACCAGAACCTCCTCATCTACTTATCTCCGTTTGATTTTTTGACCGAGGCATCATGCTCGAGTCGGTAGCTTTTATTTTTTTAGGTACATGAATTTCACTTGAAAAAAATTAAGAAAAAAACATTTTCTTCATTCAAAAAATAATACAATATTTTTTGATGTTTCTATTTCTAAATAAAAAAATCCAAAGTTTCATTTTAAAAAAAAATAACGTAAAAAATTTTCCTGTGTCTAATTCTATATTTAAAAAATATAAAAAAGGTTGGGGCTGGTAGCACTCCAGCTTCCTCCACCAACCTCCACCGCTCGAAGCTGCAGCTTGGATCCCGTTCTCCACCGCGAAGTCGACCTGGGTGTGTGTCGCCCAGCCACCTTCCACGGTCGCCCATAGTGCCCTTCCACTCCACCGTCGCATGCCTCCTTCACTGACCGACAACCATCACTGGCGTGCCTCCTTGCCTACTATCACCATCTCTCAAAGGAGGGTCAATCGTCGACCCTCGCGTCATCCCTGCCACCGATTCACGTCGATGCTCGACCATGCCGATCACATCCATGTAAACTCCCCCTTCTGCTCGCGACCATCGCCACCACCTGCGAGCTCCACCTGCCGAACGTTGTCATCCCCTTGGGCTAGGATAATAAGGAAGGTGTGACGCCAGCTGCCCTTTGTTTTGGACCGAATAAGCCCTAAGTTGTCACCCGACTTCAGCATCTATGCAGTGCACCTCCACGATCGCGCCCCCGCACTTCGACCATCGATCTGCAAGTATGGGGCGATGTCCCTTGTAGCATATGAGAAGAAAGGAAACGAGGCCCCCACGACCAATCTGTAATTTTAGGGTCAAATTGAATTTCAACCCTTTGAGATTTCGGAAATTACGCAAAGAGTCCTACCAGAGCCAATCACATGCTTACCATACTTTCTTTGGGTAAATTGCGACATTTTTCCATGTAATTATTTATTACTATATTTTATTGCAAAAACTTTAAATATTTACATTTCAGTTCTATTTTTCAGACTTGATATGCATTCTTCTTCTTGTTGAAATAAAATTTGTTGATAAATAAATTTTACAAAAATCATGCTATGATCCTGATGTGTGTTTCTATCTACTGTAAAAGTTTCATTACAATTTATCGCCATTTGTTATTATTAAAAAATAAAAACATCAACTTTTTCCTGTTTTAAATTTAAAAAATCATAAATATTTCAATATTGCTTAAAATCCAAAAAATAGAATAGTTACCTTTATGCATTTTAATTTATGTCCAAATTTCATGCATTATCTATTTTTAAAACCCAAAAAATATAAAATACTGAAAATATTAAAAAAATCATATAAAATTGTAGAAAAATAAAAAAATGTGATTTCGTTTCATTTTTGTAGAAAATTCATTTTAGTTTTAGGAAAAATAATTGTTTCAATTTTTTGTTCATTTTATATTTTTAAATTGCAAAATAATATTATTTGCTCCTTATTTGCATTTTCCACTAATTTTATTCGCTTTAAAAATCCTATAAATATATAAAATATCTGAAAAAATACAAAAACGTAAAAAATCATAAAATAAAAAAGGTTTTATTTGGATATTTTGAGCATTTTTTATATATTTGAAATTTCCAAAAATAGCCATTCTCGATTTTTGTATATAATTTGTTTTGAAAATTATATCCTTGAAAATTTAAAAATTGCAATACTAAAATCACTAAAAATTTAAAAATAAAAATAAAAAATTTAGATAAGAAAATAAAAAAAATGATAAAAAAACAATCCACCAAAAAACAAGGATAGTTTGCATTTGAAATTCCCTTTTTCTTTTAATTTATTTTTTCGATTATTTGAATGACCCTCGAGAATTATAGCATCCCTGAGTTTGATCCTGTTATTATACAGGTTAATTAAATAGTAAAACCTCTCTAGATACACTTTATATTTTATGTAATTATGGCTTGAGAAAAAAATAATTTATTGTTGTGGGATTCTTTTGGTCAACGACACATTTATTTCGTCTAAAGCTAAAACTCAATAAAATCCCGTCCAACACTAATGCATCACACATGATTTAGAAGTCGGTGTTCCAATATAGGGACTATAAAATGAGTGCTTCAGTGATGGACATTTTTAATGTCTCGAAGGATCGAATGACATCTTCTAAAAATTTTCAACCTCGATCTTTAGGGAGTAACTCGGTAAGAGGTCTAGCAATTTTTGAAAAGTCTTTTATGAATCTTCTGTAGAAGTCAACATATCCTAAAAATGACCTAACTACCTTGATTGATAAAGGCGGGGAGAGGTGAATGATCTCAATTTTCGATGGGTCAACGTCCATTCCTTTTATAGAGATAATATGGCCTAGAATGCATTTGGTGACCATAAAATGTGATTTTTCCCATAACTCAATACATTTTTACAATACGCAATCAAGAAATCCAAGGCATTCATCGATGGAATCATTGAATACAAAGAAATAATCCATAAATACTTCCATAATATCTCACGTTATATCAACAAATATGGCTAGGATACATCGTTGGAAGGTAGCCGACGCATTACATAGCCCAAAGTGCATCCAGCAGAAAGAAAATGTACCATAAGGACATGTAAATATTTTTTCTCTTGGTCTTCAGGTGCAATGGCAACCTGAATATAACCTGAGTGGCCATCGAGAAAATAAAAAATTTTCCTTCCCACAAGTCTCTCGAAACTTTTATCTATGAATGGGAGAGGGAAGTGGTCTGTCTTCGTAGCGATGTTTAATTTCTTGTAATCAACACAAACCCTCCCTGAAGTAGCTGTACGAGTGGGGATTTCTTTACCCTTAAATGGTTACTATGGTAAGACCAACTTTCATCCGTTGAACTTGTAAAGGACTGACCCACCAACTATATGATATTGGGTAGATGATCCATGCATCCAACCATTTCCATATTTCCTTCTTAACTACTTCTCGTGGATTAGGATTCAGTCTTCTTTGAATTTGTCGAGAATGTTTTGCTTGTATTACAAACAAATATGGTGGGTATAAAATGATGGACCTATTCATCAGAGATCGGATATTGTCCATCCAATTGTCCATGAATTCTTTCTCAAAACATCCAGTAATTTATTTTCTTGATGTAGTTCTAAGTTGGCATTATTGATTACGTAGTATACCTTATTTTCTTCATCTAAAAACACATATTTTCATTCCTTAGGAAATGATTTTATATCAACTATTGCGGTTGGGATCGCCTCTTGTGAATATCTTATTGAATTTATGGGGTTCATGGGGGTGACAAGTGTAAGATTTTTCTCATTGTTAAGTACTTCAAAAATAGAAGGTTCTTGCATGGACATAATCATTTTTTAGACTGGAGAAATTAAAGCATCGAGTTCATCCCATGCTTGGTCTAGTTCCGAATCCGTCAATGGTTCATAAGCTTTAGTCTTGATGGAGTCAAGGACTTCAACAATTATAGTATGTTGTCTTTTAAATAATTTATTGTGTAAGGTCAAAGTTGCCTCTAGAGGATCCCTGGTGAGGTTCAAGGGAGATAAATAATCTATGATTTGTTTAATTGTTGAACATTCATCGATCCATTCACCATCTTCAGTATCATGTTCTGAAGATGTAGTGGTGACAATATTGACAGAAAAAATCTCACCATAGATTTAAATTCTACTTTTCCAATCTCATAATCAAAATGATCCTTGGCGGTAGCTAAGAATGGTCTTCCGAATATAATAGAAGTTTGAGAAAGTGTTCTAGGTTGGTCCATATCCAGTACGACAAAATCGATATGGAATCGATGTCCTTGGATTGTGACTAAAACAACCTCCAGTTTTTCTAATTGACGCTTCACAGATCGGTCAGCTAATTGCAAAATTATAGAAATATGTATTAGCTGACCTACGGCATAATGTTTTAGTACAACGACTGAGAGGAGATTTATTGAGGCACCATTATCAACTAGGGTACACTCATTCATATCTCCGATGATGCATTTTACCAATGGAGTTCTGGGGTCTTTCATTTTAAGGGGAAGGAGTTGAGAAATGGCATTAAATGATGCAAGCAGTAGCACATGCCTCTCTTCATCATGTTGGCCATTTAATTCTTTCCCCTCAGCTTCCTTTTGGAGTGCATTCTTCCTTTAAGAAACACGAGTATGCATGAACTTGTTGTATAGCCTTAAGGAGGGGGATTTGTATGATAACATTGGAAAATAAATTCTCCAAATCAGGAGTCAAAGTCCAAGGTCGCTTCTTCATTTTTTTCGCAAGGCCTGTAAAAAGGGAATAGTTAGTTGTGAAAAGGTTGGTGGTTGCAATATAGAGGGTGGTTGTGTAGTAGGTGATGATTGGTCATACATTGACGGATCATTCTCATGTGTTTGATGGTTTTCTACTAGTGGGGGTGGGGTCAATATATGTGGTGTGCTTATGGTTTGACCACTTCTTAGGTGAATTGCATTCACTGAGGTATTAAATTCATTTTTACTTGTGTTGGCTGAATTTCTAAAGACCATTAACCCTCGAGCAAGTTGTTGTGAAAAGCCAGTAGGACAGCTTTCTGTGTTGTTAGAATTTTGTATATTTTAAGCAGGTTGTTATGGTTGATGTGGTAAATTGTTTATTCACCTCAACATGACTTTGAGTCAATTGCATTTGAACCTCAACTTGATTCTGAGCCAGCTATTGTATGGGTTTCATCAAGTCACGGTAATCAGAAGCAAGACATGTGATGGTATAGTCAAGGGTTGTAGTAATGGTTGTGCTTTTTGTGTGAATTGGTTTTGATTTGACCCTTGTTGTGATTTGATACTCTGAATCATTGTTTATCGGTGCCTTCCATGTAAAATTTGGATAGTTCCTCCATTCTAGATTGTAGGTGGAGGAATAGGGGTTGTTGTTCGAATTCCCTTTCACCTAATTAACTGATTTAGGATTAATATGTTCCTCTGAAGTGATAGACGATTGGTAAATCTCTAATTCCATAGGTGTTTGTGGAGTATGGGCTACCCTACAAACTAAGAGGGTAGTTTTCTCTAATACAAGACTCCTATGATTTTAGTTAATTGATCCACTTGTTTATACATCATATCCACTTTGTCTAACTTTGAAGCAATGATTTGAATGTCTGAGTATGTGTCTGCATTTGTTGATGTATAGTTTACAGCTTGGACTGGTCTTTTATGCCTATTGTATAGTTCTATAGAATTTGTTGACAGAATTATCAGCCACGTCCTCATATAGGTTCCATACAAAGTTCTCATCCTTATTCAAGTAGTTGCCTCCACAAGAGCCATCGACAACTCTCTTGTATGATTTGGTTAAGCCCTCATAAAATATTTGTACTTACTTCCATTTTTCAATTCCATGAAGTGAGCATTTGCGTAAAAGATCTCTAAAGCTTTCCAAGCTTCATGGATTGGTTCTGTGGGTCTTTGGGTGAATTGAGAAATGGCATGCCTAAGTGCATTCATCTTACCAATAGAGAAATATTTCTTTAAGAATGACTCTCTCAACTCGGTACATGATCGAATCGGGACTTCATAGCTACAAAGCCATTGGCCTGCTTTTTGTTGAAGGGAGAATGGGAGTGCTCGTAGGTAAACATGTTCCTTATTTACATCCCTCGTGTTTAGTGTATAGTCGGCTGCTACGGATTCCTGAAGGTTCATTATAGGGTCCTCGGTCTCTTCTCCCCAAAATTTGGGGAGGATGGAATAGTTGCAGGTGTTATTTCAAAGTTCTCAATTTTGTGGGAATTTGAATGATCAATATGAGTTGATTATTAAAAGGATTATAATGGTTTCGTCTCGGTATTGGTGGTGGGATGTTTAACCCTTGATTTGTTATTAATTAACGAACTTTAGCATCTTGCATCTCTTGGCATTATGTCGTTTGTTGTAATGGTTGCATTATTATAATGAGTGTATTAGGAGGAGTTGGGGCGTCAACCATGGGTTTCGTATCAGGTATGATTTTAGATTTTGGAGGATTGAAATGATCAAAATCAAGGGGATCGTTAAGGGTATTCCTTAGTGACGTCCTACTAAGCATATACAAATCAAACACCAAACAATTTGTTTATTCCCACTCTACACTGATAGATTAGATCTTTTTAAATTTTATTTTGCAAAAAAGAATAAAGTTGATTATGTTTCCTAGGATAGCTAGCAATTCAGAATAATTCAATGATTATCCCAATGTCGTTCTTCTGGTTTTGAGGCCAGTCAGAGGGTAAGTAGGTTGTAGCCTTTCCTAGATCAAACTGGATCTTAACCCCCTCGTCACTCTTAGTTAAACACCTTAGGGATGAGTATACTAAGAAATACGTCTTTCATAAAATTATCAAGAATCGCAGGATTTGAGCTCTGGTCCTAGGGTATGTGTGCACATGCGATTGTGAGAAGTGTGCAACACAAAGGTTTTCAAGTATTTTTTAGATTTTATGATTTTTTGTAGCTTCTTCAATTTAGTCCGATTAAGATATAATTTTATCTTGATTAATCGACACAAATTAAGTGGTCTTTTTAAATGCATGGTGAGACTATAGATGAGAAATCCTACGAAGATGCAATGCAATACAAAAAAAGAAGTTGGTTTTTTTATTACTATACGCAAACAAAGAATTAAACCTGATCCTAATAATGCCTATGAGAAGAGAACTTATCATGGAAACTCTCCAACAAATTGTTTAACTTCACTCTGATGTCGACGTAGCTCCTTTCCGGTGTGACTTATCCCCTGCAAAAAAAGAAAGAGGGTGAAAAACAAAATGTAGTCAATATTATAGTGATAATAATTGTCTGTCCCCGGCAACGACACCAAAATGTTGAATCGTATTTTTCAGGAATTGAGTACCCGATTTGCACTCGAATAGTCGTTGCGAACCCTCAAAAATACCGATCAAACAAATAAATTATCGGACTTAACTTGATTATGCGTAAGGCAAAGTATATGATAAGTCAGGGTCGAATCCATAGGGACAGAAAGATTCTGCAATTTATTTACATATTCGAAATAAAAATACTTCTTTTTTTATAAATTGATGAGAGTTTTTTTTTGTAAAAGGTTCATATAACTTAGAAAAATACTAAATTCAAATGATACACAATGGTGCAGGTTGGCGGGATTTGATCACTCCCCACGTACAAGAAAATCTCCAACGCTTATGCGACTCTGGGGTCTCTTGGGTTTCTCAACTTGTCGTGATCCCTGATGTTCCAACAAGGCAAGTTTGTTATGGTTATTACCATGGATCATACTTAAGCCTTGTGTCACGACTAGCTTTTCAAAGAGTTGACGATGGTCATCGATAAATTTGGATCCTTGCTACATTCCTAGTGAATACCTTTACAAAGGAGAAAGTGAAAAAATTACGATAGATAAAAAATGACAAGCAATAAAGATGAGATAATAAAAATATGGTGGTTGAAGGCTTGGGAGGAAGACTCTGGAGTCAGATTCACAGAGGGTTCGAGGAAATTATCATTGATGATATTGAAGGCACTCAGGGTGGAGCCTCATGAGTCAGATTCACTAGAGGTCCGAAAGTACAAGTCGACAAGATCAATTTGAAGCTTCGTTGATACAAAAATGTATGATTAATTGTGATGATTGAATTTTGTTGAATTAAATCACAACAAAATTGGTTGGAGTGGCATTGGTAGGCAATCGAATGATAGTATCAAATTGGATTGTTGGATGGCAAAGTGAATTATTGTTCCTTTCCAAAATCCATGCTCACATATATTATATACACACATTTACCATGGTTGTTTCCATCCAAGAGACATATCTCTTCAATAACGCATGCATCTCCTCATCACATAGATACACCTCTTCAACAGGCGCTAAAAGCCTTGATGCATTTTCACATTAATGCCATCTCATTGGTGCCTTTTCATCTTATCATTTCCATTCTCACGTTGGCCCCCTTTCAACTAATTCCAATGGCCAACATTCTGACTAATCATTGTCTATTCAAAGTATTTTATTTTTGTTTATTTGTTTGGAGATATTAGATTTCCATTTTTAAAGAGTATTTTGGTATTAACTATTTGTAGTACTATGGAAAAGGGTAATAGTAATGGCCTTTGCTAAAAGGTTACCCATAGATGAGGATGTCCATAGTGTTTGTTCTCCTCAGATCTGGATGGATATAATGGACTTATAGCAAAAATTATTATTTTAACTTTTCATTCCTCACAACAATGATTGTGTACATATACAATATTATTGATGTTTTATATATTATGCAATCATAGTACTAACACTTATATCAAGAGTAAATCGAGAATAATGTATTTATGTGCATTCAAATACCTTAATTTATCATTTTCTTCTCTCTTGAATAGGATGTCAATAAAGATGAATTGATGAGTAATATGTGACTGCGCATTCAATCTAATCATGCAAATGGGTATGCAAAATGCTTGTAATACCGCTCCCTAAAAAAATTATACATCATAGAACATATGATTTATCTAATGAAATCGATTGCTATTGACATATTATATAATGAATATGAGATTCATCAGGTACCTAATGGAAAAAAAGGATGTGAAGACACATCTTTTGAGATGGATCTTATTAATATAGGAATTTTATCTGGAAATTAAGGTTGTGGTTTATTGATAAATTCTTGATTCTCACTCTTTATTCTTTTATTTTAGTTATTTATCTTGGCAAAGTATCATGTAAATGGGTGTAAATACAATAATTTAACATTCAACATGCATATGTTAATATTGCATGATTAGCATGTATTTGTGCAAAAATCAAAGAATGAAGGAAAAGAAAAAGGAAGGTCGTACTTAGAATAAATAAAGAGTGACCCGAACCCCAAGAGAAGGTCAAGCCTTGACATGATCGCCAAATAACACAAGTAGAGAGAGATAGTCTACTTTGTGATGTACATATTACCTCTATTATAAATAAATATTTTTGATAAAATAAAAGTAAAGTATTATTTTCACCTCCTTGTACAAATTTATAAAGATAATAAAAATAAAATAAAAATTAGAAAAATTAAACAAAAATAGAAATCTCTCCTCCATTGTACAAAGCACATGTATATATACAAGATTCACTATTTATCATATACATGTAAATAACCTCTAAAAATAAAACAAAAATTATTTTGTACTCCAAATTGTGTTATAAATAAATAAAATATTAAATAAGGATATTTATGTAAAAATAACAACATAAAAATAATTACACATAATACATAGGTAT
This sequence comes from Ottelia alismoides, assembly GCA_037367405.1. Classification (NCBI taxonomy): domain Eukaryota; kingdom Viridiplantae; phylum Streptophyta; class Magnoliopsida; order Alismatales; family Hydrocharitaceae; genus Ottelia; species Ottelia alismoides. The sequence goes on along the minus strand of JAZKJV010009743.1, from coordinate 763,088 downwards.
GTTATACTTGTATATATTACTATATATTGTATATACACTAATTTATTTTTCACAAAAATAATTATAAATCACAGAAAAATCCTTTGAAAAATAATAAACATTTTTCATCTTATTCATTTTTTTCATTTAAATTCATTTATTATTTTTAAACTAATTTTCTTTATTTTTCTAACAGTTTTTTCGTGTAGCATCTTTTGTCCTTATTCTAGGCCCCTTCTGACTGGCCACCTCAGATTGTTGACTCTGGTCAATTGGTTACCCTGGGTGCCCTTCCTCGTCGAATCGAGTTTCACACTAATTTCTCCAAAATTTCACCGCCCGATTCGATCTCCACTTCACCCGAACTCCTACCCTGAATCGAGAGGGTGGATCCCTAACCCTCGTACGATGTTTCCTTGCTCTATCTGCGCCTCTCTTCGTGGCCCACGCCTCCATCTTCTCGGACCCCCATGCCTATATAACTTGACTAACCCCCTCCTTTTACTCCACCTTTTGGCTGAGCCACCACCTCCTATGCAGCCGACCACCTTTCCAAGAGTGACAGCAAGCGAGAAGGAGGGCGTTGGATCCTTTTGGAGCGTGCTAGCCCTAGGTCTGATAAGGTGCAAACCTCATCTCCGTCGCAAGGAGTAAAGCCTCTGGCTGAGCCAGCCATCAAGGCCAAGACCACCATAGACTCCAGTTTTTGACCCCAGGTGTATTCCTCCATGCTTACCCTCTAGTTTCCATTGAATTCATCATTTCTTTGTTGAACAAAATATCATCGATCATCCCTTGTTTCCACATTGCCGAAGGGGTATCCACCGATCATGACCATCAATCCGTTAAGTAGATCTCCCTCGTCCATTGGATCGGTATAATAAAGGGTAATTTGCACTTAGGTCCTTCTATATTTTGCTTTTATTTCTAAGTCTTGTAAATATTTGTCATAGTTATTTATCTTTGGGTATTTTGCATGCGGACCCTTGTTATTTCTGATATTTTAATTTCAGTCCTATTTGAGTTAGCTCACGTGACGTCCCACGTGATTTTGTGGTGTATTTGTGTTATATTCCTTGAACTTAATCTGTGTTATATTTTGAATGAAAGTTTTCTAAGATTTGCATATATACACCTGTGCATGGTGGATTGCGCATGTGCGCTTATTCCATGGTGCATTATTCGCCATGAGCTTTTTATATGTGTTATTTATTCGGCATGTGAACTTTCTCGTAATTACAACTGGGTCCCTACATGTGTGTCTTATTTTTTATCAAATAAATACCTAATTTACTCCAAAAATTCAATAAAAATTATTGTTAGCTCCTGCTAACACGTAATATTTATGGTAGATTTTCTAATTTAATTTAGTATTTTTTGACATTTTCTAAACATCAAAAACCTTAAAAAACTCATTGTCTGTTTTGTAAAATACATAAAAATTATATAATTTGTTTAGAAAATTCCAAAACAAAATAGTATTCGTTTGTTTATGTGTGTATTGCTCTCACAACATTTCTATTTTAAAACCCTTATAAAAACCCTAAAAATTACAAAAGACTCAAAAACCCATAAAATCTTTAAAAATTTCTAAAAAATAAAAAATATAGTTATAGTTCCTGACTGTAGTATTTTCTTTATACTTTCTCATCAAATTCATATCCACGACATTAGGACACTAAATATTTTTAATTTGTAATTTTTTCCTGGCTGTGCACTATTTGTGTTTTTATCTCTTATTTGATTTTTATAAAATTATATAAAGATTAGAAAAACCCCTGAATATCACCAGAAATATCTGAATATTTGAAAAACTTAAAAATATTTTGTTTCTTATTTTTGAGTATTTTTTACCTTAATAAAAGTTGCAAAAGCTTGCGTGTATGTTTACTTGTTTTATTTGCTAGCTTGCCTTCGTTAATTTTAAAAATATAAAAATTTGTAAAATTAAAAATTAATAAAAATATGCATTTTCTTGTATGGTTGTCGACTATTATCGTACATTTTCATGCTCTTTGTATTCGATCATGATCCTATACCATGTTAAAATAAATAGTGGAGAATGCTGACATTGATTTATATTGCTTTATATGTTGAGTATGTAGTTTCTACTTTTCTTGTTGAATTAGCCGATTGACTGGGGTCACAACGATCATTGATATATCTTGATATTTAACCCTAGTTGATCTTCCGCTCATCAGAATGCAGTTGTTGATGGGGAGCACAACTTAGTAGTATTTTCAATCTCTTTGTAGATTTTTATATCTAGCTACTATAACTGTTTTCTGACACGTTTCTGTTTCACATTTCGTACGAGGAACCGCTGGAGGATGCTTTGGAGGAGACTAGTACCTTAGGAGGAGCAATAGCTTAGCATGAGTAGTTATAGTAGATAGATTAGAATTAGAGTAGATTAGTTTCTTTTCAGCAGAATTATTATTTATTGTTCTAATAATTCAGGCTCTTGGACCCTTGGACTCTATTAGACTTATCAGGGTTTGTTTCGTTGAGTACCGGTTTGCTCGGGGGACCTCGCCGCATTTTTCACCGATTTTGTTTTATCGTATTTTCTTCTATTTGATTCCCGAAGATTTTGACCCCTAGACTTAGGATTTTCTCTTGATTGCAACGCAAATAATTAAAGCACAATCCCTAATAGACTACTTTCACCTATATATCATAATTGAACCTTAATAGTAATTCTAAATAAAAAGTTTGTTTAATTAGATCTGAGTTCATGTGCCTTGAGGAATAACATACAATGCTAGCAGGACTTGTTGTGGCGGGCACCGAGTGGTTCCCAAGATTGGACTTCGGACTTGATCTGATTAGCTAGCTACTATTCTTCACGATAATTAGAAGTTTCTCATGTAAGGTCGTTTTCTTCGTGCAACATATAAATTAGTTTTAATTCTATCTTTAAATTTATGCGTGGATCACCCTGCATATAGTGTACTAGCGATAGGTACACATTTCTGACTTTGCATGCATCATAGTGTTTGATTGTGCATCGATTTTTTCGACTTCCTCTCCCTAGTTTTAGACTTAATTAACCCCAGGAAATTGAAAATTTTTGTTAGGCGTTGTTTTTTATTGAAATATACCTAAAAAAGAAAGCAATAAAATTTGGGACTACTAATGCAAACTTGACCCTAAAAGACATTTCACTTAAAAATTTGTTTTGGGAGAGTCATCCCCTCCTTGTTTGGTTTGCTTGAGCGAGAGAGTGGGCTGTACACTAGGATAGAACCATGCTTGAACTTCTATTAGACTACTGGTCTTGGGGATAGTCGTTCTACAGTGAGGATCTCTCCAGTATCTGGTAAAGCGAGTCGTGACGTCCTTAGCAGAGTGTTGATCGGGTAGCCGGTAAATGGTCCGCAACTCATACTGACTGGGAAAGATCTAGCTTTGGGATTGGGCCAGTCTCTTGCGAGCATTGGGTTCCTAACATCTCGCTTAATCGCTCCGCAAGATTGACTTATCACCTAAAATAAAATCGACAAGATAAACAATCGAATCTTTACGGCCATCAACTCTCATGTTGAGTAGGTGAATTTGGGGTTTGACTGATAAATCTTGTTTGCATCCAAATCTCATCCACATTGTTCCCATATCACGATGATGGACCAGAGATCCTTTAAGCTACCCTTGGTAGCACCGCTCTCGAGCACTCCAACTCATTTATCTAGGGAGATCCGAAGAGCCTAGACTCGCTCTCCAAACCTGAGTTCGATTCTTACCTATTCCTTCTCACACCCTCCTTCTAGTCCTAATGTGCCTGAGCAGGGACCAACAACACAACTATTTGTTCATTTGACGACACCTGAGTTTGAGTCCTTTGCCTTTGGAGAGACCCACGAGATGGCCAGCAGCGACGAGCGCACCGATGGGCAGCCCTAGAGTTCCACGTATGTTCAAGATCAGGGTGCCATCAACAACACATTGTTAGCCTCCCTTGAGAAGATGCAGCGACAGATTCAGGATCAGGGAGAATTCATAGTAGAGGTGCGCCATGAATTAGCACAGATGCGAGCAGACAGAGGAGAGCCTCAGCTAAAGAGACTAGCTGGTGGAGACTTTCCCGCAGCTAAAGGAGGAGCAGAAGGACAACCAGAAGACTCGCATGATCCACCCAGGCCAGCCAGGACGATGAGGGAGTTGTACAACCCTGGTGCAACCCTCACCCATCGATGGATCCTGCTTCAGATGATTCTGGGTGACTTCAAGCTCATCCCCTAGACCATTCGGCTTTTGCCAAAGTTCCATGGTCTAGCCACTGAGGAGCCGCATCTACACTTGCAGGAGTTTGAGATGATCTACAGCATTATCAGTGACTGATTCGTGGACGAGGATGCCACCAAGATGATGGGTTTCCATTCTCCCTCGTCGATAGAGTAGCCTATTGGCTGAAGCATTTAGGGAGATACATTACTTTGTGGGAGCAGCTCCGGACCGAGTACTTGAATAAGTACTATCCACTCGATCAGACTAATGCAGCAAGGGCACTAATCAACGAAATCACAATGATCCCCAATGAGCAATTCTATGAGGAGTGGGACCGATTCTGTGAGTTCATCAATCGGTGTACAAATCACGACATATCCAAGCCCAACTTAGTGCATAGTTTCTTTTGTGGGATGACATCAGAGCTGCAGGGGCTTGTCAACACTTCTTGTGGGGGCTCCTATTTTGCCACGAATGAGGTCCAGGTCTGTGCCATCTATGACGAGATGGTCGAGAACTATACAGTGATGTATTAGAACAAGCTCTACACATAAGGGAAGCCCCTACCATAGGCCATGTCTTATCATGGATAACATGGGTCGATGCGGGTCCATCTACTTCTTCATCAACAGCAACACCACAGGTAGACTCCTCAACAGATAACATGGGCATCATCAGCGAGAAGTTGGATTGCATAGAGATCATTGAGAAGAAGTAGTGCCAAGGCATGACGTAGATCGACCAGTTGGCACAGATTTTGGGTGACCTGAAGAACCAAATCATGTGTCTCCACGAGGCACAGACGGCTTCTCAACCCCGTCTCACGTCACGGGCCAATCTTAGTAGGAGCAGCTCGTCCCAACACTCTTCCCAGTATCGCCATGTTAAACACATTCAGGTGGAGCCGATCCAGCTATTGCAGCACCATTACTCACGGCCACTGCCATCTCAGGACACTCAGGTGGTGGTGTATCAATAGGATCAGCACTGGCAGTTCTTCCCTAGTCCCCATACCAGCTAGAGCCATTGATTGAAGTCAACGGGATTTGGTATGATCGACAGCTGCTCGGGATCTGCTGAGATAATCCTGGATTCAGGAGGTCTACCGGAGGTACCTCATCCCAGCAACAGCCTCCAACTTAGGGTGGGAAGATCAACCAGCACCAATAGCAGCCCAAGTACTCCCAACAACCATAGTTTCACCAGTCGGGTACTCATCCCTACTAGCAGGGACGACAGTAGAGGCATCAACCTCAGTAGCAGTTCATTCAGCCTCCGTCTCACCAATACCAAAGTCAGCCTCATTTCCAGCGAGGCAACCCGTTCGGTTCTCATGGACCAGCCTATGAGAACCGACCCCTCGATGACTTAGACCGCCTACTCTCAGACCAGCGGGCATCCTTTAGGCAGGAGATGGACGAGTTCAAGCAAGAGATGAGGGAGATAATAAAAAGCAAGGCCGCCATACCTTCTCAGATTGAGCCCAACTCGAACAACCTCAAGAAGAAATATGAGTAGGTACAGGTCACAAAGACTACCACTCCTTGTGAGTCATTGGGTGATATATCTTCATATATATTTAACGATGATTTTATATCACTTATAAGTGGTAGGATGCTATCGGTAGTGCCTCGTCTGAGCGATGACCCTATGATGAGCCAGGAGCGCCAGACGAGAAGGATAGCGGTGATGATGCCACTAATGATGATGACGATGGTGGTGTTGATGCCACCAAGGATGTTGATCCAACCGACGATACTGAGGTTGTCGCTTCTCAATATGTAGTTAGTGTACTGATGCCACCGGTAAAGATGATGCTGAGCCAAAGCGCGGTGTTGATGCTGCGAAGACCGATGTCATGGGTGGTGCTGATGCCACCATTTTTACTCTAGTTGTGTCTCATCCCATTTTGTATCTCAGGACTATTCAAAAAAGACCAAAAAAGTTAATAACGGAATGATTTCTTCATCTTCGAGTGCAATGTGATGAATTATGATACTTGTATGGGATCTATTCCTTCTCAGCAAAAGGAACCTCTTCCTAGCCCTCTATCTGAGGAGGGCCCAGCCATCCTCTTCCCTCAAGCACTCCGATTGGTGAAGGAGAATAAAAAAGAAAATCATAAAAATAACTAGCAGCTAGAGTTCAGCCAGCAAATGATAGATAGATTTCACATTCAGCTGACTCTACAGGAGGCACTCGAGCACATCCCTCTCCTCCAAAAGAACTTGAGAGAAAAGACCACCATTCGTAGGAAGAAGAGGAACCATCAAGCAGAGATTTATGTGCTGACCCATGCCACCTACTTCACCATTCAGAACCATCTGCCAGCCAAGAGGCTAGATACAAGAGCTCACTATGTCAGATGCCACATACATGCGAAGAGATTTGATCGTACTCTATTAGACAGCGGCTCTTCCATCAACCTCTTTCCGATAGCCTCACTAGAGCAATTCGAGTTTGTCCCTCTTCAATAGAGCAGGACAGTTCTTCAGTTTACTGATCGACCTGTCAAGAATATAAAGGGGTTGTTAAAGGACCTGAGTCTGTGACTGATACCCCCATCATTCTAGGACGTTCATTCTTGGCCACGGCCAAGGTGGTCTCCGACCATGATAGTGGGAAGGTGTACTTTCGCATCGAGGGTGAGAATATACTAATAGGGATGATTGACGAGACTAGAGCGCGAGATTCATCTTGCGTAGAGTAGTTCAGCAACGTCGAGCAAACGACAGAGGCAATGCAAAAAGTCCACCTGGAATGCAACTTTGTGATCACTGATGATGAAGCTACTTGGTATGATCATGTTTCACGAGCTTTTCATTCACCTTAAGATTCCACAGATCCACAATTTCCAGCATAGGAGAGTTCAGAGAGCACACTCTTGGTCGAGGACACTATTGATGTTGACGACAGCATTCGGGATAGTGAAGCAGAGTTTGTTTCTTATGCTTCTAATTCAGATCCTTCGGATTCAGACATGGATTGGGATGACTTTGATGAGTTGTTACCGTATCTAATTCCAATAGAGCCAATAGCTACGGTGGAGACTGAGCCAACAACGAGCACAGATACACCAGCAGAATCAGCCTCATCAGATATTCATGATCAATGAGAGTTCACATTCAGATCTGGTTGCCTTCACGTAGACATTCCAGAAGTTAGATTTGCCATCTCCCAATTGCCCAAAGTTGAAGCCTTTGCCGCAGTCGCTGAAGTATAGATTCCTTGAGGGTGAGCATGAGATATACACAATCATTATCTGATTTGACAAGAGAGCAAGAATCTAGTTTGATAAAGGTTCTTGAAAGAAAATGTATGGCAATAGGATGGAGCGTAGCTAATCTCCCAAGGGAATTTCCGGTCATTGCTCCCACCATATCTATCTCGAAGAGGACGCTAAGCCATCGTGTGAGTTCCAACCATGACTGAACCCGAATCTTCAAAAAGTGGTCATGAAAGAGATATCCAAATGGTGGAGCATTGATTTTATCTACCCCATCTCCAACACCAAGTCGGTTAGTCCATTTCATGTGGTGCTCAAGAAGACGGGCATCACTACAGTTGTGAGTGAGTCTAAAGAGGAGATAGCTACTCGGGTACCCACTTCTTGGAGGGTCTACGTGGACTACATACGATTGAATCAGGCCACCAAAAAGGATCATTTCCCACTAGCTTTTATTGATCAGATTATAGAGAGGCTAGCTGGGAAGAGTCATTATTTTTTTCTTAACGGGTACTTCGGATACAATCAGGTGGCCATAGCGCCCGAAGACCAGGATAAAACAACATTCACATGTCTGTTTGGGACTTATACTTTCAGACGGATGACCTTTGGTCTATGTAACACCCCGGCGACATTCCAAAGGTGCATGTTGTCCATATTCTCGGACATGGTGGGTGATTGTTTCGATGTCTTCATGGAAGATTTCTTGGTCTACGGTGACGGGTTTAATGCTTGTCTTGACTGCCTAGACCGAGTGCTTCAGTGCTACATAGAGGTCCATCTTGTCTTGTCTTAAGAGAAGAGCCACTTCATGGTGACTCAAGGGATGGTGCTTCGTCATATCATCTCCAACAGAGGCATGGAGGTTGATCTAGCCAAGGTGGATATCATCAGGCAACTCACTCCACTGTCCAACTTGCGGCAGTTGCGGTCTTTTCTGGGGCATGTCGTTTTCTACCGACGCTTTATTCAGGACTTCAGCAGGATTGCCTGACCGTTGACTGATATGCTTACAAAAGATACCGAGTTCATTGTAGATGATTAGTGTCTTACGTCATTTAAGAGTCTCAAGAACCTAGTTGTTGAGGCTCTTGTCCTTCGGCTGCTTGATTGGTCTCTCCCATTTGAGGTCATGACAGATGCCTCCGATTTTGCTGTAATAGATGTGTTAGGATAGAGGAGGGCTATATTAATATTTACCATTCACTACGCTAGTCATACATTGGATGCAACACAAGGGAACTACACAGTCACAGAGAAAGAGATGCTAGTTGTAGTATTTGCCTTGGATAAGTTCAGATCATATATTCTTGGATCCTAAGTGACTATCTACACCAATCACACCGCCATCAGGTACCTCATGGCAAAGAAGGATGCCAAAGATAGATTGACCAGATGAATCCTTCTGCTCTAGGAGTTTGACATTGATATTAAGGATAAGCCTGGAGTCAAGAATGTGGTGGAGGATCATCTCTCCTGTTTGGAACATCTTGAGGAATCTGAGCAGATTGATCCTATTACAAAGACCTTCCCTGATGAGGTGATCCTTGCTATCACCTCTCTCCCATGTTACGGCGACATTGTGAACTATCTTGTTGCCAAGAAAGTTCCACAAGGTTGGAAAAGACAACGAGTTGAGACTTTCCTTGCGAAGGCCAAGTCGTACCATTAGGAGGATCCCATTTTCTATTATGACAGAGGGGATATCATCTGGCATCGGTGCATTCCTTTGGAGGAGCATCATAACGCCCTCACTTACTGCCACAAGCTTGAAGCAGCAGGACATCATTCTGGGAGGATAACAACATAGAAAGTGCTCTAGTCCGACCTATTGTGGCCTACCCTCTTTAAAAATTCTGATGAATTCATGAAGAGGTGTACTGACTGTCAGAGGATGGGCACTTGTGGATAGCGTGATATGATGCTGATGTCAGCAGCCTCGGCCTAAGAGTTAGGGATTTGAGTACATTCTGTTGTCTATTGATTATGTGAGCCGTTGGGTTAAGACCTTTCCCACCCGAACCGTAGATGCTAAGACTGTTTGCATAGGAAAAATATCATTTCATGGTTCAGTGTGCCTAGAGTTTTGATATATAACGGGGGGTCTCACTTCAATGACAAGGTAAAGGCCCTTGTTAACAAGTTCAACATAGACCATCATGTGGCCACTCCATATCATCCTCAGGCCAATGGTCTTGCTAAAGTATCGAACAAGGAGATTAAGATGATGTTGTAGAAGGTAGTCTGCCCAGACCGAAAGGATTGGTCACAACTTTTGGACTCGGTCTTGTGGGCATAATGGACTTCCTTCAAGACTCCTTTAGGTATGTCTCCCTTTCGTCTATTTTATGGAAAGACATGCCATTTACTTGTGGAAATAAGGCATAAGTCACTATGGTCTATCACAAAGATATTATTAGATCCAGAGAGTATAGGAGATCAAAGGAAGGCAGAATTAGTAGCCCTGGAGGTGCTTAGAGATACAACCTTTTCGAGCAACCTACAATACAAGGAGCAAATGAAGATATGGAATGATTCTCATATCAAACATAAGCAGTTCGAGCCAAATCAAAGAGTATGGTTGTTTGATAACATGCTTAGACTATGTCCAAGGAAGTTACAGAGCAAGTGGAAGGGACCATACTTGGTCCGAAAGGTGCATGACAATGTGAGTATAGACATATGTGAGATGTCATCTAATTCCACCTTTCATGTTAATGGTCAGCACTTGAAGCCATATCTAGATCACGATCCAATGATCGTTGATGTAGCCCCTATTCATTTTGCATGAGATGTGATCTTTGACTCACATCATTTTCTTCTCATGTCTGATTATCATTGTCTTCCCTTGCATAGATCTAATTGTCCATATCACACATTCTTTAGTATAATACCCCATTTGCATCTTATGATTATGCTATACTTAGGGTGTACTTTACCCTAAATATTGTGGATGTTAGATCGTTGATTATTCTTTAGATCTTTACCTATGTTTTGTTGCCTATACTTAGGGACATTTTACCCTAAGTATAGGGGAGGTAGACCCTGTACATTCGAACCCTCGATTTTCCTCTTGTTTACAGACTTCTATACTTACGATTAATTCATCCTATGTATAGGGGGATTACCGATCTCTATTCATTTTATTCTTGTATACATCGTTATAGTATAGCCCTTCTTTTCTCTTCCCAATACTAAGAATGAGTTATGTCTTCTTCATCACTCTTTGATCACTCTGAGGGCATCGTTCGGGCTAAGTATAGGGGGGTGTCGTATATATTACATATATACTTTTAGCCATCACTCGTACTTTGTGTGAGTGTGATAATAAATAAAATGGCTAAAAAATAAAACCTAAAAATCACAAAAATTTTAAAATTTTTCTTGTACGTAAAATTCTTTCTTGCAGATACACAGAAATTTATAAAAAGTATTCTGTAAAAATGTTTGTAAAAATGATTTAAATGTGAAACATTTCTAAATATTTTTGCACCAAAACTATGTATATAGTACAAAATTTTTAAAAAATGTTTGAAAAATAAAATTTGCAAATACCCTTGTGTAAATGTTTATAAATAGTTTGCAAAATTTATGCATTCATGCATACATGCATTCAAACATTTTCAAAAATTTTGCATATTTTAAAATATTTGCATTTTTTAAGTTTTACATGAAAAAAGTTATGTATATGTTTGTATATTCTTCTGAATCATTCTTCTGAATCATAGCTGACATTTAAACTAGTTTGTAATTAAATTGGAAAATGGAGCTTGGTTAAGACCTTAATCCACTTAACTCAAATAGGAACCTTATAGGATTTGGGGTTAACACTTTTTCAGGTCCATTAGGGACTTAATTCTTTGATTGCACTAGGCTATGTTCACATGTCATCTTGGTGAGCCTAAGTTGAACACTTAAAAATGCACACATGACTCTCACATATAATGGCTTTACTTAGACCATCACCTTACACATAGCTCTCCACATATGAGGTGGTGTGGAGGCAGAATCCTTTGTCTAGGGGTAGCATACGAGGGTAGTACTTCTAGGCGGAACCTCTCGTTTTCCTCTAGGGATGGAAATGTGCCTCAACTTGGTCTGGCGGTGTTGAGGTCTTCTCTTCATTAAATTGAAGTATGGAGCTCAGTCAGACCTTTGGATTATTAGTTTGTCAGAGCCTCATTGGGATCTAAGTTTAAAACTCAACAACCACTAAGTTACACCATTCTATGGTCAAGACTCCTCAATAATCTAGATCAGAACTAGTCTACATACACAAACTCTAATGGCCATGTATTTTTCCTTGTACTATATTAGTGATAGGTTCCTCCCCACCTCAGAAATGATAATGAAACAACCTCCCTCAACAAGGTAACTCTAATTCCTTAGTATAGCAACTCTTTCCTCGAGGAGCGGGGTATTCCCTTCTAAGTTCAAGTTCAACCGGCTCAAGAAGAGGGTGAAAGAAGAGAATGGATCGTGGCCAGTGTCGCTACATATCCTTGGAAGCCCAACCAGTGTAGCTAAGTCTCCCGCTGCAAGCTTCATGAGATGGAAGGTGTAATACATAAGCTTTGCTTTATTTGATTATACACACAATGACATGCATTTTATTTTCAATCAGGTCTGTCCACTTTCAGAGTTTTCTTGATTTTGCACCCCTTTTTTTGAAACTTTTCGATGTGCATATGTGAAACATATCTACAAGGTGCAGCATATACATAAGGACTTTTTCTTCTCGAGTCAGTGGATTGTCCCTCTTTTGAAGCATTATTGCAACCCAAACTTAATTCTCCTTATTTTTCTTTTCTTTACTTTTTCACTTCGTTTTCAAATAAGTGTTTGCTAAGGGACTAGAAAAGGTAAAGTATAGGAGGGTGATAAACCCTTGATTATAACTCTTTATTTTTTTTATTTTAGCTATTTATCGTGGAAAAGCATCAACTAAATATGTGTTAATACAATAATTCTGCATTCAGTATGCATGTGCTAACAATGTATAACCTTCGCCCGATGTTTCCTTGCTCGATCTGTGCCTCGGTTTGTAGCCAATGCCTCCATCTTCTCGGACCCCCATGCCTATATAACTTGGCTAACCCCCTCCTTTTCCTCCATCGTTCCGTTGCGCCACCACCTCCTGTGCACATGAACACCTTTCCTAGAGTGACAATGAGTAAGAGGGAGGGTGTTGGAGCCTTTTGGAGTGTGCTCGCCCTAGGTCCGGTGAGGTACAAACCTTAGATCCGCCACAAGGAGCGAAGCCTCCAGTTGTTGTCGTCTATCGAAGCCAAGATCACCATAGACTATAGTCTACGACCCCATGTGTATTCCTCCATCCTTATGTAATCACCATACCCTCTAGTTTCCATCGAATCCATCGTTTCTTCATTGAACAAAATATCGCCAATCATCCTTTGTTTCTGCGTCTCCGCCTCACTCCAATTTCACAGCGCTTCTATATTTGTTCCGCAACCTCCACGAGGCTCCAACCATCGGGTTCGAGTCCTATGTTGGTCGAACCCCTCCACCAATCAGGAGAACTTCTCCATCCACCCTCCGCATTTGTTCTTACTACTCGTGTTCTCTAACCCTCACCGGAGATTTATCTTCGAGGATGACCATTTTCTCCTGTAGGGTTCGCACACCACTAGACCACATCTAGAGGTCTTGAGTACCCCCAAAAATCTCCATGTCCTCCACTCTCCCCTAGGGACCCTCATATGGTCCTGGGCCCTTCTAAACCTTCTTGCAGCTGCGGAGCTTCATCGCCGACCAATTCCATATCCCACCAGCAGGAGAGGATGCCAGAGTTGCATGCTACAACCGAGAGAAACTCGCCTCTAGCAAGTTCTTCTCTGAACTTCCAAATGCCTCTTACGTTGTACTATTGAAGGCCCCTCCAGTTCTAATCACAACTGTCCATCCATCAGAGGGCCTCGATCATTAGATCGATCTGAGGATCTCGTCTTAGTCGTCCATCGTCGAAGGGGTGTCCATCGATCGTGATTGTCAATCTGTTAAGTGGATCTCCCTCGTCCATTGGATCGGGGTTAATAAAAGGTAATTTGCACTTAGGTCGTTCTATTCTTATCTTTTATTTCCAAGTTTTGTAAATATTTGTCGTATTTATTTTATTTTGGGTATTTTGATATTTGCATTCGAGTCCTATTTGAGTAAGCTCATATGTTGTCCCACGTGATTTTGTGGTGTATTTGCATTATATTCCTCGAACTTAATCTCTATTATGTTTTGGATGAAAGTTTTCTGACATTTGCATATATACCCTTGTGTGGTGGAGTGTGTATGTGTGCTTATTCTTTGGATATTTTTCATTATTCACCTTGAGCTTTTATATGTGTTATTGATTTGACCAGTGAACTTTCTAGTAATTACAATTGAGTCCCTACAAGTTGTTTGTCTTATTTTTTATCAAATAAATACTTCATTAACTCCAAATTAATATTTATGGTAATTTTTATGAATTAATTTAGTATTATTTGACATTTTCTAAAAAGCAAAAACCATTAGTAAACTCACTGACTATTTTATAAAATACATAAAACTTATAAAAATTATTTGAAAAATTCCAAAAAATAGTATCCGTTTGTTTATGTGCGTATTGCTTTCAGTAGTGTTTCTATTTTAAAAACCCTTATAAAACCCATAAAACTTACAAAAGTCTCAAAAACTCATAAAAATCATTAAAAATTCAAAAAAAATAAAAAATGGTTTCAGTTCCTCTTTGAAATATTTTCTTCATACTTTTTTCATAAAATTCATATCTAGGAGATTAGGAGACTTTAAATATTTGTAATTTGTAATTTTGTCCTGGTTGTGCATTATTTGAATTTTTATCTCTTGTTGATTTTAATAAAATCATATAAAAATTAGAAAAACCCCATAAAATCACCAAAAATGTCTGAATATTTGAAAAACATAAAAATATTTTTGTTTCTGATTTTTTTAGTATTTTTTCCTTAATAAAATTTCGAAGGCTTGCTTGTATGTTTTCTTGCTTTATTAGTTAGATTACCTTACTTCATTTAAAAAATATAAAAATTTGCAAAATTAAAAATTAACAAAAATATGCATTTTCTTGTATGATTACTGACTACTTCGTACATTTCGGTGCTCCTTGAGTTCGACCCTCGTCGCTATACCAGGTTAAAATAAATAGCGGAGACCGCTGACATTGATTTTTATTGCTTTATCTGTTGAGTGTGTAGTTTCTACTTTTCTTGCTGAGTTAGATGATTGAATTGGGTCGAAACAACCATTGATATATGTTGATACTTAACCCTAGTTGATCGATCGCTCATCACTTACCACCTTTCCCGAATTGGGCAGAATGATAATCCTAATATTGAACCAATTCGAGCGACCTTCATAGACGAGTCATTTTGTGCTACTGACTCACTCCCATGTTATACCAACATGGATAAATATCTTGTCTCCAAGCAAGTTCCCCAAGGTTGACCTAAGAGCAGTATAGACTGACAGAAGTCGGATTCGAGGAAATATGACTGGGACGATCCGTTCCATTTCTTTGAGGGGCGGATTACATCTGGAGAATGTGTATTCCTCAATAGGAATACTAGAGTGCCATCATACATTGGCATACACATGAGGCTTGAGGCCACCATTCGAGAAAGAGAACTGCACACAAGGTACTCCAATGTGTATTTTATTGGCCGACCTTGTTTAGAGATGCTAATGATTTTGTACGGTCATGCCTGATTTGTTAATGAATGGAAGGGACTATTGGATATAGAGATGAAATGCCCATGCAACTATTAAATTTCTGTGATGTTTTTGACACATGACAAATTGATTTTATGGGTCCCTTCTCTAATAGAAATGGACATGAGTACATCTTGTTAGCAGTTGATTATTTGTCAAGGAAGGTGGTGGTTATCCCAATCGAACTGCAGATAGCAAGACTGTCCATAATTTTACCAAGGATCATATTTTTATGAGGTTTAAAGTTCCAAAGATTTTGATTTCTGATGGGGGTAGCCATTTTATGAATAGAGAATGAAATCATTAGCTAAGGACTATAAATTTAATCATAGAATAGCCAATCCTAACCACATATAGTCTAATGGTATGGAAGTGATTTCTAACAGAGAGGGGAAGAATATTCTTCAGAAGTTGGTTCGTCCCTATAGGAAGAACTGGTCTTAGCTTTTGGACCAGATGTTGTAGGCCTATCGGATGGCCTATAAGACTCCACTCGATACTTCATCTCTTAAGATGATCTATGGCAAGCCATGCCATTTGTCCATGGAGCTAATTCGCAAATCAGAATGGGTGATCGAGAAGATTAATTGTAGTTTTCACCTTGGGAAGCTGTGTCGTCACTTGAATCTGAATGAGCTAATAGAAATTCAAAATCGGACATATGACAACAATTTGATCTATAAGGACAAGGTCAGGAGATGACATGAGACACATTAGGAATAATACCTTTGTCCATGGGTAGAAAGTGTATTTGTTCAACGTCCGGTTAAATATTTTTCATGGGAAATTCAAATCAATATGGGTGGGTCCCTACATTGTCATAGATGTGCACAATAATGAAAGTGTTGATATTACTGAGCTCAAAGCTTGTATGCAATCCTTTCCCGTGAATGGGAAACTGTTGAAGCCGTAGGTAGATTCTAAATAATAGTTAACCAAAGTTGAGGTCATAGAATTCATGCAAACTGAGCAGATTGAAGACTCATCAGACCACCCTACATGAAGAGAAGTAGTCATACACAAGCTATATAAATGATCTTCAATCTTCACACATTTCAAATGTAAATTCTTCTTGTTCATTCTCTAGATCTCATTGAAGCCCCACCCTTCTTCCATACTTATATTGACCAGAGCATAAGTATAGGGAACCCTATGCCCGCTGCATAAACTCTCCTCATTCACTACTACCATTGTCTGCCTCATTTTCACCCTTCTTCTTTACTTAGACTATCCACAACCGAAGTATGGGGGGACGGGTCAACTTCTATTTTTCTTTTCACTCTCTTACACTTAGCCTGAGCTATGTCTTCTCTATGTTTCTTGTGCCCTGAGGACATAGGAATCGTTAAGTATAGGGGGGTGCATATACTATGTTTATATTTTACCCATAGCTCATACTTTCATGCAACTATATATTTTATTTACGGGGTGGGTAACTTACTTCAAAAAACATAAAAAAGAGAGTTTTGCAACTAACGTTGTCTGTGTCAAACTGTGTATGCAACCAAAGTATTGAAAATTGACTTCTTATCTATTTTTGCCTCGAAGAAAAATATCTTTCAAAAAAATCTCTCAAAAAAATATTTTGCACACTTGCATTTCATTCAAAATTTCATTAATCCTTGCATTCTTTAGTTGGATGTATCCTTGACACTTACACTTCCACACAAGACTTGTAAAGTTCAAGGACACTTGGTTAATGAGGTTCTAAGATTCAGAGTTAACCAACCTTAGTCATTATGATCTATGACTTAATTATTCACACTTCTCTAGTTTGAAAGATGTGTGTGCTATATTTCATACATAGTCTCTACCTTAAAGAACATGACCCCCACCTCACTTTGATGACTACCGTTGTGATGAGATGAGTTGGGATTTCACTAGAGGGATTAGGATGAGGAATTTGAGTTTGGACCTGATTTTATGATGCTCGAGAATGGGATAAAATCGATGAAGGCTTCATGAAACCTGAGAGTATGCACCTTCAGCCATTATGAGAACACGGTTCTTGTACTAATCTCT
The DNA here is from genome assembly GCA_037367405.1 of Ottelia alismoides. Taxonomy (NCBI): domain Eukaryota; kingdom Viridiplantae; phylum Streptophyta; class Magnoliopsida; order Alismatales; family Hydrocharitaceae; genus Ottelia; species Ottelia alismoides. The sequence goes on along the minus strand of JAZKJV010009743.1, from coordinate 745,894 downwards.
TGATATAAACATATGTGCTAGGTGTGATGAAATTAATTAATTATTAATCAATGAACTACAATTTGGTAAAACAGTGGAGCGAGCCAACCATCAATGAAATAAATTTCGAGAGAAGTTCTCTCATTCAAATACAAAGAAAATATCTCTCATTACAAATACAAATTCAGTGAGCTTCCACCAAAGGCAAGAACTCCCAACAATTTCAAAGTGTCCACTTGGACAAAGTTATCAGGATCAGGAGTCAGGCTAGCATCAAAAAAAGGCTTTGCATTGTATAGTGAAATAAGTCTGGGTGTTGAAGATATGATATGTACTAAAAAGATACACATTGTGGTGTACACCAAGGAAAACAAGTGCCAACGACTTCGAACTCTTTTGACGAACGCACTGGTCAAAAACCTAAAATACATGTGTTGCATTAATAAGGCACTTGAGTGGATCCTTATTCCAACGAGAGGGAGAGAAGAAATTACGCAATCCTATGCCATCCATTAACTTGCCTTCCATATACACTTTTATGACTGCCAACTAAAGAGACAATCGAATGTTTACAAGAACTAATTTATTCCCTATGTGTTGAGGATTGGGTCATTAGGAGAGTCTCTTGAACTGGAACCTTGGGTGACATTTTGACTCTACTCATGTGACTACATTCCACACTAAATGTCATACCGCTACGATATATGTAAACAAAGAGAGTCTCAGAGCTAGAGAAATTGGATACCTTTTGACTAAATCTTGGTTCAGCTCATAATTTTGGTATCACTAAAACCAAGATTTCTTCAATATATCAAGTCTTGTACTCCACATGCACATTTGTGGATTAATCTGACTAAACCATTCATTCTCAAGTTACTCAGGGGTGAGCATGGTTTAAGTATAAAGGGTTGATGAATATGTGATTCATCACTCTAAAAGACATTAATTAAGATCAATCCTAAAAAAATTCATTGGCATTTCATCACCTATATTGTGTTATTAAAATTCATGCATGTGTAAATAAGAATCATATTTAATCATGCATAATTGCATAAAATGAGAAGCCAAAAATTACAACCCAATTGACCTGTAAAATAAGCTAACTTCCCTAATTTTTAATTAATTCATGATAACTCCAAATAACTTGAAACCACCTCCATTGTGTGCATATTAATAACAAGAATAAAAGAAAAATAAAAAAATCACTAATAGAAAAATATGACAAATAAACCCAAACCTTAATTTCATATTTGTTAGACTAATTGATGATATATCTTTCATAGAGTATCCGGTTTAATATTACTCACTTTTGAACTAATTTACATTCAATGACCATCAAAATAATATCAAGTTAAAGTGAACCGGATCTCATGTGAGAAAGTTGGGTTTTGTGTTGCATCTTTTGTACATTGTGTATTTTACGCGATTTTGACCTATTAATTTATGCACATATTTGAATTTTTTCCTTTTATTTCTTTTTCATTTATTTTCTTTGAAAAAAGTTTTATTAAAATATGTAAAAATCCAAAACTAAAATAATAACTGAGTTAGAGTCATCATTGAGAGTGTGTATATTAAGTTCCCTTTATTTTATTCTTTTATTTCTTAATTATTATAGTCCAAAAAATAGATTAATGTGTAAATATTTATCTTTTATTTCATCATTTTTTTCAATTTTTATTATGTATAAAATAAAAAAATTACAAAACCCAAAAATTTGATATTTTATCCACATAGGGGACCATCAAAAATATCACATCGTACAAATGACCTCTGTTTTTCGTCTCTTCATGAAACTTATAGATCTCATCGAGACAAGAAACTTTTGAGAAGAACATTTTTCGATCCGATATTGTTTACTGTTTATTTTCTATTTATCTTTTTATTTTTCAATTTTCCTGGGAGTGACATGTAGCTCCTAGATCCGCCACATGTCACCCATTTTGGGCTTTTTAAATTCTTTTTTCTTATTATTTTAAAATTTTAATAAAAAACAATAATTAATAAATGCCACGTGGCAAGATTTGGGCCGTCTAATCATAGCCAATTGGACAACCCTCCTCGTGTCTTCCTCATTCGCCAACTTTCCCCTTCGAGCAACGCCGCTGCTATCCGGCTTTCCTACCTGAGTCGTTGCCCTCGTCAACTCGCCTTCCTATTCCGGCTACAAATCCCTTCCAATCTCAATCCATTTTACTGCCTCTCACCTGATATCACCCCAATTTCACTGCCGCCCTTCTTATCCTGATCACGTTCCTGATTCCCAATCTCCAATCAGTAATCGGTCGCCGCCTCTGATCCCTACCAAATCTATCACCACCTTCCCCCCGTTTTAACCATCGCCAGCGCCTCTCTTTGAACCATCTATCGTTCCAACTTCAAGGATTCTAACCAGTCGGCGACAACGCTTGATAGACTTTTGATTCTTCTTCCCAGTCGTGTGGCATAATCCGAGGCCCTTGGCCTCATCGCAGCAAGGTTGTTGCTCTAGCTCCGGTCATCACACTATTTAGCTGCATACTCCAGGTAGTTCTACTTATCTTCTGCATCCTCATTCGCTCCACCCCTCTCTGGTCACCCAACCTTACACCATACTCCCGCATCACTTACGCATCCACCATCACCGCCCTATCGTTGTCAACCTCCGTGTTCCGCGGCTCACTAATCCCCACGAGCCACGCCGTCACAGTAGCAATTCGCCTCCGTTAGGCACCACGCCCTCTAACCGCACATCGACAACGAGCAAAAGCTCTGCATGCCTTTGTGCCATAGCGGCCTCCACTCCGGCCATTTGGTCGTCGAGCCTTCTCTACCGACTCCTGCAGCCAGAGCAGCCACTCCACCTCATGACTGAGCATGTCTTCATCACTGTCATCTCTAGCAAGCATTGAGGACTCCACCGCCTTCGACTCCAGGACCTCTTGTGTGCAGTCGGGCACCCACCGACCATTACCCTCTGCCCGTCTCTGTCGGAGCACAAAACACCTCCAGCATCGGGCCCCACAGTCAGAGCCCCACCTGCAACCACCCTTATCCGCCCTTCTAGTTGTAGTGCTAGAATCCCAAGGCTCCCTCCCACGAGAGTTGCACATGTCAAGGGGGGAACGTTTGCATCAATACCCCTGTGGTTCCAAAAACATTCCCTAATAGCCCCGCTTCCCAAGAGTCACGTGAGGCACACATGACCTGCTGGAATTTTGCGCAAGAGCCCCTCCAAGTGTCAGTGTAATCCTTCTTCTGCATTTTTATTTTGTAATTTTGCACACAAAACCCCGACGTCGTCTATAATTTTTAACTTCAATGTTGTATTATTTTAATATTCAAAAATCATATTTTTGTTCAGCAACTAATTCTTCATATTGTGGCATGCTCTTAATATTGTTATGATCTGTAGTTAATTATTAATAATTTTTTTGTAGACAATTACATACTTTACCCAGTCTATGCTAAAAAAATTCATAGATAATTGACCATTGCTCATAAAATTACAAAAAAAAAATCATCAACTATAGAATTAGTTGTATTCTATTTTATGCTTAAAAATCATTGTATTTGCATGCATATCTTATTATGCAAAATTTATTTTGCGTATTACACTGCTTAATTTTTAATAGGTACTCAACTTCATATTTTTAGGCTTTAGGATTTTTTTGAGAAAGATCACATAGTGATATACTTAAAAAATTTTATTCCTTGAGAATAATTAGGTTGAATATTTATTATAATTAACTATTATGATTCACACTATTTGTATTCATTTAGTCATTAAATATTTTTATTGCATATGAAAATTCAAAAAAATTGTACTACATTCATTTCAGTATATTTTACATTTTGACCAAATTTCAAAAATTTTTGACTATATTTAATTAAAAATCCCATTTAGTCTTTAAAATTGGCAGCATTTGCATTTGTGTCCATTCATTGTATAAAGAAGCACCCATAAATATGCCTCGAAAACCACACATTTGATAGATTTAAGTCAAGATTGTTCCTTTTCCTCCTTGAGTTCGACTATATAGCTTGCTCAAGCTAAATAAAATAAAATCATTCAAAATTAATTGGATTAAATAATGAAATGGTTATTTCTTGATTGATTCTTAGGTACCTGACTATAACATAAAAATGATAGATTAAATAAAGTGATTAGTAATTCGCATGTAATCAGATCTCAAACTACATACCATAAACCTTCTTGAATGAATTACTTACCGTTGTCAACTCTTGTGACCTCTCGCACGTCACTGGAAAAGGAAATGAGATGACCAAAGATTAGAGTATAGTAGATCACCATGTGGTTATGTAGGGATGGATCGAGATTCAAATTTGTTTAAGGGGTTAAATTTTGGTTAAATCTGAAGCTCCAGTTTTGCATCTCTGATCAAGATTTTAATTGGGTCACGCGAGAAAGAATTGGAGTGGAGCTAGAACGAGTCAGGTCTAGAAGTGGAGAAGGGGAAGGTGGAATGATGAAGGGGAGAGTTATCATGTTTTCCCCCTTAGGATCTAGGTGGTCGGCAAACCAATTTTCATACATATACATTCCACAATCGAAATATACAATAATATAAAGCAAGATGAAAATAGCATAAAAGAATGGAATTCAAAATGTTCCAGCCATTCATAACATATCCATCATTGCATTCCATTACAATCTCGTACATGACCACAAAAATATATAACATGCCTTAAAAAAATGTTTCATACACGCATGATACATCTCATGTCTCCCAAATGACTATAAATAAGATAAAAACAGTAAAGGCTACATGCATTTGTACCACAAAAAGGAAGCTTTGTAGTTGCACAAAAGAAGTAGCTCCAAGTAAACAATTGCGCCTCACTATTGCGGCTTCTGTTGAGCACCTACGGATCCAACATGTAGGTACGTTATGAGCAAACATGCTCAGTATGATATAAAAATTACAACAAGTAAGATATAATTAAAAAATGTGCAAAAGAAACATCTGGGTAAACCTTCCTTACAAAAATATAAAATTTTAATCATTATTGTTTGATATGGATCACCAAACCTTCACGGATAGTCTGTTGTCTTGGACTAGGTGAGACCTCACATAATGACTCTAAAGCAAGAATAAGATTTTTGGTTTTATTCTAATTTCAAAATGTACATGTATCATATACATTATTTAAAAAATTCTAAAAATATAATTTTGTAATAATAATGAACAAGGAATAAATGGAATATTTTAATCAGGCAGACTGCACAATGAAGGCCAAAAACCTAACTTCCACAAATGAACTCCAAAAATTATGAAACCAAGTTTATTAAATAGTTCTTGGAAAGCTATATACAATTAAAGGTGAGTTTGGGTGATTTGGAGTTTTTATTTGCAAGATATGGGTCTGTGAAGTTGAGATTTTGGCTTTTTATTCTATGTATAAAATGTACATTGTGTATCATTTTTGTACAAACTCAATTTTGTATTTTTATTTACATTATTATCTACAACTTTCATGTACAAAATATTATTATTTAATGAATAAATAATTATATACAAAATAGGTGTCAAAAATGCATAGATGAAGAATGAATAAATGAGGTATTTAATGAATATTCTTCTCTTTAGTCTATCATATTGGCATTAAAAACCTTATTCTATGTACAATAAATACAATAAATATCGAATGCTATTATGTACAAATTGAGGCTATTTACATGCATTTGCTGGGGTTTTTAAGGCCAAAATGATAGAATAAAGGTGACAAAATGGAGATTCGTCATGCCGCAATCGCTAAAGTATAGGTTCCTTGCAGGTGAGCATGAGATGCACCCAATCATTATCTGAGCAGATTTGACTCGAGAGCAAGAATCTCGTCTGATGGAGATTCTTGAAAAGAACCGCAAAGCGATAGCATGGAGCGTGGCCGACCTCCAAGGGATAAGTTCGGCCCTGTGCTCCCACCATATCTATCTCGAGGAGGAAGCGAAGCCGTCGTGTGTGTTCCAACGACGGCTAAACCCGAACCTTCGAGAGGTTATCATGAAGGAAATCTCGAAATGGTGGAGCGCAATTTTATATACACCATCTCCGACTCCAAGTGGGTTAGTCCATTACATGTAGTTCCTAAGAAGACGAGCATCACTACTGTTGTGAGTGAGTCTGGAATGGAGATCGCTACCCGGGTACCCACTTCTTGGAGGGTCTGTGTGGACTACAGACGATTGAATAAGGCAACCAAGAAGGATCATTTCCCGTTGACTTTTATTAATCAGATTATAGAGGGGCTAGCTGGGAATAGTCATTACTTCTTTCTTGACGGGTACTCTGGATACAATCAGGTGGCCATTGCACTTGAGGAACAGGACAAGACCACATTCACATGTCCCTTTGGGACGTATGCTTTCATACACATGCCCTTTGGTCTATGCAACGCATCGACGACATTATAGAGGTGTATGTTGTCCATCTTTTCGAACATGGTGGGTGAGTGCTTGGAGGTCTTCATGGATGACTTTTCGATCTATGGCTATGGGTTTGATGCTTGTCTTGAGTGCCTGGACCGCGTCCTACAGCGATGCATTGAGGTCGACCTTGTATTATCTTGGGAGAGGAGTCACTTCATGGCAACTCAGGGGATGGTGCTTGGCCATATCATCTCTAACAGGGGCATGGAGGTGGATCCAGCCAAGGTGGATATCATTAGAAAACTCAATCCACCGTCCAACTTACAATAGTTACAATCTTTTCAGGGGCACGTCGGTTTCTACAGACGATTCATTCATGATTTCAGCAGGATTGCCCGACTGTTGACTGATTTGCTAACCAAAGACACCGAGTTCATAGTTGATGATAAGTGTCTTGCATCATTTGAGACTCTCAAGAGTCTAGTTGTTGAGGCTCCTGACCTCTTGTCGCCTGATTGGTCTCTCCCATTCAAGATCATGACAGATGCCTCTGATTTTTTCGTAGGGTCCGTGGTGGGACAGAGGAGGGATGCATTGCCTTTTTCCATTCACTACGCTAGCCGTACATTGGATGCCGCCCAGCGGAACTATACAGTCACTGAGAAGGATATGCTAGTCATAGTCTTTGCCCTAGATAAGTTCACATCGTACATCATTAGATCTAGAGTGACCATTTTTACATATCATACCGCTATCAGGTACCTCATGGCAAAGAAGGATGCCAAAGAGAGACTTACTAGATAGATCCTTCTACTCCAAGAGTTTGATATTGAGATTAAGGATAAGCCCGGAGTCAAGAATGTTGTGGCGGATCATCTCTCCCGATTAAAGCATCTTGAGGATTCTGAGCAGATTGATCCTATATGTGAGACCTTCCCAGATGAGGAGATCCTTGCTATCGCCTCACTCCCATGGTATGCTGACATTGTAAACTATCTTGTTGCCAAGAAAGTTCTACAAGGTTGGCCCAGGCAGAGACTTGAGACCTTCTTAGCGAAGGCCAAGTCTTACCATTGGGAGGATCCCATCCTTTACCATGAAGTAGGGGATAGTGTTTGGCGACGGTGTATTCCTCAGGACTAGCACCATAGCATCCTCACCTACTGCTACTAGATGGAGACAGGAGGACATCACTCTGGGAGGAGAATGACACAGAAAAGTCCTCCAATCCGGCCTTTGGTGGCCTACTCTCTTCAAGGATTCTGATGAATTCGTGAAGAGGTGTACTGACAGTCAAAGGATGGGCACTTTTGGACAGCGTGATATGATGTCGATGTAGCCCATTCACTTCTGTGAGGTTTTTGATGCATGGGGCATCGATTTCACGGGTCCATTCCCTAAGAGTCAGGGATTCGAGTACATTATGTTGGCCATTGATTATGTGAGTCATTGGGTTGAGGCCATCCCCGCTCGAACTGCAGATGCTAGAACTGTATGCTGATTTTTGAGGAAGAACATCATTTCACAGTTCGGGGTACCTTGAGTGTTCATATCTGACGGGGGGTCTCATTTCGTCAACGACAAGTTAAAGGCACTTGCTAGCGAGTTCAGCATAGACCATCGAGTAGCCACTCCATACCATCCTCAGACCAATGGTCTTGCTGAAGTGTCGAATAGGGAGATCAAGACTATATTGCAGAAGGTCGTCCGCCCTGACCGAAAGGATTGGTCACAGATTTTGGACTCGGTCTTGTGGGTATATAGGACGTCCTTCAAGACTCCTTTGGGTACATCTCCCTTTCGCCTCGTTTACGGAAAGCCTTGCCATTTACCTGTTGAGCTGAGACATAAGTCACTTTGGGCTGTTACATAGATACTTTTGGATCCAGTGAGTATAGGAGACCAGAGGAGGGCAGAATTGGCAGCCTTGGAGGATCTTAGAGATGAAGCCTTTTTAAACAGCCTACATTATAAGGAGAGAGTGAAGTAGTGGCATGATTCTCATATCATCCACAAGCAATTTGAGCCATATCAGTGACGAGCCGCAAAATCGGCCCTTTAAAAGAGTGTTTTTAGCACATGGAATCGTCATCGTAGTCGGGCCGATTCGGGTCGTCAAAGAGATCCCCTCATTTAAAGATATGCCATAAATCGAAATGAGGTGATCGAAGATTTATTTTTACTTGGCAAGATACCAAGGTCGAACTCAGGGACACGAGCCTCTCTCGTATTATTCGGATTTAAGTTTGTTTAATCAAGTGTTGAGTTAAAAGTATATAGGTCAAACTATGCATGTAGACACTACAAGACATGACATAACAAGACAATGCATTAAAATAAACATGCACTTTTTTATCAATTTTTTTATCATGCAAGTAAATGCAAGGCGATGCAATGGGGATATGCCCTAGATAGAGAATAATGAGCAAAAGTGAATACTAGTCAATTTCGGGTTCCTTAAAAAGGGCAGATGTGATGAATAATATTAAGACAGGCATCATATTGGGCTCAAATAGACACATCGCTATAAAATAATACATAACAAAATCACTGTGTCCAAATCAATAATCAAGCATGCCATTTAAAAGATCATCAAACCAGCTCTCAAACGAAACTGAAATCAACTAAAACAGAGGTACGGTGCTCAAGATATTCAAAAAGGAAAGCAAGGGCATAACTGAAAGAAAACATGAAAAGATAACTACAAAAAGAATCCCTGAAAAGGACTGAAATGCAATAAAAATAAGGTGCGAGACCTTCCCTGTAATTTACCCAAACGCGCGGGGACCTTTTTGCAAATATGGAGAAGTCTTTGGGCCCCTCCGCAAATTGCCCAAAAGGCACGCGCAAAGCACGCGCCTTCGAGGCTCGGACTTCGGCTCGGGACCAGCGGAGGTTCGGAGATACTTCGGCGGAGGCTCGGGGTTCACTGCAGGCTTGGAGAAAGCACGGAAGTATCCAAGCCTAGAGGCTCGGACACTCAGGCTCGGTGACGCTCTGGTTCGGACGCGTGGCCGGCTGGAGTCCCTTCGATCGTGACGATCGGGCGGCTGCTATGCGATCCTGGAGTGACGACGTGGCGGAATAAGAATCGTTGGATCGTGTGGATCCAACGGTTGATGAACTCGATGGCGTGGCCTCGTCATGGCCGTTGGATGGTCGCTGCAAGAGGACCATCCAACGGCAGCTGTGCCTCGTCCTCTTCCTTCAGCTGGTGGCGATATCTGGGCTCCGGCGAAGGTGGCCTTCCTCCGCCGCTCGTTCCCTGACGATGAAGTCCTCCCCTGAGCTCGATGGATGGCAGTCGAGGAAGCCAGGAGCTCGGGGAAGCCGCAGAAGCCTCTGGCGATGCTTGTCGGAGCTCGGGTGTCGAAGGAGATCTTGATGAAGTTTGCGTCGGCGAACGTCCGGCCATTGAAGCCTCTCTTTGACCTGCAGGGTTAGATCGCATAGCCGAAGCGATTCGAAGTGCGTGCGTGAATAGGTGAGCGAGATGGGAGCTAATCGAGTGGAGACGGTGGCAGCTCTGAGCTCCTCCGCCGTGGGTGGCGGAGGAGGTGGGTCGGAGGCGATGGGGGTTGTGGAAGAAGGAGAGCATGATCGGAGATGGTCGCGAGGACGGGGGGAGTGTGGCTGAGCTTTTGAGGATGTGAATGGAGGGTAAAAACGGCCGAAGTGACCGAGAAAAATCGAAGAAAATTAAGATAAAATACGAGAGAAGAGGAAGAAGAACTTACCGGATCGGAGGCGGAGCGGAGCTTGGGGGCGAGCTCGGAGCTGAGCTCTGGTCGTCGCTGGACGTCGGCAGCTACTCGACGCAGCTCAGGCGGTCGCCTGGAGGCGCCGCGACATCGCCATGGCCGGCGATGGATCTCACCGGGGCATCAGTCGTCATCGCTCTATCCAGCCACCTCCCCCTGTCACCGGGAGGTGGCGGAGGGCTGGGCCGAGCCCTACGTAAAGGTGGACAGCCGAAACCGAGGTGGGGGGCGGTGTATTTGAAGAGGCGACATCGGCAGTACATGGTGGAGACGTGGGTTTCGAGGAAGTAATGGGACGATTGGGGCGATGTTCGTGGGTTGACGAGGAGGTCGCGGGGAAGACGGTTGACTGGAGAAGGACATGGGGTATTTGGCGAGTGGAGATGGTGGAAGGTGAAGGCGAGAAAATGGGAAGGGGGAGAGGCGTTCGTGCAGTGAATCGTGGGAGAGAGGGAGTGGCTGGAGGTTGACGACGGTCTCCTGACCGTTGGATCTGGAGATCCAACGGTGGAGTTTAAGGCGCGGAGCGACGGCCCAGATTATATCTGAGGCACATGATCGGAGGGCCGATGGAGCGGCCACGTGGCGAGCTGGCGTGAATGCGCTAGCAGACGGCTTGGATGAGAGGGAAGAGGAGATCGAGCGGTTGAAGATGCAGCGGAAATGGGAGGCGAGGATTGCATTTCCAAAAGCCGATCTGATGGTGGAAAGCATTGACACGTGGCGCATGTAGAGCGAGGCGGGGACGTGCGGTGTAGATGTAGTGTGAGGAAGATCTGAGGGCTTAGAGAAGGCGGCTACGTGGAAAGGCCTGGACCGTTGATCTCAGGAGAAGATCTGACGGCCCAGATCGCGGGCGGATAGGACAAGAGAGCCGGGCCACGTGGCGCCCCCAGAATGGGCCACGTGGCCCAATCAGATTATTCAGAAGGATTTTCTTATTCTTGAGGGCCCTATTGGCCGAATTTGAGAAAACTCAAAACATGAAAGTTGTAGATCTTGACGAGATCTACAAGTTTATTGTTGACTAAAACTGGAGATGAAATCAAACAAGGGCCCGAAATATTTTTGAGGGTATTTTTAGGTCTAAAAATACCACGAATTTTTGTTTTGTCATTTTTTTGTGGTTTTTAATTTATTTAGGACTCTGTTAATTATAGGGCATTAACAGGGTTTTATTGGCAAACTTCTAAGCAAGGGGGTTAATTATAGGAAATAAAGATGATGAAACTGAGGTTCATCACCCCCCTATACTTAAACTATGCTCGTCCTCGAGCATCAAAAGGAATGACTAAGTTGGATTAACCCCCTTGTGCATGTGAATACAGAATCCAATCTGATCAAGTCGACTCGGCTTCAGAGATCCAAAATTTTAGAGTTCAACCCAGCCTTAATCAAGAGGCTTCCAATTCCTCTACTTCTCTAGACTCTCTCTGATGTACATATAAACTAAAGGATATGAGTTTAGTGTTGACTGCAATTCTGAGAGTAGAGTCAAGTCTTCACCCAAAATCTTGGTCCGAGAAAATCTCCTAAGGACCCAATCCTCAGCACTAGGGAATAAATCAAATCTTGCATTCAGTCCACCTTCTCTTTAGTTTGTCAGACTTAGAAAATGTAGATGGCAGGCCAGAAATGGAGGGCATGGGATTGTGTCAATTCTTCTCTCCCTCTCATTGGAACAAGGATTCTCTCTAGTGCCTTTTACGCAACACATTTTTTTGGTGTTGATCAGTGCGTCCGTCAAGAGAAGTTGGAGCCGTCTGCACTTGTTTTCCTGGGAGTACACCGGGGTGTGTCTTTTTTGAGTACCTATCGTACCTTCGACACCCAGACTTGTAGCATTTACGATGCAGAGCCCTTTTTTGGTGCAAGCCCGACTCCTGGTCCTAATAGCGGTGGTCCAAGTGGACATTTGAAAAGTTTGGGAGCGCTCGCCTTTGGTGGAAGCTCTTTGATATTTGACTTTGTGGAATGAGAGCTTTTCTTTGAAATTTTATTGACTTGTATAATTTTTGGCTAGCTCCACTGCTTTTACCAAGAGTTGGCGCACACTGATCAACAATTTTTTTATTTATATCACACCCAGGCACTTAGGTCAATGTCAAGAGATTAGTATAAGAATCAAGTTCTCATACTGGCTAATATTGCTGACACTCAGGTTTCATGAAGCCTCCAAAGATTTTATCCCATCCTCGAGCATCATTAGATCAAATCCAAACTTGACTTCCTCATCCCAATCCCTCAGGTGAAAAATCAACTCATCTCAATCAAAAACCGCAGTCGTGCATGTGATGTGCTGATCATATTCTCTTTGTCTGAGACTAAGCATGGAATATAGCATGCAAATCTAGAGACCTAGGGGAATGTGGATGATTAAGTCTAAGACCCTGATGGTTAAGGCTGGTTAACCGCAAATCTCAAAGACCTCTAAAAGCTAAGTCTCCTTGAACAATTCAGATCCTTGGTGAAAGTGAAAGAGTAGAGGTTTAATCCAACTTCTTCATTCAAAAACATTTTTTTTTAATTTTTCTCATTTTTATGAGTTTTAGTTTTTAGAGTTAAAACACAGGTTAGACTCAACTTTTCTTGATAAAAGAATTTCAAAACCATGTCACACAAAGGATTTTCAAAACATTTTTCAAAAAGATTTTCAAAACAAGAAAAAAACTCATTTTCTTTCAAATCATTTTCGAAAATATTTTTATCAAAATAGTGTAACATAGTTAGAAAAGCCGTGAAATCTTTTGAGTTCTCTTAGTCCAACGAATTTTACCTTAGCCAAAAAAGTTTTTAATTTTTCAAAATTTTCAGATTTTAGCTAAAGTAAGTAACTAGTATGTACGGTATACCCCCCTATCCTTAAACTTTGCTATGTCCTCATAGCACTAGATGTTACGAGTCCATAGGTCCATTTAAAAAGAGAAGAATATACGGGAGATAAGAGGGACTCCCCCCTATACTTAGGTTAGAAATAACCTAAGTATAAAGGCAAGAAAAGATGAGTAGAGAAATCACAGGGACTTGGGTCCCCCCTATACTTAGGCTGAGATTAGCCTAAGTATAAAGATGAGGATTAATGTTGGAAGAGACCCAAGGTAAACGAAGAAGAGGGATGGATTTACAAGTGAGCGGTATTGAATCTTGGAGATGAAATGGAGTGACTATGGTTTTGGGGTTGTGTGTCGCAACAAATATGGCTCAATCAAGCAAGCAAACCCTTAGTTTCACCAACTCACACATGAAACCAACCAAGGTTGGTTGATTATCTTGTCGGTTTTATTGGTGATAAAACTTTAGATGATTACGCGGAGAAAAATGTGAAATAAAAACCAACGCGTAACTGAGGGTGTTGCTCTCCCAAAACCGAATTTTACTCCATTTTGGGTTGACTTGCAATTAACAGTCCCAATTTTATTTTGAGTTATCACTGAATTAAGGTTAGCACAAAATCAAGAAGTCATCGTCTACCGTTCATTCCATTTTCCATTAATCCTAGGTGATCAAGCTAGGAAATGAAAGCCGAGAAAAACATGTATTCGAAGAAACCGCGATCGAGGCTAAGCGATAAATCATGCAGTGATTTGACGATAAAAGCCGCGAAAACAAACTGGGGCCGTTTTGAAAACTCAAATCCAACATGCATGCAAGTCGAAAAAGCCACACCTAATCATGCATCTATTAGCGGTGATTGATCTTCATTAATTTTAGCTAAGTGATGCGAGATTAAGTGCGTCTATATTCAAAGTGTGTCCTACCTACGATCAAGCACAAGAAAATATGAAAATTGAGCTCGGAAAGCCGTGTGCCTATCCTAGGTTGACACTCAAGTGGGGACGATCCCCACACAACCACATTTGTCCGATTACAATCGCGAGTCTTCAATCGAAGACCGCTGTAAACGACGAGTTTATTAAAAACAAAATGCAACAAAAATGCGAGACATTTTTTTTTCTTTTCTTCCTCCTTTGCTCCAAGCATGCTCCTGCGGCTCCTCGCAGCGGGGAACGTCTTGCTCCTCGCCTCCTTGATCCATCAAGGGCCCCTGCCACAGAAACAATAGTTAGATACCAAATAAGAAAGAAAAAAAAATTTATATGCAAAATATGTGGTTGGTTGACCTATAAAAAGAAACACTAAATTAAACACACAAAAATCCAAAAAATAAAAGAAATGAGCCGTGTCCCCGGCAACGGCGCCATTTGACGAGCCGCAAAATCGGCCCTTTAAAAGAGTGTTTTTAGCACATGGAATCGTCATCGTAGTCGGGCCGATTCGGGTCGTCAAAGAGATCCCCTCATTTAAAGATATGCCATAAATCGAAATGAGGTGATCGAAGATTTATTTTTACTTGGGAAGATACCAAGGTCGAACTCAGGGACACGAGCCTCTCTCGTATTATTCGGATTTAAGTTTGTTTAATCAAGTGTTGAGTTAAAAGTATATAGGTCAAACTATGCATGTAGACACTACAAGACATGACATAACAAGACAATGCATTAAAATAAACATGCACTTTTTTATCAATTTTTTTATCATGCAAGTAAATGCAAGGCGATGCAATGGGGATATGCCCTAGATAGAGAATAATGAGCAAAAGTGAATACTAGTCAATTTCGGGTTCTTTAAAAAGGGCAGATGTGATGAATAATATTAAGTCAGGCATCATATTGGGCTCAAATAGACACATCGCTATAAAATAATACATAACAAAATCACTGTGTCCAAATCAGTAATCAAGCATGCCATTTAAAAGATCATCAAACCAGCTCTCAAACGAAACTGAAATCAACTAAAACAGAGGTACGGTGCTCAAGATATTCAAAAAGGAAAGCAAGGGCATAACTGAAAGAAAACATGAAAAGATAACTACAAAAAGAATCCCTGGAAAGGACTGAAATGCAATAGAAATAAGGTGCGAGACCTTCCCTGTAATTTACCCAAACGTGCGGGGACCTTTTTGCAAATATGGAGAAGTCTTTGGGCCCCTCCGCAAATTGCCCAGAAGGCACGCGCAAAGCACGCGCCTTCGAGGCTCGGACTTCGGCTCGGGACCAGCGGAGGTTCGGAGATACTTCGGCGGAGGCTCGGGGTTTACTGCAGGCTTGGAGAAGGCACGGAAGTATCCAAGCCTAGAGGCTCGGACACTCAGGCTCGGTGACGCTCTGGTTCGGATGCGTGGCCGGCTGGAGTCCCTCCGATCGTGACGATCGGGCGGCTGCTATGCGATCCTGGAGTGACGACGTGGCGGAATAAGAACCGTTAGATCGTGTGGATCCAACGGTTGATGAACTCGATGGCGTGGCCTCGTCATGGCCGTTGGATGGTCGCTGCAAGAGGACCATCCAACGGCAGCTGTGCCTCGTCCTCTTCCTTCAGCTGGTGGCGATATCTGGGCTCCGGCGAAGGTGGCCTTCCTTCGCCGCTCGTTCCCTGACGATGAAGTCCTCCCCTGAGCTCGATGGATGGCAGTCGAGGAAGCCAGGAGCTTGGGGAAGCCGCAGAAGCCTCTGGCGATGCTTGTCGGAGCTCGGGTGTCGAAGGAGATCTTGATGAAGTTTGCGCCGGTGAACGTCCGGCCATTGAAGCCTCTCTTTGACCTGCAGGGTTAGATCGCATAGCCGAAGCGATTCGAAGTACGTGCGTGAATAGGTGAGCGAGATGGGAGCTAATCGAGTGGAGACGGTGGCAGCTCTGAGCTCCTCCGCCATGGGTGGCGGAGGAGGTGGGTCGGAGGCGATGGGGGTTGTGGAAGAAGGAGAGCATGATCGGAGATGGTCGCGAGGACGGGGGGAGTGTGGCTGAGCTTTTGAGGATGTGAATGGAGGGTAAAAACGGCCGGAGTGACCGAGAAAAATCGAAGAAAATTAAGATAAAATACGAGAGAAGAGGAAGAAGAACTTACCGGATCGGAGGCAGAGCGGAGCTTGGGGGCGAGCTCGGAGCTGAGCACTGGTCGTCGCTGGACGTCGGTAGCTACTCGACGCAGCTCAGGCGGTCGCCTGGAGGCGCCGCGACATCGCCATGGCCGGCGATGGATCTCACCGGGGCATCAGTCGTCATCGCTCTATCCAGCCACCTCCCCCTATCACCGGGAGGTGGCGGAGGGCTGGGCCGAGCCCTACGTAAAGGTGGACAGCCGAAACCGAGGTGGGGGGCGGTGTATTTGAAGAGGCGACATCGGCAGTACATGGTGGAGACGTGGGTTTCGAGGAAGTAATGGGACGATTGGGGCGATGTTCGTGGGTTGACGAGGAGGTCGCGGGGAAGACGGTTGACTGGAGAAGGCATGGGGGTATTTGGCGAGTGGAGATGGTGGAAGGTGAAGGCGAGAAAATGGGAAGGGGGAGAGGCGTTCGTGCAGTGAATCGTGGGAGAGAGGGAGTGGCTGGAGGTTGACGACGGTCTCCTGACCGTTGGATCTGGAGATCCAACGGTGGAGTTTAAGGCGCGGAGCGACGGCCCAGATTATATCTGAGGCACATGATCGGAGGGCCGATGGAGCGGCCACGTGGCGAGCTGGCGTGAATGCGCTAGCAGACGGCTTGGATGAGAGGGAAGAGGAGATCGAGCGGTTGAAGATGCAGCGGAAATGGGAGGCGAGGATTGCATTTCCAAAAGCCGATCTGATGGTGGAAAGCATTGACACGTGGCGCATGTAGAGCGAGGCGGGGACGTGCGGTGTAGATGTAGTGTGAGGAAGATCTGAGGGCTTAGAGAAGGCGGCTACGTGGAAAGGCCTGGACCGTTGATCTCAGGAGAAGATCTGACAGCCCAGATCGCGGGCGGATAGGACAAGAGAGCCGGGCCACGTGGCGCCCCCAGAATGGGCCACGTGGCCCAATCAGATTATTCAGAAGGATTTTCTTATTCTTGAGGGCCCTATTGGCCGAATTTGAGAAAACTCAAAACATGAAAGTTGTAGATCTTGACGAGATCTACAAGTTTCATGTTGACGAAAACTGGAGATGAAATCAAACAAGGGCCCGAAATATTTTTGAGGGTATTTTTAGGTATAAAAATACCACGAGTTTTTGTTTTGTCATTTTTTTGTGGTTTTTAATTTATTTAGGACTCTGTTAATTATAGGGCATTAACAGGGTTTTATTGGCAAACTTCTAAGCAAGGGGGTTAATTATAGGAAATAAAGATGATGAAACTGAGGTTCATCAATCAGAGAGTATGGTTTTTTGATGCCAGGCTTATATTATTTCCAGGGAAGTTACAAAGCAAGTGGAAGGGGCCATACCTGGCCCGAAAGGTACATAACAATGGGAGTATCGACATATCTGAGATGCCATCTGAGTCTACCTTTTGTGTTAACGGGCAGCGGCTTAAACCATATCTAGATCATGAGCCGCTGGTCGTTGATGCCACCCCTATTAATGTTGCGTGAGATGTGATCTTTGACTGACATCTAATGCATCTCAGGCCTGATTCTCACTGTCTTCCTCCTTGTATAGATCCAGTTCTTCATATCATTCCATTCTTTAGTCCCACACCCCATCTCATCCTATGATTATGATATACTTAGGGTGTACTTTACCCTAATTATAGGAGGGGTGTAGGACTCTTGAGTATTTTTTGGATTCTTTCTACCTCTGTTTTGCTTCCTATACTTAGGGATATTTTACCCTAAGTATAGGGGAGGTAGACCCTGTACTTTCTTCCACTCGGATTTCCCTTCATGTACAACTTGCTATACCTAGGATTACTTGATACTATGTATAGGGGGAAACACCGAGTCCTCTTCATTCTAGTCTTTGATTCGTCGTTATAGTATATTATTCCTTCTCACTTCCCTATACTAAGCACGAGTTATGTCTTCTTCATCGCTCTTGATCCACTCTGAGGACATCGTTCGAGCTAAGTATAGGGGGTGTCGTATATATTTCGTATATACTTTAGCCATAACTCATACTTTATGTGCATATGTTAATAAATAAAATGGCTAAAATACTTTTATCCAAAAACCATAAAAATTTAAAATTTTTCCTTATACATAAAAAATCTTTATTGCAAATACATAGCTATTTATAAAATTATTTTTGTACAAATGTTTGTAAAAATGATTTTGTGTAAAGAGTTTGTAAATATTTTGATATCAAAATTATGTATATAATACAAATTTTTTGTGAAAAACAAAAGTTTGCAAAAAAACCCTTGTGTAAATGTTTGTAAATATTTTGCAAAACTTCATGCACTCATTCATTCAAACATTTTTCAAAAATTTTGCATATTTTCAAAAACATGCATAAAAATATTTTTGTATATATTTGTACAATTTTTTTGAATCATGATTGACATTTAAACTGGACTTTAATTAAATTGGAAAATGGAGCTTGGTTAAGACCTTAATCCACCTAATTATAAGAGGAACCTTATAGGGCTTAGGGTTAAGACTTTTCATGTCCATTTGGGACTTAATTCTTTGAGTCCACTAGGCTATGATCATATGTCATCTTGATGATCCAAGTAGAACACTTAACAACGCACACATGACTCTCAGAGACAATGTCTTTACTTGCACCAGCACATTACACATAGCTCTCCACGGATGAGGTGGTGAGTAGGCAATTTCCTTTGGCTTGGGGTAGCATATGAGGGTAGTACTTCTAGGTGGAACCTCTCTTTTTCTTATAGTGAAGGAAGTGCATCTCAACTTGGTCTGGTGGTGTTGAAGTCTAAAGATATGAGTTATGGGTTGCAATAAAGCTTCAAAAGAGGGATAGTCTACTGGCTCAAGAAGAAAAACTCCTTATGTATATATGCTGCACCATGTAGATATGTTGTACATATGCACATCGAAAAAAATGTGCAAAAAGAAAAGAAAAACTCCAAAAAAGAGGTGGGTCTGATTGAAAATAAAATACCCACCGGAGTGTATGTAGCCAAATAAAGCAAAAGCTTATGTTACATGACCATCTCATGAAGCTTGCAGTGGGAGACTTAGCTACACTGGTTGGGCTCCCAAGGATACATGGCTACACTGGTCATGGCCCATTCTCTTCTTCCCCCTCTTCTTGAGCCGGTTGAACTTGAACTTAGAAGGGAATACCCCACTCCTCGAGGAAAGAGCTGCCAGACTGAGGCATTAGAGTTACCTTGTTAAGGGGGTTGTCACTTTGTCATTTCTGAGGTGGGGAGCTACATATCACTTGCACAGTAGAAGGAAAAATTCATGGTCATTAGAGTTTGTGTATGTAGACTTGTTCTGATCTGGATTGTTGGGAAGTCTTGACCATAGATTGGTGGAACTTAGAGGCTATTGAGTTTTAAGTTGAAGTCCAAATAAGGTTCTGACAAATTAATAATCCAAAGGCCTGACTAAGCTCCATGCATCAATTTAATGAAGGGAAGTTTAATAATCAACCTTGATTTCCCTTCATTTTCTTTTTCTTTCTCTTTTTCACTTCTTTTTCAAACAAGTGTTTGCTACGGGACTAGCAAAAGTAAAGTATAGCGGGTTGATGAATCCCCATTCATCACTCTTTCTTCTTTTATTTTAGCTAAATATCCTGGCAAAACAGCATGTATATAATTGTAAATACAATAAGTTATCAATAAGCATGCATTTGTTAAATACCAATAATTAGCATGTATTTGTGCAAAATAAAATAATATAGAATAAAAGAAAAAGAGAGAAATATTAAGAATAAATATTGAATGACCTAATCCTAAGAGAGGGTCCAATATGGGCATGATCGCCAAATAAAATAAGTAGAGAGAGATAGGGCTACTCAACCTTATACATATTCCTTCTATGTATATAAATATTTTATTTTCACAAAAATCAAAATAAAAATATGTTCATACTACCTTGTATATACTCCTAAAATCTAAAATAAAAATTAGAAAAAATAAAACAAGAATAAAAATAATTTCTCACTTACCTTGTGTAAAATACATGTAAACATGTAACATATACCTATTTATTTAACACTTGTAAATAAACAATAAAAATAAATTAAAAATTATTTTATACTCTAAATTTTATTTTATAAATAAATAAAATATAAAATTGTGGTATTTGTACAAAAATAAACAAAATAAAAATACAAATAAATAAAAATTTTATACATTTATATAATGTAACATAATATATATACCTTAATTTATCTTCCAAAAAAATAAAAATCACCAAAAAATAATTTAAAAAATAACAAACATTTTTCATTTTGAAAATATTTTAAAATAAAATTGTTTTATATTTTAAAATTATTTGACAAATAATTTTGACCCTGCTAATTTCTGATTGGTCCACTGGGGAACGTTGACCTCGGTCAACTACCCCCCCCCCCCCCGGACCACTTCCTTCGCGGACCCGGTTTTTCCCTAGCTTTGCTGATTTTTCTCACCCTGATCTGACCACCTTTCGCTCCGATCCCACCACCCAACTCTTCCCCTTGGATCCACAACCCTCGCGGATCCCTAGGGAAGAGCGGATCTTCCTCGCTTCACGCGCCCTCGCCCGATCTTCTTCACCACCTGGGACATGCTATAAAAGCTTCACTCCTCTCCCCAGACCTTCACCTCGTGTCGTACTCCCTCTTTATATCCTAGATACCTTCCCCTTGGAGATTGCTTTCAAAAGAACCCTTTGGTGGCCGAAGAGAGTGGTTACAGCCGACGCTTGAAGTACCTTGATGGACCTCCGCCGCATTCGAGCCTCCTCGCCTTCTGCAGCGTGGTAGAGGCGACGACCCACACCAACCTCACCTCCTGGAGCTCAGGATCTTATTAGGACCATCAGGTACATCTCATTTTGATCCTAGTTTCATTTTGTCTCGAAACTTTCATTTACCCTCCGCCGGCTTCGACCTGACGGTCGGAGCTCCATCAGCCACCCTTAGACGCTTATATAGAATCCCCTTTTCACCGTCATCCTTCTCCATCATCCTGATCAACCCAATCCTGGCTATCCGAGCCAAGGTTAGGCTTAGGTTCCATCCTACGCATCGCCGGAACCTCCCTCCACCTCCCACCATCGCTTCTCTTTAGTTGTAATCAAATAATCTTGGCTGGAGGACTCCTCCGAGCCGGAGATTTACCCTGCAGGTCGAGCCGTGCGTGGAGATACCCCATATCACTTCAGCACAGCCTCGCCGAGGCCTTCCCAGGCCACAGCCACCTTCCCGGAGATCCTACTAGTGGATGCTCCATCCGACACTGCCACCCGACACAGAGGAGCATCGTGAGTCGAGCCCCACTTCCTGATCGTTCATCGGATTCCCGGAGTACCGCCAGTTCTCCGGCGAACTTCTCTAGGGAGGAGTTCTTCCAGGACCATCCTCAGCCATTGGATCTCGCCTCTTCCCAAGTTCGCATTCGAGCAGTTCATCGCCTGTGCCTGACATGCCGTTAGATCTGACATCTAATGGCCCCGCACACCCAACGTTCACCCCCTTCATCAGGTCGTTGGATCTGCTAGGTGGCAGTGCCAGAGTCGCACGTCTCCATCCTACCAGAGCACGCCACCTGTCTCCCCCACGTGAGTCGTATGCCCTGCCTGGGTAATTTGATCACATACCCCTGCCTTTATTTTATTTGCCATTTAGTCTGTAAAATAAATAGTATATTGTGGACTATTTGCATTTGAGCCCCTACTGTTTTCAGTATTTACTCTTTGTTCCTTCCTGTATGGTTGCATGTGCATCGTTACGTGTATTTTTTGTATATTTGCATGTATAACCCGGAACTTAATTGATGTTATGATTTGATATTTTAGTTTTCGTGTTTGCACTTATACCCCTATGCATGATTGTTTTGGACCTGTGTTAAAATCGTGTGAAAATTGCAAGTGGCCCCTGGGGCATTTGACGTGTGTTATCGTTCAATCCCTGGCAATTATTTTTCTTGCATATAGGTCACTGTGTACTGTGTGTTTTTGATTGGCTTGAATAATTCGCAAATCTCACCCAAATTTCATGAAATTTGGATACAAGGCTCTTGCCATGGTGTAAACATTTCTTTGAATTTTTGGGCTCATTTTGTTTGCATTTGATATTTTTTAAAATTCAAAAACGTAAAAATTTGCTTCTATACAGCTTAAAAAATCAACTAAAAATATTAAAATCCACTAAGAATTCCAAGAAAATTACTAATGGTTTGCTTGGTTGCGTTTTCACTTGTTTCAAATTTTTGTCACATTTGGATTTATAAAAACCTTAAAAATTGAAAAAAATTAAAAAGCTTAGAATGATCATTACAAATTATTAGAAATTCAAAAAAAAATGCTTTCTAATTTCTATAGTTAGAGTTTTATTTCTATTTTATAATAAAAGTGTTGCTTGAATTTTTTAGGCACTTTAGGTATTTCAAAAGTGCCTTTAGATTCTGGTTGCACACTGTGTTGTATTTTCGACCTTGTTTCATTTTTATTAAATTTACTAAAAATCGGACAAATCATAGAAAAATATCAAAAACATCTGAATATTTCTAAAATCCAAAAATATTTTTATTTGAATTTTCTGAATGCTTTTGATGTGCTTAATAATTGTTTGATTAAGATTTTGTGAGTGTTTTTACTCTTTTTCCAAATATTAAAAATTCAAAAAAAATTAAAACATAAAATCCACCAATAATAGTTGTTTTTTTATCTCCGACTACTTTGTAGGTTTACCATACCGTGCTCCTTGTGTTCGACCCTGGTAGCTATACCAGGTAAAATAAAATAGCGAGGCCACTATTTGATTGATTTGCTTGCTTGATTTTGATATTGGCGGTCTTCCTTGTTTCTTGAATGGCATAGTTGCCAGAGTGGTTAAGGTCGCAACAACCTGTGAGATACCTCTTTACCTTGGTCACTCGAGCACGTCATCAGTATATAAAATAAGTTGTAATTATATAAAATAATAAAATAAAATAATAGAATCAAAATTATAAACTAAAAATAAAATGCTTAAAACATATGTGAATATACTTATAATTAAACACTAAAAATTAACTTGTAATTAATAACCTCTAAAAATTAAATGAGGATCATAACAAAAATATAAAAAATAGTAAAAATTTTTTATTTTATGAATTTTATTTAATAAAATCTTTTATTATTTATTAGCTAATTTACAATCTATTTTCAGGTTGGATTTTCTAGATGATACACGTGGACCATCCCGATCATCCTGTGAGTTGACCAAGGTCAACTCCTCTGACCTGCGCATGCGCCCTGTTAGATGCAGTTATGACCGCATCTTCTCCCTTTTTTCCAAGTCGATCCGAGCATCACCTTGGTTTGATCCCTTCTTCACTTTTTAACCTCGATATTTGGTGATTCACGTCGGCTCGATTCCTCGAGATTTGGATCACTATGTCGCTCAGATGCCCTTGTTCTTTGCCCCAGCTCCATCACTTGTCTAAAAATCCACTTCAGCCAAAAATTCAAACTTGATCTTGTTCCACCCAAACATCCTAGCCTCAAGTGTTGATCCTTGCTCTTGGTGATAGTAGGAGTGTGATCAACTCCTTGGACGATCGATTGGGCATTGAATTGAAGTGATCCGAGCTCCTCTGTTAGCTTCATCGGAGCCTGTACTTCTGGTCGTGGTTTATAGGTAAGCTCTCTTTTCCTTAGTTATTTTTGTTATTTATGCTCGCAGTAATCTAGGTAAGTTCTTCTTTATGGTCGAATCAACTGCATTTTTCATATCGATCGATTTCGTCGCATGTCGGAGCTCTAGCTCTACCACCGTATCCCGATCACTTCATATCCACTTCACCGCACCAAGACATTGTCACATCTTACCCATTCGCCTCTCGTCGCTTCGCATACCCTCATCGAACCAGTTCTTGCATAGATCTAGACATCGCTCCTCTTCCTCCGCCAATTGTCGGAGGAGCTCCGCTCGAGCCACCCACATCTCATTTCATCACTTGGAAGGTCGAGCCAGGTTGCCATTGACCCTTTAACCCTTTTTACAAGTACCTGGAGCAAGAACAACACCTGGGAGCTATTTTGTGCACGGTCAGAGATACCTGGATCTCTTCCTCGACCTCAACGTTGTGGGAGATCTTTGGTGATCTCCAACACGTTTTGACGCTCTCAACTGATAAAGGGACCTTCTAGAAAGGCTTTGGGATGCGTCGCATCAATAAAATCCGCTAGAGAAGGAGTCTCTTATCAGAAGAAACTTGTTATAGCAAGGTTTCTTCCCTGCTCGTCTATTGATACAAATAGTCCTCTAATCAGCATGTGTTCTTCATGCATCCCATTAACCATCGTATCATACCGCGTCTCTTTCGTTTGATAGCCTTGGGTAATAAATTCAAGAGTATGGAGCACGAAGCGTCTTCGCCAATTGAGGAGTCGACATGTGTATAAGTGATCAACCTTCCGTCATCCCATCTCCCGCGCTTTTGGGGTATTTTGCACTTAGACCCAGTTAATTTTTGTGTTTGCACATTAAGATTGAAACTTTCCTCGGTTGTTATTTATGTTTTGTAATAATTGCATAAAACCCCCGAATTTATCGTTGCAAATTGGTTCATGCCAGCTCACCTCATGTGCGCACGCACATGAGGTGGGCATTTTGTAGGCATGGCCCTAGACTTTATTGTATTTCGATTTGGCCCAAAGAATTTTCATTCTAGTATTACTATTTGGTGAAAATTACAGTGAGGTCCTTGCACTTTATTTTATTTACATGTATGCTCTTGCTCGTCACTTCATTTTCATGTGTTTCCTAGATTTATTAAAATTACCAATTGTGCTCATATAAATCCCACAAATTAGACTTAGATGTATGCTATAGCGTAGTTTCATGTTGCAATTTTGTTGTTTAATTTTTAAGCATTTTCATTATTTCTAAAAATCATTTAGAGCACAATTTTGCCCTATCTACAATATAAAACTCTTAAAAAATACAAAAATATTTTTGAAAAATTCCAAAAAAATATTTGTGGTGTTTATTTATTTTTTAACTTCATAGATAAAAAACCCTAAAATAAGAAAAAAACTAATAAAAAATCAAAAGGTCCAAAATCTAGTTTAAAAAGATTCAAAATTCCAAAAAATATGAAAAATACAATTTTCTATTTTATAATTTTATTTTTTTTCATCTACCTATTAGAATTTATTTGAAGATTTTTGGGCTATTTAACTATTTTTCCTCTTCATTTCAAATTTGGATATTTATTTAATGCCTGATTTAGGGTATTTTGACTTTAAAAATATATAAAAAATTAGCAAAATTCATTAAAAATGCAAAAATAGTAAAACAATTTTTAAAACCCCACAATATTTAATTTTATAATTTTAGTTATTTTTAGTTATATTTATATCTATATTATCTATTATTTCATAAGTAATCTTATATATCTTATCTTATCTTATATTTTAAAGAAGAAGAAATATAAAAATATGAAAATGTTAAAATAAAATACATAATTATTACATTAAAAACAAAATATAAAAATATAAAACAATAATAAAATAATAAACAAAACTAAAAACACACAAAAATTATACTTTTGGCTATGTGTTGAGAAACACATTGTGCCTGATTCTTCCTTCCGCATTGCTCTACCCCATTAATAAATGTGTTCAACCCCTACTTTCTTGTCACTATACATTTTTAGTAGGGAATAATAAAGTTTACACATTGTTTTGTTTGATTGATTGATTTTATGGCTGAATTGTTGAAACTGTGGGAAGATTTGAGTGTTCTCTTCAAAGACAGTGAGTCTGACTTGTCAGTCCTTTATTAGTGACTCTGATTTTTCTGCTTTTCAATGTATACAGCAATGAAAAGCAAAATCTTTGGAGTTAAAATTTATTATAACTCTATAATGGAAGTGTATAGGTGTAAGTAGGTTGAGTGTCGAACACAGGGAGAAAATATCCTATCATGGAAGGATGGATCGATGACGATATGAAACCACGGGACATAGTAGATTGGGCAAATTAATGTGCATAATACGTGTATTATTCTTGTCTACTTATTTTTGTGTAGGTTTTTATATTTTATATTTTATGTGATTTTATTTTTGTATATATTTTTAATTGTCTTAATTTTTTATATTTTTTATTTTCTTTTTCTATTTTTTGATTTTGATTTTCCTTTTCTTTTAAATATTTACTATAAGATTATATAAGGCTATATAAACAATATAGGAAATTACAATAACTAATAACAATAAACAAAATCCACAAAATAAAATGTTTTTAGGTTTTAATTATTTATCTACTATTTTTGTGATTTTTCGATAATTTTGCTAATTTTTATATATTTTTAAACAAAAATATCCCAAATCAAGGATTAAATAAATAGGCCGGATTGTTTTGGAAATTAATGATAGAAAATCAAATCGAATTTTAAAAACTAATTTTAATTAACAATTATGTTATAAAAATAAAATTATAGAATATAAAATGATATTTTTGGAATTTTTGAGAATTTTTTAGACTTAAAGGATTTTGGACCATTTTAATTTTTTTATGAATTTTCTTTTTAGTGGATTTTGGTCTGAAGGGTTAAATTACTAAAATAAACGAAGTATATTTTTTGGGAAATTTTAAAATTGATATATATATATATATATATATATGTATATATATAGTGTTTTCAAGTCAAACGGGGGTTTTGATGCTCTTTTTTTTTATGAAATAGAAAAAAGCCCTAAAAAACAAAACTACAAATGTGGCGTAAGATTACAAGTTAACAAGAACATAACCCTAAATTTTTATATTTTTCTGAGCACGGATGTTATTTTTAATCACTGAAATACAAGGACCAAAAATTTTTGACCTGGAAAGGGCATACATGTTTATAAAAATAGATACAAGGTATTTCCTGCAAATTACCCAAATACTATATAACTGCAAGTGAAAGTTTAAGCACTAAACTTGAAATTCAAAACATGCAAGGGTGCATGTGCATAATCACCACCTCACGAGGGACTGCACGTTAGGTGACGTGGCTAGGACCCAACTTTATATAACAAGTAGTAGCAGATGCTCCTTGCAATTGTTACAAATAGCTTATCAAATATTATATACAATTAAAGTAATTTTGATACATATCGAGTTATTTAGGAGGTATGGATATGGGAAGTTTGGGTTTTGGCTTTTTTTTGGAGTATAAAATGTACACTGTATATTATTTTTGTGTAAACTCAATTTTGTATTTTTCTGTATATTATTATCTACAAATTCATGTACAAAGTTTATTTGTTTGAGGTATAAATAAGAGAAAATAAAATAGATCCCAAAAATCCAATATTGATGAATAAATGAATGGGATTTTTATTGAATATTTGTCCCTGATCTCCTACTACTTTATTCCTTGTTGACCCACTCAACAAGATGCCTATGTCTCGAGGTTTAGGGTCATAAAATACCTTTTGCATTTTATTCTTTTTCTTTTATTTTCTTTATTCTATAATTTTGGGATTAAAAACAATAATTTATATACAATAAATAGAATAATAAATGAAGGTTAATTTATACAAAATAATGATATTTACGTGCATTAGATAGCGTTTTTAAAGCCAAAATGATATAAAGGTGATGAAATGGAGATTCATAAGAGGAGGTCTAGCAAAATCTCCAATAGGTCACGTGCGAAGAATGTGACATCTGTGCGAGGGACTTGTTATGCGAAACTGGCAGAACTTTGGGGGCTTCTTAGAAATTGTCCCCAAGTGGCACATAAGGAGCTCGTGGTTGCCTTGGGACTCGAGCCCGACATTGTAGAGGATTTTACGAGGGTCTAGAAATCTCACAATGCGAGAGATTCGGTCGATGCGGTGACTGCTCACGAAACCCAATCTTCAGACAATAATTTACCCACAATTAATGATCAAGCAATGAAAAGAAAATGTGTGGAGTTAAAATTTATTACAACTCGACAATTGATGTTTATAGCGTGCAAGTATGTAGAGTGTTGAACAGAGGGAGCAAACTAGATAGATTGTGTAAGTCAAGTGCAAATTACGTGATTGTAATTCTTTGTCTATATGTTTTTATGTTGGATTTTAATTTTTGATTTTTTTTATTTTATTTTTGTTTTATATTTTTATATTTTCTTTTTCATTTTATATTTTTATGTTTTCTTTTTTTCTTTCTCTTTTCAATATGTAATAAAGTTATATATAGGCAATATATACAATAAAAGATAGGAGGGATATAAATATAAACAAAATATCCAAAAATTACAGCATTAAATGTTTTTTGTTTTTTAACAATTTTTCCTTTTTCTGAATTTTTTAGTTAGTTTTGCTACTTTTTATAAATTTTTAATGTCAAAAATACCCTAAACAAGGATTAATTAAATACCCGTGATAGAAAGGGGGATTAAAAATAGGAAATTATTTCCAAAATTTTCCAAATCAATTTTAATATGAAGATAATAATACAAATAAAATTATAAAATAAAAAAATCTATTTTTAAGTTTTTAGGAATTTTATAATTTTTTATAAAGGCTTTTAGCATTTTTCAAATTCTAAGAGTTTACTTTTTCTATTTTTATTAAGATAAAAAATACATAAATAAAAAAATATTTTTTGGGGGAAATTGTAGAAACGATTTTATGTTTTTTTTGGAATTTTTAAGATAAACATAAAATAAAAGTGATATTTTTTATTTTTAGTAAATAATAAAAAGATCCCAAAATGCTAAAATAAATATGTGCTTGAAAATGTGTGCAATCAGAAGTAGACAACTATTTTTTGGGATTTTTTGGAGCACAATTGGTATTTTAAATAAATAGAGGAAACATAAAGAAACCAAATTACTAGTAGGGCCATTTTTAAAAATAAGGTTGAGGGCCTCTATGCAATTTAACCAAAAATATATAAGAGAATTAAAAAGTTCCTGGGACAAACAGAAATTCACAAAATTCAATTCCAGGGGGTACACCTGCAAAGTTGCCACCTCACGTGGGTGGTCACGTGAGGTGACATGGCATGGACCTGGATGTAAATACTACAAGTACGGGGGCCTAATTACAATCTGTACAAAATACTTATCATGGCAAATGAAAGATTAGGATTTAAATATGAAATACAAAGAATGATGGGGCTAAGGCTACAAAATACCCAGCAAATGGCGGGATCAGATGATGGCAATTGACTCACTTAGACACGTGGCAGCTGCTTGCGCAACGATGACGGTTGGAACCAGAGGTGGAGATCAGATCATCTAGAGACGATCAATGGCTGTTTGGAGATCTAACGATATCTTGAAGCCTAGACGAACTGGGGCGATCAGATGGCTGGGACTAGGCTTGGAAGAACAGGGAAGATCCACGGTTCTTTCGAGCTTCGATCAGATGTAGCTCGGCCATCCAGTCACCTCGAAGATTCAAAGTGGGTCCAAAATAGAGCCTATGCTTTGTCATGTTAGATGAGGTCTTTGGGAGGTACACTTGAGATCCAGTGGCGTCGCATAAGAACAACATATGGATGGAGCTCCAGGTACCTCTGAGGCACTAAACTTCAACTCCCATAGGAGTCCTCTGGCCCTCCAGCACCTACACAAAGAAGAGCAAAACAAAAGAAAGGTGTAGGGGCCTTATTGGCTAGGGGGATGGCAAATGAGGCGTGGCGGTGGCATCTCCGGCAAGGGGGAGGAGGTGGAGCACCATAGGCCCGATCCAATGAGGTTCGAGGGAGATTGAGATGCATGGGGTGAAGAAGCAGCGTAGGGAAATGAGATGGTAGTGAGCAGTAGGTCGATAACACGTCGAAGCATGATGCAGAGGTTTGCTAGAGCTCAGCTCCGGCGAACTATGAATTTAGGCCTTACAACTAATGCAAGCGATTAAGTGTTACACTAAAGTTAGGAATCAAATGCAGGAATGAAAACTAATTAAAAAGCAATAAAAGTGACCTCAAGTGGCGCTAAGCAATGAGATGCAGCTGCTTGGAGCAGTACTCAGGCGATGGCCGCTCCCCTACGCTTGTAATTGACGAGGTGAGACTGCTGTCACCCCGCTCGAGTCTCAGCACATGAAAAGAAGAGAGAAGAATGGTTAATTCAAAATCAGAAGGAAAGGCTACGAGAGCTTATGTACTGGTGGTGGAGTCGAAGTGTTCAAGGACAGATCTTGGGCGCTGCAGGGAGGCATGTTGAATTATCTATAGTCGGCATGGATCTTGGAGCTATAGTGAATATTTTCTATAAAGGGTCCTATCTTCATCGTGCCAAGAATAATGCACTAAAAAATTGAGAAAGGAGGCTAGGACCTACATCTGACAAGGCGTAGGGGTGAGTTAGAGGAGCTGGTCATTGATCAACTCCAGACTCAACCTGGATGGTCCACGTGGATCAACTAGGAAAAACCTAGCCAAAACTATTTATAAATTGAATAAAAAATATAAATAATTTTACTAAATTAAAGTTATAAAATAAAAATATTTATTATTTTTCATAGTATTCTATTTTTTTATTTTTTTTGAGGTATATAATTACACGTTACTTTTTAGGGTTAATTATAGGTATATATATCTATGTTTTGTGTCTTTATTTTTATTTTTATATTTGTTTTTATTATTTTTTTTATTATTTTATATATTTAAAACTTATTTTTAGAGACTTAAAAATATTTTTATTATATTTTTTGTTATATTATTTGTACTTAAATAAAAAGATATACTAATTATAAAGTTATAGATATATGTATTTCATCTATGTATTTTATATAAGTAATTTATTTAAATATTTTCTTTATTGTTTCATTTTAGTTTTATGTACATATAATATAAATAATATTTACAAAATTATAAAGATATAAAATTATAAAATTAATAAAAAATAAATAAAACGATTGATTTAATCCGGTATATTATAAAATAGGGGTCCAAAACCTAACTTTCACATATTAACTCCAAAAAATATGAAACAACTTTCATTAAATATCTTATTGATAGTTATATACATTTAAAGCTTATTTTAATACACTTTGAGTTTTATTTGAGAGATATGGGTCCGAGAAGTTTGTATTTTGGAATTTTATTCTGAGTATAACTTTTACATGGTGTATTATTTTTGTATGAAATAATTTTATATTTTTCTTTATTTTATTATCTACAATTTTAATGTTCAAAATTTCTTTATTTGAGGAGTAAAAGTGGAAAATAAAATAGGTCCCAAAATGAATAAATAAGGAATGATTAAATGGGTTGTCTTGGCCCTTATCTCCCCCTACTTTATTCCTTATCGACCTAGTCATCAAGATGCCTAGGTATCAGGGTTTAGGATCATAAAATATCTTTGATATTTTCTTCTTTTTTATTTTGTCTTCTTTATTCTATAATTTTGGCATTAAAACTATATTTTATATAGTATTTATATAACAAAGCATGAATGCTAATTTGCATGAATTAAAATTATTTTCATGCATTTACAAGGGTTTTAAGGCCAAAATGATAGAATAAAGGTGGTGAAATGGTGATTCATCAGCCCCTATACTTGCCTTTGCTAGTCCCTAGAAACAAGTATGCAATAGGTGCAGAAAATAAAAATAAAGAAAAGAAAAAGAAAGAAAGTGGATTAAGTTTAATCAAACTTGTCTTCAGAAAATCAAAGTTTGGAGCTTAAATTAGACCTTTGGAATTTTTGTGCGGGCAGAACCTTATTAGGAATCAGATTTGAAATCCAATAACCTTTTAGAATCCCAAAACTCTGCTCAAGTCCCCTCAATAGCTAGGTCTGAACATTTCAACTCATACGCAAACCATTATTACTATAAATCTGACTTGTAAAGTGTATGTGATAGTGGCTCCCCTCAACTAAGATGACCAAGAGAGTGACTTCTTCATCATGACAAGCCAGTGATTCCCCAATCAAACAACTCCTTCCTTGACGAGCACGGTATTACCTTCTAAGTTCAAGTGACAACCAGGCTGGACCAACTCAAGAGGAGGTGGTGAAGAGAAGAATGGATGGTAGCCAGTGTAGCTACCTATCCTCGGATGCATGACCAGTGTAGTCAACTCATCCAGCTGCAGGCTCACAAGATATGACTATGAAGATCAAGATTGCTTTTTTACTATACAAATATATATGCTCTAGCATGCATTTTATTTTCAATTAGGCATGTCCACTTTTTTGGAAGTTTTTTTTTGAAATACTATATACAACATTTACATAAGAATTTTTTCCTCTTTAGACAGTAGACTATCCCTCTTTTGAAGTATTATTGCAACCCACACTCTCCTATCATTAGAGTCTCTTCTACTGGACGTGTTGGGTTGCACTTCCCTCCATATATGAGGACAAATGTTTCAATTTGTGTGCGTCTCATACTGGTAAATCCAATCCCACCACCATTCCAATTGAGTTGAGCCAAGTAAAAGGTGCATGTGTCCAAGTTAGGTCATTATCACCAAGAGTTGTGTGTGTGCTCCGAAATACTGTACTTAGGTAGTCAAGAATTCATTGAACCACGTCTTGTGATTCTCAAAGAATTAAGACAACTAGTCCTGAAGTATCTCAATTTCAGATCCTATAAGGTTTCTGTGATTAGGTAGATTTAAAGTCCAACCAAGCTCCAATCTTTGGATTTTACTCAGACTTGTTCAATTATTAAATTCAATCTGAAAAAATACGAATGCTATGCAAAAAATATTTTGTGATGCAATTGTCAAAGTTTTGAACTTTTTATGAAATTTTGAAAAAGATGATGCTCATGCATTTTTTGGTATTTTTCAAAAAGGTTTTGCAAATGTTTATGGTATTTTCAGTTTTGTATATATTTTTATGGTTTTTGAAAGCAAAATATTTTAGCCAAAAATAAGTGCAAATATTTACACGGGAACGCATCTTGTATTTACAAGATTTGGGTTTTTTTGAGGATTTACAAGAGATAAATGATTATATTTATAGATATGTATATACAGTTAATAAAGAATTTAGGTGTGATGTATATATTCCTCATTTATTTGAACATGATTTTTCAAGCAATTTTGAAAACTATAGTTCAAAATAATTTTTACAAACATTTACACACATTTGAAAATCATTTTGCAAATGTTTTTGAAACAGTATATATAGATTTTTCAAAATATTTTTGCAACCACTTTCCAATTTGCGAATAGTTTTCAAACATTTTATTTCACACAAAGAAAAGAAGTTTTACAAATAAATTTTTGTTACAAAGGTTGAAAATATTTAACAAAATGTTTCCTAAATAGTTTTCAGATGATTTTTCAATAAGATTTTCAAATTAATTTTCAAACATTTTGCAAAAAATAATTTTACATGATTTATTAATTAGTAAATGCAAAAAGAATTTAGGGAATAATATTCATCTTTTATTAAGTTAATTTAATGAATTTTATAGGTATATTATACAAAATTTTAAGTCATATATTATTATTATTAAAAATACAAAAGTACGAGTTATTGCTAAAGTGTATATAGAGTATATACGACCAGCCTATACTTAGCTTGAGCTATGTCTGCATAGTTTAGAGTGAAAAGGAGAAGACATAACTTGTACTGAGTATAGAAAAGTCTAAGGAACAAACGAATGAAGAAGTGAATGAACAGATGATAAGTCGACCGTCCCCCTTATACTTCGGATCAAATAATCCTAAGTATAGGAGACTGTACACAATGCGGGGAGGGTCAAGGGTGGGAATGAACAGATCGTACTTAGACTATCTGCCCCTATACTTAGGGTAAGATATCCCCAAGTATAGATAAGAAGACGAGATGGTGGAGAGGATCAAAGAATGAAAGAACTCGGGGTGCGCACCCCCTATACTTAGGACAAAGTATGTCCTGAGTATAGAAGACTTACAAAAAGGGGCGACACCTTTTTGGTGGATAAAGAAAAATGAAAAGAAGAAAAGGGAGATGAAGATAGAAAATGACATAAGAAGGGAACGAAGAATGTATGCATAACTCCATCTATACTTAGGGTAAAAGAGCTTTAAGTATAGGCAACAACAAGAGTGATGAAACGGGACGACAAAAGAACACTCGGCTCGTACCCCCTATGCTTAGGACAAAGTACGTATTAAGCAAGACTCACGCAAGAATGGGGTGGATGAGCAATACGGTGGATGAACAGAGGTAAACGAATGTGAATACACAAGAGGATGGATATACAGAGGTTAAGAAGGTCAAAATTGAACCTTCTTACGAGACCACCAGGGAATGGATCTTATAAGGTGCAGGTCAATATCTGGGTCCTCAGTAGACAAGTGCCGATCTGGATAGACCTGGTGAAGATCCTCAGTGGTTTTAGGGTTAGAAGGCACAAACGGGTTAGTGGAAGAAGTGTGGCTAGGTCTGGACTTTGGTTTCTCAACTAGGTCAAACTGAAACAGGATGAACTCATCCATGGAAGTAGTCAAGTCAGGTCTGTTATGTGGGGTCTCGCATATATCATAGTGAAAAGGGATGAACCCATCATCAGAAGAAGTAGAGTCAAGTTTGTCCTGCGAGGTCTCAGCTAGGTCAAAACAAAAGGGAGTGAACTCATATGTGGAAGTAGTCGAGTGATATCCATCCTCTAAAGTCTCAATCGAATCATCATTCTCATAAAAAGGCCTGAATTCATGGATGAACGCAACAAGATCAAATTCGACCTTTTCGGTCTCATCTAAATCTACCCTTCTCTCACAGTTTTTAATCCTGTAAATCCTACGGATATCATTAACACATTGCCAAGTACCAAAACAGGGAACTCCAAGGCCTATGCTTTTCGAGCCTTTCTCCATGGGGAGGAATTCTCGGGTCTCAATAGAATCCAACATACAACAAAAATCTCTGATTGTATCATAAAGGTCATAGTTATCGGGTTCAACTAAGATAGGTGTGTCACTTCAGATAAAGGTCTCCGGTCGGTAGTGGGTGCAGTGATGAACACATTGCTCCCGTCAACATGACAGAAATGAATCTCTCCTTATCCATATTCAATAATGACTCTCGCAAAGGCGAGAAAGAGTCATCTTAGGATAATTGGAGAGTGCTCCCTAGTGGAGGTCTCCATAAGAAATACGACAAAATCAACAGTGTACCTTGTGCTCTGAATCCATATGATGATATTTTCTACAACACCCTTCAGCCTCTTTATTGATCCATCAGCAAATTGAACAATCATCAAGGTTTTCTTGAGAGGTTCTAAGTGAAGAGACTGTACCAACAAGAAGGGTATGATACTAATTGAAGCACCGCTGTCCAGGAGAGTGTGATCCCATTAGTAGTCAAAAATGGTGCATCTAATGAAGGATGTAGTAGTGTTCCTTTTCCTAGAAGATGGATGATGGAGTGGGCAATGGCCATGTTCTGGATAATACGCTCAGATCTGCTCCTCCCTTTCTCTTCTTAGGAAGAGGAATAATCAGGAGAGCACGATGGTCAAGTCAAAAGATGTGAAGAAAAAGGTGCAAATGCGTAGAGAGATCGAGTATTCACACCAGCAATCACAAACAAACTCACACAAGATAAACACAACCTCTCAATTCACCTACTGAACTCAGTGAAGATCGTGAAAGTTCGGTCTTTTTATCTTGTTTGTTTTCGAGTTAGGTGAGAATCATAAAATTGTACAAACACATAGGCTGGCATTATGGGGTTTGGGCACTAACCTTAGTGTGTACGTGAGCAATGTAAAATGAACAATGAGGAAATTACTCAACACAAGACAAGATTTTTCCTTTTTTATCGGTTTTAGGGTCAACTAATATTAAGAATCCCAAATTTATTTGATTATCACTTTTTGGATTTTAATAAGACATCACGTCCTAGAGTGGAGTCAATTCCTTCTAGAAACCCTAGGAGATCAAAATCAGAGGGGGAGAGTCGAAAAAGCAATGCTAGGACAAAACGATGATGTATGCTGAAGAGAAATGCTCACTTTACCTCCATCTCTCTCCATCCAAGGTTGCTAGGCAGAATTGAAACCTATACTATTTGTAAGTGAATGCAAAATGTGATTGTGAAATATTTGCCTATATATTTCTTGTGGGTTTTTTTATTTTTTCTTTTATATTTTTTTTTGATTTTTTATGTTTCTATTTTCTTTTTATATTTTTCTAATTCGTTATTTTTTTCATTTTTTGAAAAGAGATATGATATATATATAAGGATATATATAAAGCATATATGTAAAATAGACTAATACAGATAAAGATAACAGTAAATATAGTAAATCAAGAAATAAAATCCTTTTTGTGTTTTAATGAATTTTTACTATTTATGTGATTTTTTACGAATTTTTGCTAATTTTGATATATATTTAAAGTCAAAAATACCCTATATCATGGTTTAATTAAATACCCCAAATTGAAATGGAAATTAAAAAATATTAAATCTTGTCCAAAATTTTCCAAATCAATTTAATGTAAATATAATAATATAAAGAAAATTCGGAGATAGAAAATATTTGTTTTTTTATGAATTTTAGGGATTTTTTATATTTTTATATAGATTTGAGGGGTTTTTCAATTTTCAAGAGTTTTCTTCGGTAATTTTTACAGATTTTTGGTATGAAGTTGTAAACTAACTAAATGAATAAAAATACAATTTTTTGGAGTTTTTCAAAATCTTTTATATTTTTTAAGGATTTTCTATTGTAAATAGGTACAAAAAGATGTATTTTAAATTTTAAATAAATAATAAAAAGTGCTAAAATTACAAAATAAAATATGTGCATAGAAGTATATGAAATCATGAGCATAAACGTATTTTTTGATAATTTTTGGAGTATATTTGGTTGTTTCAAATAAATTGAAATAACAAAAAGAAACTACACTGTTGGTAGGGGCATTTTCGTAAATAAAATAAGTTCTAGGGCCACTCTACAATTTCTCTCAAAAATATATAACATAAAAAAATTTTCTTCGACCTAATTGAAATGCAAAAACCTCTAGGGGCATGCCTGCAAAAGGCCCACTCATGTAGGGGCATCACGTGAGGTGACGTGGCACGGACCTACTTGCAATTACATAGAGTTCGGGGGTTGTTTTGCAAATATTACAAAAAATATAAAGTTGCAAATGAAATTTTAAAGTTATAATATTAAATACAAAAATAATACGGATTAAGAGTACAAAATATCTAAACTATCGCCACATCGAACGGTCGGATCTCGCCCACTTAGCCACGCGGTGCCTTTTTTGTATCTCGATGATGCTTCGAGATGGGCGGCCAAGATTAGAACGTACGATAGAGATCTAACGACCATGGAGGACTTGATTATACGATAGCTGCTCATTTGGAGCGGTGGATCTTCATCGAACGACTACGAGGCCAATTGGACAAAGTAGCGAAGAACAACTGCACGACGAGATTGGATCAGGTGCTGCATGCATCTCCGACCTCCTGGAGCTCCACTGATGCATGCTCCGTGTTTTGGATACTCCGACGTGACTCCCAGATGTCCTAAATAACTCTGGGGACCCTTGTAAGGTCCCTGGAGGGCCTGTGTGCTCCAGCGACCCTGGAATCTCTCTCCAGGTTTGATCTGAGGCCCAGTTGGGCTTCTTAGCATGCGGACCTGTGCAAAACAAAAAGAGGGTCGAGGGAAAACTTCCTCGACCCAATTAGAGGGGAATGGAAGAGGGAGGTGGCTGGGTGGAGCCCTCCGATGTAGGGCGGATAAAGAAGAACTAAAGTCCAAATCCAATAGGTCTTTGGGTGAGTGGAAGTGGGTTTTGTGTTCGGAGAACAGAGAGGAGTGAAAAAGAAGTCGTGTTGGGTTGTAGCACGATCGGAAATGAGGTGGAGGTGTCCGCTAGAGGCTTGCTTCAGTGAACTACGAAGGTGGCTATTTACGACTAAGTACATGATTAAAGCTCAAAAGAAACGCAAGACTTAAACCTAGGGAATAAACTAAGCAATGAAATGTAATAAAAATATTACCTCAACCGACAAGAAGGCAGGAGATCGTACAGTGGAGCTCGCATGAGGTGATGGAACGTCGCTTCGCGCTGCCTCCTCGATCAACCAACATGCTACAGGTGATGAGGAGGTTATCTTCAAGGATAGATCATGGGAAAAGCAATGATGCTCTGCCCTAGGATAAGGCTGGGCGTGGATTGTGGATCTACAGGGAGAAGATCTCTCGAAGGGTCAAATCTTCCTCGAGCAACGCATCATTGCAAAAAAATCAAGAAGAGGGCCAAAAATGATGTTCTGTCAAGGGCTAGGAGATAGGTCAGGCAATTGACCTAGGTTAATGCTTGAAGGCACCTGGTTGGTCCACACGAACCAACTACGAAAATCTAGCCCGAAAATGATTATAAAATCATTAATAATTAGTAAACGATTTTATTAAATTAAATTTATAAAATAAAAAATGTTTTTTATTTTATAAAGTATTTTATTATGATTTTTATTTATTTTCTAGAGATATATAATTACAAGTTACTTTTTAGGGTTATAATATATGTATATTCGTCTATGTTTTTAAGTATTTTATTTTTATTTTGTATTTTTAATCTTATTTTTTTAGTTTATTATTTTATAAAATTATAATTTATTTTTAAATACATAAATCTACTTTTATTATAATTTTTTTTATATTATATACACTTAATTAAATAGATATATTAATTATGTAGGTATAAATATAGATAAATCATATATGTATTCCATATTATATTTTATTAATTTTTTTTTGTTTTTTACAATTTTAATTTGTACATATATTATAAATAATATTTTTAAATTATAAAAATATAAAATTATAAAAATAATAAAGAACAAATAAAATGAATATTTTAATCAGGTATACTATACAATATGGGTCCAAAATCTAACTTTAACACTTTAGTATGAAACCACCTTCATAAAATAGCTTACTAAAAGTTATATACAATTAAAGTGATTTTGATATATTTTGAGTTTTTATTTGAGAGATATGGGTCTAGGAAGTTGGGATTTTGGAAATTTATTCAGACTATAACTTTTATTTTGTGTAAACTCAATTTTATATTTTTCTATATTTTATTATCTAAAAGTTTCATGTACAAAGTGTCTTTATTTGAGATACAAAAAGTGGAAAATAAAATAGGTCCCAAAAATGAATAAATAAAAGGGATTTTTATTAGATTATTGGCCCTTATCTCCCCCTACAATATTCCTTGTCGACCTCGTCTTCAAGATGCCTAGGTCTCGGGGTTTAGGGTCATTAAATATCGAAGATATTTTATTCTTTTTCTTTTCTTTATTCTCTAATTTTGGCATTAAAAACAGTATTTATATAATATTTATACAACAATGAGTAGATGTTAAATTATGCAAATTAAAGGTATTTACATGCATTTACTAGGGTTTTTAAGGCCAATATGATATAATAAAGGTGATGAAATGGAGATTCATCAACCCCCATACTTGCCATTGCTAGTCCCTAGCAAACACTTATGCAATAAGTGCAGAAAAAGAAAAAAAAGAAAAGGAAAGGAAATAAAGTGTTTTAAATTTAATCATAAAGCCTGTCTTCACAGAATAATAGTTTGGAGCTTAAGTCAGACCTTTGGAGTTTTAGTGAGGGCGGAACCTTATTAAGAATCGTTTTGAAATCTAACAGCCTTCGAGAATCCCAAAACTTAGTTCAAGTCTCCTCAATAGCAAGGTCAGAATACTTCAACTCATACTCAAACGCTTACGACTATGAATCTGACTCGTACAGTGTATGTGATAGTGGCTCTCCCCAATTGAAATGACAAAGAGACTGACTTCTTCAACATGAAAACCCAGTGATTCCTCAATCCAACAACTCCTTCCTTGAGGAGCGGTGTATTCCCTCCTATGTTCAAGCGACAACCAACTCAAGAGGAGGGGGTGAAGAGAAGAATGGATGGTAGCCAACGTAGCTACCTATTCTAGAATGCAAGACCAGTGTAGTCAAGTCATCCAGTTGCAGGCTCACATGATATGACTTTGAAGCTCAAGCTTGCTTATTGACTATACAACATATATATATATAGATATATATATATACACACACACACACACACACACATATATATATATATATATATACTCCGGAAAGCATTTTATTTTCAGTCAGGCCTGTCCACTTTTTAATTTTTTTTTTGAAATACTATTTACAACAGCATTTAGTAACGAGTCCTTCATCTTGAGCTAGTCTATCCCTATTTTGAAGCATTATTGCAACCCCACACTCTCCAATCTTTAGATGTCATTGCCACTGGATGGGTTGAGGTGCACTTCCCTCCCTAGACGAGGACAAAAGTTTCCATTTATTTGCATCTCATACCGGCAAATCCAATCCCCTCACCACTCCATATGAATTGAGCCAAGTAAAAGGTGCAGGTGTCCAAGTTAGGTCATTATCACCAAGAGTCGTGTGTATGCTCCGAAATACTCTACTTAGACAGTCAAGAATCCATTGATCCAAGTCCCACGATTCTCAAAGAATTAAGTCAACTAGACCTGAAGTACTTCAATTGTAGCTTCTATAACGTTCCTGTTATTAGGTAGATTTATGATCCAACTAAGCTCCAATCCTCGGATTTTACTTAAACTTGATCAGTTATCAAACTCAATCCGAAAAATGTCAATGCTATACAAATTCTATGCAAAACAAATTAGTGTGACGCTATTTTCAAAGATTTTGAGATTTTTATTGATTTTTGAAAAAGATGATGGACGCATTTTTTGGTATTTTTCAAAAAGATTTTTGCAAATTAATTTGGTATTTTAATTTTGCAAATGTTTTTGGGATTTTTGAAAACAAAAGATTTTGGATAAAAATAGATACAAATATTTACACTAGGATGCATCTTATATTTACAAGAGTTAGGTATTTTAAGAATTCACAAGGGGTACGTGATAAATTTTTTAGACAGTTTTATACAGTTAATAAATAATT
The DNA here is from genome assembly GCA_037367405.1 of Ottelia alismoides. Lineage (NCBI taxonomy): Eukaryota > Viridiplantae > Streptophyta > Magnoliopsida > Alismatales > Hydrocharitaceae > Ottelia > Ottelia alismoides. Next base: position 704,992 of record JAZKJV010009743.1, on the reverse strand, counting down.
ATAGATCGATGTATATATTCCTCAAACTTATTTAAAAATGGTTTAACAAATAATTTTGGAAAAATATAGTCCAAAATAATTTTTACAAACAAATTTTACAAACATTTACACACATTTGAAAATCATTTTGCAAAGTTTTTTCAAACAATATATATATTTTTTTAAAAATATTTTTGCAACCATTTTCCAAACCATTTGCAAATAATTTTTCAAACATTTTTATTTCATACAAAGAAAAGAAATTTTTACATTCCAAACATTTTTACAAAGGTTGAAAATATTTAATAAAACATTTTCCAAATAGTTGTCCAAAGATTTTTCAAAAAGATTTTCAAACTATTTTACAAACATTTTGCAAAATACATTTTTACCTAATTTATTAATATGTAAATACAAAAGGAATTTTGAGGAATAATATGCATTTTCTTATTGAGTGTTTTTAATGAATTTATAGTATTTTTATCCATAATTATTATTAAAAATATGAAAGTACGAGTTATGACTAAAGTATATACATAGTATATACGATCCCATGTACTTAGCTTGAGCTATGTCGTCATAGTATAGAGAGAAAAAGAGAAGACATAACCTACAAGACTTAAACCTAGGAAAGAAACGCCTGTCTTAAACCTGGGAAATAAACTAAGCTAAAAAATGCAATAAAAAGATTACCTCAACTGACTAGAAGCTAGGAGATCGGACCTTACGGCAGAGCTCGCTGGAGGTGATGAAACACCGCTTCACGCCGCCTCATAGATCAAACTACATGCCAGGAGAAGGAGTTGTCACCTCCTTCGATCTTCTGAGCGTGAAAGGAGGAGAGGAAACGAGACAAAAGTGTTCAAAAAATGGGAGAAGTTGACGGGGGGTGCTTTATACAGGTGATGACAAGGTGATATTCAAGGACAGATCACGAACAATGAAATGATGCTCTACCCTAGGAAAAGGCTGGGCATGGATCGTGTATCTACGGGGAGAAGATCTCATGAAGGGTCAAATCTCCCTCGAGAAATGCATCATTGTGAAAAAAATTGAGAAGAGGGCGAAAAAGGACATTCTGACAAGGGCTAGGGGATAGGTCATGCAGTTGACCTAGCTCAATGCGAGAAGCCACCTAGTTGGTCCACGTGGACCAACCAGGAAAATCTAGTTTGAAAAATATTATAAAATCATTAATAATTAATAAAAGATTTTATTAAATTAAACTTAAAAAATACTTTTTTATTATTTTATAAAGTATTTTATTATGATTTTTATTTATTTTTTAGAGTTATATAATTACAAGTAACTTTTAGTGTTATAATATAAGTATATTCATCTATGTGTGTAAGTATTTTATTTTTATTTGCTTTTTTGATCTTCTTATTTTAGTTTATTATTTTATAAAATTTTTACTTGTTTTTATATACATAAATGTATTTTTATTATATTTAATGATATATTATATACACTTAATTAAATAGATATATTAATTGTATAGGTATAATTATAGGTAATTGAACTATGTATTGTATATACAGATTTCATTTTAAGGTTTTATTTAGTGTTTTATTCCAGTTTTAATTTGTACATATATTATAAATAATATTTACAAAATTATAAAAATAGACATTTATAAAAATAATAAAGATAAATAAAATGAATATTTTAATCGTATATACTATATAATGGGGGTCCAAAAATTAACTTTCACACATTAATTCGAAAAAACATGAAACCACCTTTATTAAATAGCTTAATAAAAGTTATATAGAATTAAAGATGATTTTTATATATTTTGAGTTTTGATTTGAGAGATATGGGTCTCGGAAATTAGGAATTTGAAAATTTATTGAGATTGTAACTTTTATTCTGTGTATTATTTTTTGTAAAGTCAATTTTGTATTTACCTATATTTTATTATCTAGAACTTTCATGTACAAAGTTTCTTTATTTGAGGTATAGAAGTAGAAAATAAAATAGGTCCCAAAAATGAATAAAGAATGAATAAATAAAAGGGATTTTTGTTGGATTATTGGCCCTTATCTCCCCCTACTTTATTCCGTGTCGACCTAATCATCGATATGCTTAGGTCTCGGAGTTTACGGACATAAAATATCTTTGATCTTTTATTCTTTTTCTTTTCTTTATTCTATAATTTAAACATTAAAAATAGTATTTTATACAATATTTATACAACAATGTGTGAATGTCAAATTATGCAAATTAGATCTATTTACATGCATTTACTAGGGTTTTTAAGGCCAAAATGATAGAATAAATGAGATGAAATGGAGATTCATAACCTAGGTATAGTCATTGCTATTTCCATGAAGAACAAGATACTAAATACCTAGAAGTGAGATCCAAAAATCCGATCTCTGAAGTGCATCTGTGTCTGCCACAACGGATCCTACAAGCGTTGTATAACACCTCTCTCGGTGCTCGATCTCAAGTCTAAATAGTTGACAATTTATATTTGACTAGATCCAAATGTAAATTGTAGGCACATGCAATGATTAATTAAGTGTTTGGACCTAATTCTATCGTCAAGTAACTCCTGCAACTAGGGCTCAATCACACAAAGTAAAGAAATCAAAAATTGGAAAAAAAGGAAAAGAAAAGTGAAAAAAATATGAGAAAACTGATGAGGCCCCCAAGGGGACAGTCCTTCAGGAAATGGACCTCGTGAAGTGTGGTGGAGTGTCCTGAGAGTCATGTATTATTACAATAATTGTCTCTCTCTTGAATTACAAAAATAAATTCTAAAATAAATGCACAAAAATTTATCTTCAAAATTCCCTCCAAGTACTCCTCTGATGCTTTCTCCTAACAGATAGGTCAGAGATGTGGCACCGCCTCTCGTGGGTGCACAGTCGCTCCTAAAAGAGCCTCCCTCGATTTGTGATACCTTGCAACAAAGACAACAAGGAGAGGGTGATTAGAAAAGTTACAATAATATAAAATAAAAGAGAAAATAAATAAAACAAAAATATAGAAAAATGAATCATAATCAAGCATAAATAAATCTATGCAACATTGTTCCCCGACAATGATGATATTTGTTGAAGAGGATTTTGCAAGAGTCTAGAAATCTCACAAGGTAAGAGATCTAGTTGATGCGGTGACCGCTCACGAAACCCAATCTTCAGACAACAAATAACGCACAATTAATGATCAAGCAATGAAAAGAAAATGTGTTGAGTTAAAATTTATTATAACTCTACAATAGATGTGTATAGTGTGCAAGTATGTAGAGTGTCGAACACATGGAGCAAACTAGATAGATTGTGCAAATGAAGTGCAAATTTCATGATTGTGATTCTTTGTCTATATATTTTTAAGTGGCTTTTTAATTTTTTTATTATTTTTATTATTTTTTGTTTTATATTTTTAATTGTTTAAATTTATAACTTTAAATTCTCTTTTTTTCTTTTGCTTTTAGATATGTAATAAAGCTATATATATGCTATACATACAAGAAAGGATAATATGGATATAAATATAACTAAAAATATCCAAAAATTGACAAATTAAATATTTTTGGATTTTAAATATTTCTTACTAATTTAGTGGATTTTTATTTAATTTTTCTAATTTTTAAAAGATTTAAAAGTCAAAAATACCCTAAATTAGGGATTAGTTAAACAACCATGATTGAAATGGAATTTAAAATAGAAAATTAAATCCAAAAATTTTCAAATCAATTTTAATATAAAGATATTGATATAAATAAAATTATAATATAGAAAAAACTATATTTTGATTTTTTCTTAATTTTATAATTTTTTTATAAAGGTTTTTAGGATTTTCAATTTTTAAGAATTTTCTTTATCTACTTTTACTGATTTTTGGACCGAAGATTATAAATAAATAAATAAAATATATTTTTGGGGAGTTTTAGAAATGATATATTTATTGGGAATTTTTTAAGCTAACGAGGAAATAAAAGTGCTATTTTTTTATTTTTATTAAATCATAAAAATCCAAAATGCTAAAATAAATATGTGCGTGAAAGTGGGTGCAATCAGGAGTAGACACCTAATATTTTGGGATTTTTAGGAGCACAATTGATATGCTAAATAAATAGAGGAAACAAAAAGAAACTACATTACCAGTAGGGACATTTTTGTAAATAAAATAATGTTTGAGGGACTCTCTATAATTTAACAAAAAAATATAACTGAATAAAAAATTCTTACTCCAAACAAAAATTCACAAATTTCTAGGGGTACACATGCAAAATTACCACCTCATGTAGAGGGTCACGCGAGGTGACGTGGTGTGGAACTGGATGTAAATACTACAAGTGAAAGAGCCTAATTGCAATATCTACAAAATATTTAAAGTGGTGAATGAAATATTAGGTTTTAAATATTAAATACAAAGAATGTTGGGGCTAAGGCTACAAAATACCCAGCGAATGGCGGGAGCAGACGATGGCAATTGAACCACTTAGACATGTGGCAGCTCTTCATGCTACGATAATGGTTCAAACCAGCGGTAGAGATTAGATCATCCAGAGAGTATCAACAGCTGAAGTTCTGGAGATTTGACGGTATCGAGAAGCTTGGACGAACTAAGGTGATCGGACAACTGGGACAGGGCTTGGAAGAACATGGAAGAACCCTGGTTCTTTCATGCTTCGATAAAGTTTAGCTCCGCCCTTCGGTCACCTGGATAATTCAAGGAGAGTCCAAAATGGAGCCTATGCTCTGCAGCATTAGATGAGGTCCTTAGGAGGTCCACTTGAGATTCGGTGGCATCGCACAAGCACAGGATAGGGATGGAGCTCTATGTACCTCAAAGGCACAAAATTCAACTCCTAAGGGAGTCCTTTGGCCCTCCAGCACCTTCACAGACAAAATATCAACAAAATAAAGGTGATGGGGACTTATCGTCTAAGGGGGAATGGCAGATGAGGCGTGGCAATGGCGACTCTGGCAAGGGGGAGGAGGTGGAACATTGTAGGACCGATCCAATGAGGTTCGGGGGAGATGGAAATGCGTTGGGTGAAGAATCATTGTAGGGAAATGAGATGGTGGTGAGCAGTGGATCGATAACAAGTCGAAACACGTGGGAGAGGTTCGCCGGAGCTCAGCTCCGGTGAACTACGAATTTGGGCCTTACAACTAATGCGAGCGACTAAGTGTTAAGCTAAAGCTAGGAATCAAATGCAATAACGAAAACTAAATTAGAAAGCAAAAAAAGTGACGTCAAGCGGTGCTAAGCCGCGAGATGGAATTGCCTGAAGCAGAGCTTTGGTGATGGCTTGAATCCACCTCCACGTCGCTCCTCCGCGCTTCTATTCATCGAGACGAGACTACTGTCACCTTGTATGAGCGTCAACACATGAAAAAGAGAGGTAAGAACGAGCTAAATGGTTCAAAATCGAAAGGGAAGGTGACGGGAGATTTTGTACAAGTGGTGGAGTCGAGGTGTTCAAGGACAAATCACGAGTGCTGCAACGAGGCATGGTGAATGATCTATAATCGACGTGGATACTGGAGCTATAGTGAAGATTTTCTATGAAGGTCCTATCTTCATCGAGCCACGAGTCAGACGTAAAAAAATCGAAAAAGGAGGCCAGAACCTATATCTGACAAGGCGTAGGGGTGAGTCAGAGGAGTTGACCTCCGATCAACTCCATACTCAACCTGGTTGGTCCATGTGGACCAACGAGAAAAAACCTAGCCTCAAAATATTTATAAATTCGATAAAAAATAATAAATGATTTTTTAAATTAAATGTATAAAATAAAAAATGTTTATGATTTTTCATAGTATTTTATAATTTTTATTTATTTTTTTAAAGTATATAATTACAAGTTACTTTTTAAGGTTAATTTATATGTATATTTATTTATGTTTTGTGTCTTTTATTTTTATTTTGTATATTTGATTTTATTATTTTAGTTTATTATTTTATATATTTGTAATTTATTTTAGATACTTAAATATATTTTATTATATTTTTTTGATATATTATTAACGTATAAATAAATAGATACATTAAATATATAGTTATAGATATAGGTATTTTCATCTATTTAATTTATATAAGTTTTTAATTTTAATGGTTTCTTTATTGTTTTATTTTAGTTTTAATATGTACGTATAATATAAATAATATTTAAAAAATTAAAAATTATAAAATTATAAAAATAATATAGAATAAATAAAATGAATATTTTAATTGGTATATTATACAACGTGGTTCGAAACCTATAGTTCACATATGAACTCCAAAAAATATGAAACTACCTTCATTAAATAGCTTATTAAAAGTTATATACAATTAAAGGTGATTTGATATATTTTGCTTTTTTTGAGAGATATGGGTCTGAGAAGTTTGGAATTTGGAATCTTATTCAGAGTATAACTTTTACATGGTGTATTATTTTGTATGAAATCAATTTTGTATTATTCTATATTTTATTATCTACAACTTTCATGTTCAATGTTTCTTTATTTGAGGTGTAAAAATTGGAAAATAAAATAGGTCACAAAAATGAATAAATAGGGAATGAATAAATGCGAATTTTATTGTATTCATGGCCCTTCTCTCCTCCTACTTTATTTCTTGTTGACCTAGTCATCAAGATGCCCAGGTCTCAGGTTTAGGGTCGTAAAATATATTTGATATTTTATTCTTTTTATTTTCTTTATTTTATATATTTGGCATTAAAAATATTATTTTATACAATATTCATATAATAAAGCCTGAATGATAATTTGCATGAATTAAAGGTATTAACATGCATTTACGAGGCCTTTTAAGGCCAAAATAATATAATAAAGGTGATGAAATGGATATTCATCACCATGTTGCTCACGTGTGGATGTGGGAAGAGGTGATATGCTAGTGTCGATGAAGTGGTGATGAATCGAGGGCTCGGCAAACACATGATCGAGCAGTGGTGGACTGCCTGAGGTGCTTTTTGTGATTGGCAAAGGCGGTGGAGGGACGCTCGCGGGTGGAGCGGCGGGAGGTTGTTGACTGGTCTTCGGTGAAGAGTCGATGATGATGATGGGAGACGTCCCCCTCTATAATGTCGATATGGTAACAAGGGAGAGGCGCTGAGGGTGAAGGTATCTCCTAGAGGGAGAGATGTTGATGGTGGCCTATCTCAAGCCATAAATACAAGTGCGCTCGGCGGTAACAAAGCAGGCGGAGCAAGGAGCATGAACGGAGGTGCTGCAATGACAAAGGTGGTCGGATCTCACCGGGTTGAACGGGGGACGGAAGCGCTATCACCGTCTTCCTTCAGCACTAGGGATTATTGGAGGATTAAGCGGAGGGCCGATGGCATTGGGTTTTAATAGGGACGATAGGGGTTGGCGATGAGGGTTAAACTGGATGGTCGATCAATGATGGGGGAGATGGGGATTCAATTGGTGCTGCCAGATCTAGAATGAGATTGAGTGATAGGCGGCGATGCTGCGATGAATATGGAAAGGGGATCGGCTGAGGCGATCTGCTTGGCGTTGGAATTGAGGGGCAGGAATGAGAGGAGCAATGGTCGTCCCATCGGCCAAAATCGGACGGCCATGATTGTGCCACGTGGATATTTTTATTTTATTTTTTTATTTTTAATTTTTTTAATTCATTATTTTTATAAAAATGAAAAATTAGAATTTAAAAGTATAAAAAATGGGTGACACATGGTGGCTTCAGGAGCTAGCACGTGTCACTCCAAGAAAAATCTAGAGAATAAAATAAAGAAAAAAATAAATAGCAAAGGATCTCGTGTATAAAAGTTTTCTTCACAAAAGTTTCTTATCTCAATGAGATCTACAACTTTCATGAAAAGACCAAAATCAAAATAGTTCATTTACACAAAGTGATATTTTTAGTGGCACTTTATTTACATATAATACCTTGACTTTTGGGTTTTGTAATTTTTTATCATTTTTAAAAAAGAGAAATATTGAAAAAATAAGATAAAATAAAAGACAAATATTTACATATTAATCTAATTGTTTGGATTTTTAATAATTAAGTAAATAAAGGAATAAAATACAGAGACTTATTGTACATACTGTAAGTGAGGGCTCGGACTTAGTTTCTTTGACTTCAAGCTCATTTTAGGCTTGGATTTTTGCACATTTTAATAAAATTTTGTCAAAGAAAATAAATAAAAAATAAATAAAAGAGAAAAAGATTAATTATATACATAAAATAATAGGTCAAAATCGCGTAAAATACACAATGTACAAAAGAGGCTCAAAATCCAACTTTTACATATGTACTCCGATTCACTTGAACTTGATCTTGTTTTGAAGGTAATCGAATGTATAATAGTTCGACATTGAGTAGGATCAAATCAGACTTCGTGTGAGGAAGATATATGTATTTTAGTCTGAAGGGTTGGAAATTAGTGTTTGGATTTATTTGTTAATTGTTTCTGTTAGTGATCTTTTATCTTTTTTTCTTTATTCTCGTTAGTGATATGTACACGATGATGGTGGTTTTGAGTGATTTGGAGTTAGCATGAATTAATTAAAAATTGGGGAGGTTAGCTAATTTACATGTCAAATGTGCTTAGATTTCTTGGCTTCTTATTTTATTCAACGATGAATGATAAAATACGATTCTTATTTACATATGCATGAATGTTAATACTACAATGTAGGTGATGAAATGCTAATGAATTTTTGGGGTCTGAGCGTAATTAATGCCTTTTAGAGTGATGAATCACATATTCATCAGATATTCAAGTGCATCTACGAGGGAGGTACGTAGTAAAACCAAATTATCTATGATGTCACTATTTCTTCCTCTACTCTGTCATGTTCAAAGATGATCAACTCAGAACATCTAATCGAATTTAGTGGGTGTATCTTTAACCATAAAGATATGTGTTTGAGAAGAAGATTACTAATCATGAGAGGTCTCTCCAACTTCAACCACATGGTAGCCAAAGTTGTGTTTACCGTGATCGTGAATGGTTGTGTTGGACAAGAAAAATGTATGCATGTCCTAGCCTCCGCATCCATCAATTCATCTTAACTAATTGCCGATGATAAACTCTTCAGACCCCCCATCGCTTTTGTAACACATAACTGAATAAAGATTTCCTCCATCTTATCCTTCCCCAAAAGAAGTGTATGCTGAGATCAAATATTTATATCTTAAGCCTAGGACTCTCTGTTAAATGCGTATACCATATCTAACAACCTATACATGTACTTTCAACATGAAGGTAGAACCTTCATGAAGCACCAAGTTTTGGATATGGAACAAATCTATTAGAAAAAAAAATCCACGTAAAGAACAATCCCCAGAGCAATGTTCACAAGATATACATATTTTTGGTTGAAAAGATCATCGCAATGTGGGAAGATACAAAATCCTAGAAGTAGAAGGCAATGCTCTCTTGAAAGAAAGGGCATGCAGTATTATACCGAGACTTACCATAATACATGCATGGTGGAAGCCTAGAGTTATAATAATAGGATCCCAAAATGTGTACCATGGTGGGATCCTCCTTTTGTATTAATTTCGTCGATAAAGATCCATTTATATATGTTCAGATTATAATACCCAATCGTGAGCATTGAATACATAAATAGTGCCCTCCATTGAAGGAGTACTGCAGACTATGAAGTAAACGTTCGTTCGAGCAAGTCGAATATCCACGGTATGAACTCACAAAAAGGGTGAGTTCGTGCGAACCGCTCGATCAAGATCGAGCAGCTCCGGTGATCTACGAGTTTACTGCAGAGTCTGCAGTACTGCAGATGATCCAGTTCCTTACATCTTTCATTTTGGTTTGCTTGGAAGGCAATGAAGGGTACCGATACATGCATAGATTGGATATAAATAACAACATGGCATAGATATGGAATGGCAATGGTGGGATACCGATACATGCATAGATACATATATTATTATAGCTTTATCAATTTTTAAATATGAATACATATGTGGATACAAGCATCACAAATATAAAAATCATATTATCATATCCTTAAAATGGATAACAATATAAAAATAGATTGGATATAAATAACAACAAAATACTTCATAGACAGCTTAAAAAAACACACATTGGATGTATTACATATGATATAAACATACTAAATAAACATACTAAATGTATATTTCAGAACAATTATATCAAATTTGGTGAAGGACATAAAATTATGTTGCATAATGCTAAAAATAAATCTACAACTATATTTATATATGAAAAAAAGACTTATATATATATATGTATATATATATATATATGGATAGAAATATAGCGGTTATCAAAGTGGTATTCAATTTGTTTCTTTCATTTATGCATTTCATTTATTCCATTTGCCTCTCATACCTATTAGAGATATAATGGATATTGAAGAACTATTTTAGCCAAAAACCTCACATTTGAATTATCTATTCCATTTTATAACAAACAAGGCGGCGGATCATATGCGTACCTAAATCCATTTGCATCCCTGCATATGACAGAGGTTTGAGATTCCTTTTTCTAGAATCAGATATTTGTACTACACCAAATCTGGAAGAGGATCGTATGCTCTTACAGCAGCATAGCCGCTCAATTACGATTGAGCGGTGCACACAGGTTCCAGGTTTGGGTGGGCCTTTTTTTGTGCATCGCTATAGATCGCGATCTAGCGTCTCTGCTGCTATAACAAAGTCTGCTGTAACACCAGGCAAACCTCGCCTTACCAAAGCATGCTTGGATGTGGGATAACATGGATGAATGGAATACAAATTAATGCTATTAAAATCGTGATTGCATCCTCAACTAATATCTTTCCATATTATCTTAAAAAGCAACTATACGTATTCAGAACTCTTTAAAATAGTCTTGTATTGCATACCGCTCAGCATGGATCAAACGCTGATGAATCGCTTGCCGTTTTGCAGATTTGTCCATAGCCATTGATGCACTCCCACTTAACTAAAAAGTGTTTACTCAAAATCTGGGTCTCAGAAACGTCGATATTACTTTGTTTCCAGAACAACTCTAAAGAACTTGCCCCCTTGAATGCTGCATAGCTTGCAATCCTCCCTGCGTCATTATAAATCCGGTTCTTATGATTTGAAAAAGCTTCACGGTCTGGTGATCAGGCTCCCCGTCTTGTATCTGATCTAATAAAATTTCTTCCTTAATTTTCTGAAGGAATAGGAATATCATCTAAACAAAAATATAAGAGTGCAAACTCATGCCTGAACTGAAGGATTTCGGGATGTTTATGGATGATTTCAGGCTTTCCTGGCTTGTATCTTATAATCTATCAAAAACAACTGATGTTAATTTCTCAGGGAATAGGAATGTCAACTAGAGATAAAGAGAGAGTACTGCAAACTTATACATGATCTGTAGGATTTCCTTGAATGATTTCAGACTCCACAGCTTGTATCTGATGTCGCAAAATTTATTGACTCGGGGAATAGAAATAACAACACTACAAGAAAAATGAGTTGTGGCCACGGAATGTGGTTACGGAAACTTGTGGCCACGATAATTCCGTGGCCACTAGTTTCTCGTAGCCACAATCCGTGACCAAAGTCTTCATATAAGAGTTGTGGCCACGTAAATTATGTGGCCACTTGTAGTGGCCACGGCATATTCGTGGCTAGAGAACTCTCGCGACGAGAGTTATAGATACGGCTACTGGCCACGACGTGTCGTGGCCAGAGCCCAATTCTGTGGTCACAAATCCCATATCCGTGGTCATAGTAGGTAGCCACAACTTGTTTTCCTTGTAGTGCAAGTAAAGAAAAAAAGAGAGTGCAAACTCCTACCTGATCTCTAGGATTTTCTGGATGTTCTTGGATGATTCCATGCCCCCCAGCTTGTATCTTATCTCACAAAATTTCGTGATATTCGGAGGGAATTGGAATGTCAACTAGAGATACATAGAGACGGTACGAGCTCATATATACCTGATCTGCAGGATTTCCTTTATGTTCTGGGATGATTCCAGGCTCCCCATCTTGCATCTGATTCAGCAAAATTTCTTGATTTTCTAGGGCAATAGGAACACCAACCACCTGAACTGGAAGAATTTCCTCATGTTCATGGACGATCTGATGCGCCTCGGCTTGTTCCGGATTTTGCAAAACTTCTTGATTTCTTTGGGCAATTCCAATCGTGGAATCTGGTTGACCGCATTGATTATGTTGGTCGACACGAGGCGCGTCAGGGTTTACAAGATCTGATGGTAGATTCCCTTGGATGAGAGAAAGCTCTATAATATGACTGAACCGTTAAGATAACACTTGTGTCTCAATACCTCACGAGTGAGATGAACAACAACAAAGATTAGCAATTGAAAAAATGAGGAAAACACTAGAGAACTCACCTTGTTGTTGTATATGGGTTTCAAAAATAAGAAAGTAAACCCAAATGCATATCATCATCAGCAGTATGAATTCAATCCATACGAATGCGTGCCAACCAATCCCTTTGGAATGAACCATATAAACGCCAAGAACAAACAATCCTCCTACAAGAAAGTTCAACCCAAGCACCAGGCATGCACGCACTACAAATCTTACCTGTTCATGCAGCTATATATAATCTAAATGAATTCATATATATACATGATATCCTATATAAAATTTGGCAGAGATAAATCATACCTCATATTCTGGGGCGACTGGAGGAGGTGCTGATACAATACATTTTAAAAAAATAAGTACCCATTTTCTCTTCCCTATTGCTAACGTTGCGTCACATAACATTGATGAGAAGCAAAGGGAGGTGTACCTGCTTGCGCCGGAAGAGGGTCCATTGGAGACGCCGATGAGGAGCTATCGCTCGTCGTTCTATGAATGGGAGTGAGAGCGAGAGGAGGAGGATTCTCTGTGCATATTTGTATCACGTCTGTGTGCGCGCACCTGCATGTACTGCAGCAGCAGAAAAGGAGAGCCGACGTGCAAGTGTGGAGCTCCAGGGGACGTGCAGCTGCAAACCACTATCCATATCTCTCTCTTCTCTACCTCTCCTCCCATTTCAATTATCCTATTATTCCCATACGATTTATTTCCCTTCTTTAATTTCAATATGCATACTTCTTTTATTTTTCCTTGTTTGAGACCCTGACATCAATCAATAATTTGGGGATTAATTACTATATTTTTTATGTTAAATTTATAAAAAAGAATATATATTATTCGTAGTAAAATCACCTTTCATTCTTGGAATTGCTTGTAAATGTTATGCGCTACAACATGAATGACTTACAGTAACGAATAATTTGAATATCCACATCCTATTATCCAATGTAATTAGATGGCAAACAACGAATATTATATGTTGCAAAAGTATTTTTTGTTGTTGTATCTCGCAACGAATGTCGTATTTGATACGAAAATTTCAAATATCAACGATTACGATGCTATATAAAAGTGACCCAAGACAACGAATGATTTGACTCTTCATTGCCATATTTTCTGATGTTAAACATACACCAACAAATATTATTCATTGTTAAATCATATTTTATTCTTGTAATTATCAAGAAATATCGTATTCGTTGTTAGATGTTTATATAACAACTTTTTAGTTGACTTATTCCTTAAAGTTTGTAGTAGTGGTTGCAAAATTTAACAACCATTGTTATAAAAAGTCAACAGGTAAAAGTTGTGTTGTTGTTAGACATGTGAGCACTTGCGAACCATTTCTATAATAATTTTTTTTGTAATCATTTTATATTTATAAAAGTTATGGATTTTTTCACTCCATGTCAGAGATTTATAATTGAATGCACTTATAAGGTCTCTTCGTACAATTAAGGTATCATGACCATCAAGATACTCATACAGTTGTTGACTCAATAGTTGAATCATAGAGATTGGTACTTACACTACAAATAGATCGTTCTTTTGGGACGGTGTTCCGGGACGGTTTCTCAGCAATCGTCCCCCAAAAATACTAAAAGGGACGGTTGCACAACGTCCGTCCCCCTTAATGACCACAGGAGACGTTTAAAATCAACCGTCCCCATTCACCAGCTTTAGATGTAACGGTCAAGCAACTGAACGTCCCTATTGAGAGTATAGGGGACAGTCATGTGACCGTACCCACTGAGTCGTACATGGGACGGTTAAGATCATCACCTCCAGATCTTTGTGAACGTCTATATTAGTTCAACCGAAGGGGGCAGTTGCGATCATCCCCTTCCATCGCATCAAATTTTTGTTGGCACGAATTTGGGTAATTTCGGAGCTCAGAAGGGACGGTCTTAAGTAAACCTTCCCCGGTCATTTTCATAGGGGGTGGTTAAATGACCGTCCCTAATGGATTTATACTATCGAACAATCGCCTTCCCTCCTCATTCTTTCCATTCCTTCAACCCAAACCACATCTGCTTCCATCGCTCCCACCACTCGGTCGGCCCTCCAGCCTCTCCATGCGATCATTGAGATCTTGACCTGCATCTTCCATTTTGGTCGCACTCCATCTTATTCTTCGGAATCTTTCCATCTCCTTCGAGATGAATCCGGTGACTTAGGATATATATATATATATATATATATATATATATATATATCGTTTTATTCTAAATGCTAATCTTATATGGTGTTAGATACAAGAATGGCAACTTTCTTTTGTATTCTTATATGTATGAATGGCGATTTTCTTGTTCATATGTGGTTGTGTTGAATGCAAATTTGTTTGACTTGTGTTAGATTCATGAATAAATATATGCAAGAATGGTGATCACTATATAGTTTGTTTTAGATGCAAGAATACTTGGTTTACCTTCATCCTGTATTAGAATCAATACATGATTGAGTTTCATTCTTATATGGTGTTTGATTCATTATATGATTGTGTTAGAAGCAAGAATGAATGTATTAATTTCATCTTCATATATATGATACACTATATGATACTCCACCAATTTGATTTATTGTTTGTAGAACTATAATTCAAAAACAATTCTATGTATTTTGGTGTGTGTGTGTGTGTGTGTGTGTTTGTGTGACTGTGCATTGATATGTGTGCATTGGACCCTTACACTACTCTTACGCTACATTACAGTTCTCCATTGCCCATCCTTTGGAGGAGATTCATGGGTGAATTTCAAGAAAGGATCTTTCCCTTTGAGGTAAAAATGAGGATCGATCTGCATACTCCATCAAATGATGATGTTGCGGACCTGTTTTTTTGCAAATTTGGCTGAGAGAACAAGCTGATGTGAAGATCATTTTATGTTGATCACTTATCCTTTCATGGCGGTAGTTGATAGCTATCTTCAGGGCTCTTTTGATATGTTTGAATACATCAAGGTTCTTTCCTGTGTGAGGAATTCATTCAAGCACCTAGTGAAGAGGAGGCTACGAAAATTTAATGTACTTTTAGGAGTTATGCAACATCTATCTCCTAGAACAACTTTGTTGCCAAAGTTGTTTTTTGCACTATTGACCCAATATACTGGAAAAGTGATACTGGATGGTTACATCCAGTCTTGTCACATTTATTATTGGAGAGAATGCAAGTGGTTAGAGGTGGATATGGCTACAAGACAACTCTTAGAATGCTTATTGCACTACCACCTTTTGTGGTCTTAATTCTTTGTAATCTCTGAAAGGCATAGATTTTTGTACCCCACACTGAACAACGCATCAGATTTCTTGTTGATTATGCAAGTTTCTATGCTCAGGCTCGTGCTCTTCAACCGACTGAAATTCTATTGGGTTACCATCTCTTATCCAGATCCTAGCAGAGAAGGGCAGTTGATGGTCTATGAAAATATAAACTTCCATTTCATGAAAGGGATGTAATATCCCATGGATTTATAATTACTTGTAAGGGTTTTGAATCATTGATCTAACCCTCTGAACTATAGATGCACAAATTTTAATTTTAGAGGATTTATCATTGGCTATCGCTTCTACGGATGTGGACTTCTTGGGATTGGGGGGCATTGTGATACAAACAGTGTTCAAATTTTGGTTGTTGATTGAGGTTCCACGGTTCATTTGGGCTCCCAGACTTAGGTGGTTATCGGTTGAGCATTTTCAACGCTGTGAACTTGGAAAAAGAATTCTATACGATGGATTATCATCCTCTATTGCAAAAAATGAAAGGAAGAACACAATTAGTGTATATTTAGTAATAGATGTTTGCAAATTGTAAAATTTATATGAACTGTGTATGTAATTAATTTTAATCATTTTTGTTGTTTGCACTAATATGTTGAGTTTAATTCAAGAATGTTAATTTTGTGACTTGCATTATTAAAAAATATTACTTTGATTTGAACATCACACTAATAATCGTAACCTTGTATGAGCGCTTAAGATATATCTATTAATTTGTATGGTACAAGAAAATGGACAAGTGTTGGATGAATAAAAGATTTGATTATTTTGCTACTTATATGAAAGGTATCCATGATTTTGTAGATTGGGCATTTTTCTATGAAGTTATATACAATATTGTTGGAGGTGAAGGAGATAAGATTCAATGTCCTTGCATAAGATGTAAAAATACTTTGAATAATAATCGTAGAGGAATTTATGAGCATCTTATATTGAATGAAATTTGGCTACATTACACAAATTTGACTTATTACAGAGAAGGTCTTCAACATGTTGTGGATCCAAATATTGATGCAAGTAATGATGACGATCTAATGCAGACAGATGTCAGTGATGGGAGATTAGAAATGTTAAATGATATTTGAAGACCTATTTTAGATGAAAGTGCAGAACATGTTCCTAATGGTTTTTGTGAGAAGTTAACAAAGGTAGAATTATGTTTGGCTCCGGGAGTTGAAATGTTTCATCTTAGATTTTTGTTAGAGATATTTAAGATGAAAGTAAAGAATTATTGTACAATGGTGCTGGTGTCTGATGTTTTACACTTAATTCGTAAGATTTTAAGTGATCTTGATTTTTTCAAAATATTGGAAGGATGCAAAATCAAGGTTCTGATTACTTGGTTTAAATTATGAAAAAAATTGATGCATGTCCAAATGATTCTGTATTGTAAGGAGAATTCCAATTTGAGGTTTGTTGTACATGTAGTGCTTCCATATTTAAGGAGAATAGTGATGTAACAAGGTGAAAAAAACTAGAGAAGATTTTGTGATTCTTCCCTCTTATACCCGGTTGCAACATCTTTATTCATCAATTAGAACTGCAAAATGGATTGTATGTCACTGTAACATCAAAAAGAAAGATTCAAATGGTCTTATTATACATCCTTCATATTTAGAGGAGTGGTTAAAATTTGATGAAATATATCCATCATTTGTTGAGGAAGTAAGAAATATATGATTAGAAATTGCTTTTGACAGTTTTAATCCATTTGGAAATATGAGTACGAGCTATTCTATTTGGCATATAATACTAGTTACATATAACCTGCTACCTTGGATGGCGATGAATTCTTCGTTTATGATAATGCCCTTACTAATACTTGGGCTAAAAGGAGCGGGTAACGCAATAGATGTTTACTTATAGTCTTTAATATATGAGCTTAAAATCTTATGGACTAACGGCATATAGACTTACGATGCTATGAAACATGAAAATTTTACAATGCATGCCTTACTAATTTAGACCATTAATTATTTTCCGACAGAAGTGAATTTATCAAGTTAGAGTACAAAAGGCAAGCTCGCATGCTCAATTTGTATGGAAAACACACAATCCATAAGGTTATCTACAAGTATGAAACATTGTTATTTAGTTCATTGGTGACACGTATTTTACAAGGGTCTAAAATGGTATCCTCATGGGCACGAAGATATCTAGTCGTTGAGGCAACTGCTCATTAAACCAAATGTCAATGAACAATTAACCCACACAAAGAGTAAATCAAGCAAACCAGTGTGAATAAAAATTTATTATACCCTACTAAAGATTTAATGTGACAAGCATGTAGGGGTCGAACTCAGGAAGCGAAAGTGGAGAGCACGAGATGAAAATCCAAGAATAATATGTCTCTCAAATACTTAACCAAATTAGGGTTTTTGTGGGTTTTTAATTTTGTATATTTTTTTACATAAATTTGTATATTTTTTTAAAAAATAAAATTTTTATTTTTAATTGTTTTATTTATATATATAATTTTATTTATATATTTTTATAATAAGATATATAAGATATATAAGTCTATATACAATATGGACTAATATAGATTTAAATACAACTAAAAAAATAAAACTTCTATAATTAAATATTTTAAGTTTTTAAAAGGTCTTTTACTATTTTTGTGATTTTTAAATATTTTTTCTAATTTTAATGGATTTTAAAGTCAAAAATATCTCAAATTAGGGATTAAATAAATATGCCGAATTGAAATAGGAATTCAAAATAGCAAATAATATCCAATTTTTCCAAATCAATTTTAATAGGGAAATAACAATATAAATAAAATTATAAAATAGAAAATGATATTTTTGAGTTTTTAGGATTTTTTAGATTTTTATAAAGGATTTGGGTCTTTTTGATTTTTGGGAGTTTTCTTTTTCCATTTTTAGTGATTTTTGTCCGAAGGTTCAAAATACTTAAATAAATAGCATATATGTTTTTGGGAATTTTTCAAAATGATTTTATATTTTTATTGATTTTTTAAGATAAATAGGGACTTTTTGTATAAATACTAAAAAGTCCCAAATTGGCATGAAAATATATTGCAACATGAGATTAACCATATTTTGGTGATTTTCGGAACAAGGACAATATATTTAATAAATAGAAGAAATGAACAAAATATCACAAAACTGTAGGGGCATATATGTAATTAAAATTAAAGTCAAGCACCGTTCTACAAAATATCTCAAAATATTATAACTGAATATCCAAAGTTTGTGACCGAAAGAAAACAAACCAAACCCGTAGGGTTTAAGTGCAAATAAAGTGAGTTTCTAAGCTGACATGGCAATGGACCAAAACGTAATAAAACTGAAGTGCATGGCTCACATGCAAAATATGCAAAAGTATAATAGCTCAGAGGAAAGTTTTTATACTAAAAATTAAATTACAAAAACAAAATGATGAATACTATAAAATACCCTTTCTGCCGCACGATCGGACAGTCTACATGCGCTCATTTGCCACGGGTCGACCATTGGATGATCGATACTGTTTCGAGACTTGGTGGCTGAGATTATAAGGAGGCCTTTCGATCCATGGGCTGTTGTGATGGTGCACCCGAGTGTGGGGATTTAATATGGCACGATATTCTTCATCGATTGGCTGTGAAGCATGGAGGAAGAACAGGGCGAAGAACTCCATCCTGGAACATTTCAAGGAACAAAATCTCCGAGCTCCTCCCTCACTTCTGATGATCCCAAAAGACTCCAGATGCCTGTCTGCATTGGTTGGAGGTGTTAAAATGCCTAGAGCGGCTTTGGGGAAGTCCGATGGAGGGGCTTCACCTAGAGGGTCTCATGTGTTCGATGAGGCTCGATAAACCTCTCGTTCTTTGTTATTTCCTACAGGAGATGTTAGAGGCAAAAAGATGGAGCCCCGACAAGCATTTGAGGGCTAGACCGAATGGAGATGGGGTAGTGAGATCGTCTTCCGGCGAGCAACGAAAGAAGAAACTGAACTTCCAGATCTAAGCAAGACTTGGGGGTATGACGGTGCCTGAGGTGTTCAAAATACAAAGAGGGAGATTGTAGAGGTAACCAATGAGGTGGAGCGACGTTCAGATGGTCGGAACGGGGCAGCGGAGAGGGAGGTCTACTGTGTGAAGGAATTGAAACGTACAATAAAATATATAGAATCATACAAAAATACACTATGCGCAGACTATTGCAAACTAAGGAACAAAAAGAGCTAAGGAGATAGAATATTATCGTCAAAACATGACTGGAAGCAGGAGCTTTGGCGAGGGTGGTGGCTATTAGTGGACCAGGACTCGATTCAACGCCATACTTCATGCCAAGGGGCTGGATCAGCTCCTGCTGTCACCATGACGTTGACTCCATGCTCAAATTTAGGGAAAAGGGTTGGAAGAGGGATCAAATGATTTAGGTTTGGTGGAGGCGGTCATTTATACACATGCAGAGAGGGGTAGTTGGTTTAGGGTTTGCGAGCAGATCGATAGAGGTTTGACCTCGGTTGAGCTCTGTCGTTAATGACGACAAATCGATCTATAACTTGGTGAAAGAAATGCTCGATTTTGAGCAGGGTGCGAGACGGATGAAATGAGAGAAGAGGGTCTAGTTGTAGGGCGGAACAAGGTGCGCCAGATGGGCTACACAGTTGACCTAGGGTCAACTATCAAGCACCTTTGATTGGTCCACCTGGACTGCTTTGTTACAAAAGAGGAGACTTATTTTAAAATAAATAAAAATAAAATATATACATATCTTATCAGTAAAAAGTTCATATATAAAAATGTTTTTTTTATTTACATCGTGTTTCATTATGAATTCTATTGTATTTTACAAAAATATTTATTAAGGGTTTTTATTTATATAGTATTATTTAATATTTTAAAAAATACATTTTATGTATATCTATTTATTTAATGTATTTATAATAAGTTTTCAGATGATTTACTATTTTATTTATTTTAAGTATAAATAAATATATATCTACATATTTTTATTTTATTTTTACATTATTTTTTAATATATTAAATAAATACAAGTATATGTAGATCAAGTATATATAGGTATGTTTATTTCGTGTTTCCAAATTATTTAATTTATTTAATTTATTTAATTTATTTAATTTATTTTTCTTGTTCTTTTATTTCTTGATTCATTTAATATACTTTTATATCATATACTAGGGGATAAAATTATAAGAATTGATTAAATGTAAATAATAAATATTTATTGTATTATATACAGGTATAAAGTACAATGAGAGGTCCAAAACTAGACTTTCACATACTAACTCCAAATTAAATGAAACTATCTTCATTAAATATCTTGTTAAAAATTATATATAATTAAAGTGATTTTGATATATTTTGTATTTTTGTTTAGGAGATATGGGTGTGGGAATTTGGGATTTTGACTTTTTATTTAGAGTATAAAATGTATATTATTTATTATTTTTTCATGAAATCAATTTTGTATTTTTATATATTATTATCTACAAATTTCATGTACAAAGTTTCTTTATTTGAGGTATAAAAATTGGAAAATAAAATAGGTCCTAAAAATGAATTAATGATGAATAAATAAAAGGATTTTTATTGCATTATTAGCCATTTTCTCCCCCTACTTTATTCATTATCGACCCAGTAATCAAGATGCCTAGGTCTCAAAGTTTAGGATATTTGGCCTTTTATTGCTCAGTGCTGGTAGCAATGTACATAAAGCTTTGAAGATGCTCACACATGCCTCGGAGATACGAGAAGTGGGCATGTACAGGCTGACTATTCTACTTGGTCGAGAATATATCATACTACAATTGGAGGATCTTGCTCTCATTCTTGGCTTGCCCATATGTGTCAGCCAGGATATCCCACATAGTATTGGTGGTGGGCTGATTGATGATGTCATTGACAATCACCATGGTGAGCATCCTAGAGAGCCAAATCCGTGCATAGGCACCATATTGCTTCCATGAAGCATTAGCCCCAGTCTTGTCCAACGGCGCGGAATTAGTGAAAATATGGTCTTTGTTATGGCACTACATAAGGGTGCGAAACTACATAGACCATAATTTGTAGTAGGACTCGTCTATCTTCACGATGAGAGCCGTACCCTTGAAGACACCAAATAGTGAAAATATGCCACTCTTGTTCTCTGACATGATGAAAAAATGTTGAAGATCTAGCATTGTCACCCACCCCCCCCCCCCCTTCCATAGTGGAGCTGCGTGGGCTTGTGGGGCAGAAGAGGAGAGAGCAACGAGAAGGGGAGCAACTGGGAAGGTGAACAGACTGGAAACATGTGAAGCGGTCATGGTCGTGTGAGCCTTACATAGGTGGAATCTAGTAGGAGATCTTAATTAAATATAACTTGTTAGAACTCAGTTGTGTACTCCCAGATGCATTGTATTCAATATGGCCATGGTACATAACCTTAATTGTACAAAGGAACGTTAATAATAAAGTACATATATTCATTTATTCATTTCATTTCAGATGGACATGATAAAACAATAATTTATATTGCATTAATGGATCGTCGAGGGCTTACAAGTCCAACAGTCCTTGACTAGCCCTTAGAGCAATTCATGCACAAATCTCAATAGACTACTCTAAGCAAGTTTACACAATCGTATGAAGGAATGGTTGTTCTTGTAGACTCATACAACCATCCTCTTCAATTCTTGTTGTAGTCTAGGGTTGGAAAACGTGATTTATATGTCTGAAATCATGGTTTCTGGTTGAAATTGGACCGTATAAGCCTGCAACGATGACATGACTATGGCCTACAGGAGGTGGGATGACCCACCGGAGATGGGGAAATGACCCACAAGGGAGTTGAAACCCCGGTCTAGGATCGTTGCTCTGATACCATGTTGGAAGAATAGAATCACACATCATTGAAGAAACCCTAGGGCTCTCTTATATAACAGAAAAGCTGTATGTTAATTACATAAGAGGTACATGAAGAAAAAAGAAATAAGAAATAAATATAAACATATACAAATATCTTAACATGAACGACACAGAGAGGAGAGATCGATGTGTGTGGTTATGGTCGGGGCACTTTGGTTGTCCAGGAATGTGGTTGTATTTTGACATGATTGCTTTTATGCTGAGAATGTGGTGGTGCATGGCGATGCGATGAATGAGAGTTGGATCATGTAATATTGTAGTATAAATACCTATATTAGGTTTGTAATATCTTTTGGTGATAAATGGTGAAGTTTTTGGACATACACCTATATGGTTGATGAATCTCCATTTCATCACCTTTATTCTATCATTTTGGCCTTAAAAGCCCTAGTAAATGCGTGTAAATACCTCTATTTCCTGCATTTTAGCATTCATGCATTATTGTACAAAATGTGTATAGAATATGGTTTCTAATGCCAAAATTATAGAATAAACAAAATAAAATAAAAAGAATAAAATATTGAAGATACTTTATGACCCCAAACCCTGAGAACTAGGCATCTTGATGAATAGGTCGACAAGGAATAAAGTAGGGGGAGATAAAGGCCAAAAATCAATAAAAATCACTTTTATTTATTCATTCTTTATTTATTTTGGGATCTATTTTATTTTAGAGTTTTTATACTTCAAATAAATAAACTCTGAACATGATAGTTTTAGACAATAAAATATAGAAAAATACAAAAATTTAATTCATACAAAAATAATATGTAGAGAAAAGGTTAAACTCAGAATAAGTTCCAAAATCCCAACTTCCCAAACACATGTCTCTCAAATAAAAACTCAGAATATATCAAAACCACCTTTCATTGTATATAAGTTTTTAATAAGCTTTTTAATGAAGGTGGTTTCATATTTTTTGAAGTTAAGGTGTGAAAGCTAGGTTTTTGAGCCATGTTGTATAATATACCCGATTACAATATTCATTTTATTTATTATTCATTATTTTTATAATTTTATACTTCTATAATTTTTTATATATTATTTATAATATATATACATATTAAAATTAAAATAAAAATGAAAAGAAAATATCAAAATAAATTAGGTATATCAAATACATAGGGAAAATACCTATATCTATACCTATATGGTATATATCTAATAAATTAACTGTATATATTATATCAAAAAATATAATAAAAATATATTTAAATATCTTAAAATAATTTATAAATATACAAAAGGATAAACTAATTTTACTGAAATCAAAAATACAAAATTAAAATAAAATACTTAAATACAAAGTTAAATATACATATATATAAACACTAAAAAATAACTTGCAACTAAATATCTCTAAAAAATAAATAAAAATGATAATAAATACTTTGAAAAATAAGAAACGCTTTTTATTTTATAATCTAAAATTAATGAAATCATTTACTATCTTATATCAATTTTTAATTATTTTTGCAGGGATTTTTCTTTGTTCATCCATGTGGACCAACTAGGTGCCACGAAGAGTTGACCACAGGTCAACTCTCTAACTCCCCCTCCTGCACTATGTCAGAACGTTTTTTGCCTCAATTTGAGGATTTTTGGGGCTCAATCCTTTCATTGTTTCGCCTCGAGCCCTTCTTATCTTTTTCTCCCCGTATATCTATGATACATGCCGGCATCTTTCCTCGAGGAATGGGGCGCTGCATTACGCTGTGTCCCTCGATATTCGAATCCCCATGACAAATTGTACAAAAACCACCCCGATCTTCCTCTTCCATTTTGAACCTAGCTTCACCTCCTCTTCGTGTGCTTCGGATTGAATGTGTGACATGCCTTTTCCAAACGTTGAGAGGGAGACGAGGCATGGTTGGGAGTGCTTCCAGTTAACTCTGTCGGTCGTCGGCATGTAGGTTTTGTTTGCTGGCGTTCACCAGTCAAGGTACCCTCTATCTTCT
This sequence comes from Ottelia alismoides, assembly GCA_037367405.1. Taxonomy (NCBI): domain Eukaryota; kingdom Viridiplantae; phylum Streptophyta; class Magnoliopsida; order Alismatales; family Hydrocharitaceae; genus Ottelia; species Ottelia alismoides. Next base: position 680,599 of record JAZKJV010009743.1, on the reverse strand, counting down.
TACGTTCTTAGCTTAGACTTAGCTTTAGGTTCAGTTTAGTGTATTTAAACTAGCATTTAGTAGTCCAAATTTGCCTTTCGAAGTTCACCGCAACCTTGCTCCGGTGAACCGCCCTTCGCCGTCTCCGACTGTTCTCCAGCCGCCTCACGCACTGACGGGTTGCGACAGTCTGCCTGCGACCCTCTTAACTCTTTTTGCAGGACTTAGAGCATCACACGAGCTAGAGGTATTTTGACCCCCTCGATAGAGGTCCCTGGAGGCCCTCAGCTCTGCCTCCCCCATGGGTGTGCTACAAAGACTCCCCATCCATTTTGAAGCTCCGGGTGTTTAGAGGAATCCTGCAGGAGGAGCCCGGGACACTTTAGCACATCAAAGCACCACGGAGGAGGGAGATCGGGGCCGGGGATGCTCGCCTCGCCGGAGACACTTCCCTATTCTTCCCCATCTTCCAGCTGCCGTCAGATGAAAGGTCCGCCAGATTGCACGCCTGTCGTTGGATCAGCTGAGCCCTTCACCATCCGATCTTCTTCAGCGATCTAATCGCAGCCGTTTGAATCGAAGGGGCATCGTGCATTACGGGTGCGCTACGTGTCAAGTAAGCGGCTTTGGTCGTTAGATCGCCCATTGAAGGGGTAAATTTCATCATACCCCCGCGATTTTTGTATTTAAAATTTAAACCATAGACATTCCTCTATCTTTAGTAATTTTTGTAAATTTTGCAAAAAAGGCCCCTATACTTCTGGAAATTACATCTAGGTCCAACCACGTCACCTCAAGTGACGCACCATGTGAGGGAAATTTTGCAGCGGACCCCCTGAGGTTTTTTATATTTATGTTTAGTCCACAAATTATTTTATTCTGTTATTTATTTTTTGCAAAATTGTAAAGTGGCCACTGAACTTTCTGATATTTACATTAATACCCCTACCAGTTTGCATTTTTTATTCTTTCTAGTTATTTTAAATAGCAATTAAATTCGAAATAATCTCAAAAAACATCCTATTTTATACTTGTTTATAATGGAAAATACATAAAATTACTAAAACATTTTGAAAAATTCCCTAAAAAATATATTTTGAGTATTTATGTGTTTTTAACCTTTAGACAAAAAATCACTAAAAATTATAAAGAAAACTAAACAAATAGAAAAACCCCTCAAACCTTCAAAGAAATATATAAAATTATTAAAAATCCTAAAAAATCTATTTTTTGTTTCTAAATTTTATTTATATTCTTATCTTTATTTTAAAATTAATTTGGAGAGTTTTTTATTCTATTTTCTATTTTTAATCTCCATTTTAATTTTGGGTATTTAATTAAACCCTAATTTAGGGTATTTTAATTTTAAAAATTATAAAAAATAATTAAAAATTCTTAAAAAATCAAAAAATAGTAAAAAATTATTGAAAACCCAAAATTTTTTATTTATTTTTTTATTATTTTTGTGAATTTTTGTATCAACCCTAGCTTATATTGTATATATATCTTTATGAAAATTTATATATAAATTAAAAGTAAAGGAAAATATATTGATAGAAATATATAAAAAGAAAATATAAAATCATAAAATTGAAAATCAAAACACAAAAAAATAAAAAATAAAAAAATAAAAAAAAATAAAAAACCCATTACAAACATACACAAATATTCTCACTATCATCATTTTTTACTTCATTGCCTCGATCTAGGCGTTTGCTCCCTCTGTTCGACACTCTACATACTTGCACTATACACATATTTTGCAGAGTTAAATAAAATAAATTTTAACTCTACATTGTTGTTTATTGCTTAATTATCTTTGTGGGTTAATTATTGATTAATTAGGGTTTCTTGTAGTTCGTGATAGTGACTGCTTAATTAATAGGTCGTGACATATTTTAGACCCATGAAAAACCCTAGTTAACAAATGGCATCGTTGCTTGGGAGCAATGTCGCTTAGATTGGATTTTTGCTTGATTGTGATTATTATTTATTTTTCTGCTTTATTTATTTTCTCAATTATTTTGATATATCTTGTTGAGCTATCTAACCTTCTCCTAGTTTGAACTTGCTGCGAGGTACCGCTCGACCGAGGGAGGCTCTCTGAGGAGCGCCTGCGCACCCATGTGAGGAGATTCCCCTTTTTGACCCGGTATCAGAGTGGACTTGGAGCAAAGGAGGACATGGAAATATTTTGAAGACATAGCTTTTTATTTTTTTCCAGTTGTATTTATTTGTAATTTGAAGAGAGAGAGAGACACTTTAATCTTAATATTCAGGATACTCTCATGACACTAATTCACACTTCACGAGGTCCAGTGCCCGAAGGATTGTTCCCATGGGGGCCTCGTCGATTTTCCGCGATTTTCTTCGTATTTTTTATTTTGTTTCATTTTCTGATTTGTTTTCTTTCTTTTGGGCGAGTGAGCCCTGAGCTTTGGGAACTGCTTGTTGATAGTATTAGGTCCAAACACCTAATTATATTTGCATGTGCTTATAGTCTACATTTGGATCTAGTCAAATTATAAATTTCTATTTATTTGAATTTGAGATCGAGCATCAAGAGAAGTGTTATACAATGCTGGCAGGATCCGTTGTGGCGGACATTGATGCACATCCGAGACTGGACTTTTAGATCTCGCTTCTAGATATTTAGCATCTTGTTCTTCACGCTAATAGCAGTTACTCGTCTAGGGCAATTTCATCGGTTGCATTTGCATATAGATAGGTTTCAATTCTGTTGAGCATCTTTGCATGTAGAGTGCTGGAGGCAAGGTCAACATTTATGCTTTAGCATCCATCATTGATTTGTCGCTTGCATTGTTTTTTCGACTTTCCCTATGATTTTGACCACTTAGGTGCTTAAAAGAATTGATTCCCAAGTAGGCTCGTGCTTTTATTATAAAAAATCCAAAAAAAAGATAACAAATAAAATTGGGACTACTAATATTACTGGATCTAAAAAAGATATGAAAAAACAAATATTTGTCTTGGGGAGAGTAATCCCCTCATTGTCTTTACTATTATTTGCTCGTGTATACACTAAGGTTAGTGCCCAAATCCCATCAAGCAACCTAAGTGATTGTACAACTATTTGACTTCACACCTAACTCTAAAACAAACAAGATAAAAAGACTGCACTTTTGCGATCTTCACGGAATTGAGTAGGTGAATTGAGGGTTTGTTCTGTAAGAGTTTGTTTGTGTTTGCTTGTGTGTATTGTAGATCGCTCATGCACATTTACACCTTTCTTCTCATTTCTTTTGACTTGACCATCATGCTCTCCTGATCATTTTCCTTTTGTTTCATGGTAGCCGACTGGAGCGCTTTTTGTCTGGATTTCACAGATCCCTCCTGCAATCCAACTGGTCCACCTCCCTTTTTTCCAAGAGGACTTTGCTCCTGAATTTTGTACATATCCGCCTCAGCCACAGTTTAGCCCTCAGATTTTTATTCACTTTCGCTTCCATATTCTCCACCTTTGCATCCACTTGAGACTAAGCTGTTGGAGTCACCTCTCATGATGTCCATTCTTGAGACTTTTTCCCAGTTCTTGGAGAATATGAATTCGACGATTGACAACCTCACTTGACTAAATAAGAGCCTACTGATGCTTCATAATCTGACAATATTTATTTGATTGTGGATTTCCATGAGATCTTGCAATCGCCCAAAATACAAAAAATGAGAAAATTTTAAAAATACAAAAAGATTTCGGGAGACGTATGGTTGATTCAGACTCTGAGGAGAGGGCCCACATGCCAGATTATTTGCCCACACATATACTTACATATTGTCCCATGCCGGAATTTCACCAAGCTCAAAAAAAGTCGAGGCGGTTCAGCGCGGTCCGTGGGAATCCTGACTTTCCTAGTGTAGCCATCCTTGTGTATATGATTATTCCGATCTCCTCCCTTATATGGAGGAAGTCCAAAAATTAAAAAATTGTTAACTGAACCCGAAGTGGTAGCCACTATTCATGAGATTATCCGAGCCCCACTTCAGCAGACCATGACCCAATTACCCGCTGCTCATCATAAGAAGATAAAGTGGAGGAGCAGATCTGAGCGTCATATCTTGACCATGGCCACTGCCCACGCAATCACACACCGTCACATTCCTAGGAAAAGGAACACAACTGCACCTTTCATTAGCTTTACCATCTCTGACCATATATTTGATCACACTCTCCTTGACGGCGGTGCTTTGATTAGCATCATACCACTCATTCTCGTACAATCTCTTCACTTAGGGCCACTTAAAAAAATCAAGATGATCATTGAAATTGCTGATGGATCTATCAAGAGGCCGAGGTGTATAGTAGAGTATGTCATCATTTCAATTCAGGGCGAGGTGTATAATAGATACAAGGTATTTCCTGCAAATTACCCAAATACTATATAACTGCAAGTGAAAGTTTAAGCACTAAACTTGAAATTCAAAACATGCAAGGGTGCATGTGCATAATCACCACCTCACGAGGGACTGCACGTTAGGTGACGTGGCTAGGACCCAACTTTATATAACAAGTATTAGCAGATGCTCCTTGCAATTGTTACAAATAGCTTATCAAATATTATATACAATTAAAGTAATTTTGATACATATCGAGTTATTTAGGAGGTATGGATATGGGAAGTTTGGGTTTTGGCTTTTTTTTGGAGTATAAAATGTACACTGTATATTATTTTTGTGTAAACTCAATTTTGTATTTTTCTGTATATTATTATCTACAAATTCATGTACAAAGTTTATTTGTTTGAGGTATAAATAAGAGAAAATAAAATAGATCCCAAAAATCCAATATTGATGAATAAATGAATGGGATTTTTATTGAATATTTGTCCCTGATCTCCTACTACTTTATTCCTTGTTGACCCACTCAACAAGATGCCTACGTCTCGAGGTTTAGGGTCATAACATACCTTTCGCATTTTATTCTTTTTCTTTTATTTTCTTTATTCTATAATTTTGGGATTAAAAACAATAATTTATATACAATAAATAGAATAATAAATGAAGGTTAATTTATACAAAATAATGATATTTACGTGCATTAGATAGCGTTTTTAAAGCCAAAATGATATAAAGGTGATGAAATGGAGATTCATAAGAGGAGGTCTAGCAAAATCTCCAATAGGTCACGTGCGAAGCATGTGACATCTGTGCGAGGGACTTGTTATGCGAAACTGGCAGAACTTTGGGGGCTTCTTAGAAATTGTCCCCAAGTGGCACATAAGGAGCTCGTGGTTGCCTTGGGACTCGAGCCCGACATTGTAGAGGATTTTACGAGGGTCTAGAAATCTCACAATGCGAGAGATTCGGTCGATGCGGTGACTGCTCACGAAACCCAATCTTCAGACAATAATTTACCCACAATTAATGATCAAGCAATGAAAAGAAAATGTGTGGAGTTAAAATTTATTACAACTCGACAATTGATGTTTATAGCGTGCAAGTATGTAGAGTGTTGAACAGAGGGAGCAAACTAGATAGATTGTGTAAGTCAAGTGCAAATTACGTGATTGTAATTCTTTGTCTATATGTTTTTATGTTGGATTTTAATTTTTGATTTTTTTTATTTTATTTTTGTTTTATATTTTTATATTTTCTTTTTCATTTTATATTTTTATGTTTTCTTTTTTTCTTTCTCTTTTCAATATGTAATAAAGTTATATATAGGCAATATATACAATAAAAGATAGGAGGGATATAAATATAAACAAAATATCCAAAAATTACAGCATTAAATGTTTTTTGTTTTTTAACAATTTTTCCTTTTTCTGAATTTTTTAGTTAGTTTTGCTACTTTTTATAAATTTTTAATGTCAAAAATACCCTAAACAAGGATTAATTAAATACCCGTGATAGAAAGGGGGATTAAAAATAAGAAATTATTTCCAAAATTTTCCAAATCAATTTTAATATGAAGATAATAATACAAATAAAATTATAAAATAAAAAAATCTATTTTTAAGTTTTTAGGAATTTTATAATTTTTTATAAAGGCTTTTAGCATTTTTCAAATTCTAAGAGTTTACTTTTTCTATTTTTATTAAGATAAAAAATACATAAATAAAAAAATATTTTTTGTGGGAAATTGTAGAAACGATTTTATGTTTTTTTGGAATTTTTAAGATAAACATAAAATAAAAGTGATATTTTTTATTTTTAGTAAATAATAAAAAGATCCCAAAATGCTAAAATAAATATGTGCTTGAAAATGTGTGCAATCAGAAGTAGACAACTATTTTTTGGGATTTTTTGGAGCACAATTGGTATTTTAAATAAATAGAGGAAACATAAAGAAACCAAATTACTAGTAGGGCCATTTTTAAAAATAAGGTTGAGGGCCTCTATGCAATTTAACCAAAAATATATAAGAGAATTAAAAAGTTCCTGGGACAAACAGAAATTCACAAAATTCAATTCCAGGGGGTACACCTGCAAAGTTGCCACCTCACGTGGGTGGTCACGTGAGGTGACATGGCATGGACCTGGATGTAAATACTACAAGTACGGGGGCCTAATTACAATCTGTACAAAATACTTATCATGGCAAATGAAAGATTAGGATTTAAATATGAAATACAAAGAATGATGGGGCTAAGGCTACAAAATACCCAGCAAATGGCGGGATCAGATGATGGCAATTGACTCACTTAGACACGTGGCAGCTGCTTGCGCAACGATGACGGTTGGAACCAGAGGTGGAGATCAGATCATCTAGAGACGATCAATGGCTGTTTGGAGATCTAACGATATCTTGAAGCCTAGACGAACTGGGGCGATCAGATGGCTGGGACTTGGCTTGGAAGAACAGGGAAGATCCACGGTTCTTTCGAGCTTCGATCAGGTGTAGCTCGGCCATCCAGTCACCTCGAAGATTCAAAGTGGGTCCAAAATAGAGCCTATGCTTTGTCATGTTAGATGAGGTCTTTGGGAGGTACACTTGAGATCCAGTGGCGTCGCATAAGAACAGCATATGGATGGAGCTCCAGGTACCTCTGAGGCACTAAACTTCAACTCCCATAGGAGTCCTCTGGCCCTCCAGCACCTACACAAAGAAGAGCAAAACAAAAGAAAGGTGTAGGGGCCTTATTGGCTAGGGGGATGGCAAATGAGGCGTGGCGGTGGCATCTCCGGCAAGGGGGAGGAGGTGGAGCACCATAGGCCCGATCCAATGAGGTTCGAGGGAGATTGAGATGCATGGGGTGAAGAAGCAGCGTAGGGAAATGAGATGGTAGTGAGCAGTAGGTCGATAACACGTCGAAGCATGATGCAGAGGTTTGCTAGAGCTCAGCTCCGGCGAACTATGAATTTAGGCCTTACAACTAATGCAAGCGATTAAGTGTTACACTAAAGTTAGGAATCAAATGCAGGAATGAAAACTAATTAAAAAGCAATAAAAGTGACCTCAAGTGGCGCTAAGCAATGAGATGCAGCTGCTTGGAGCAGTACTCAGGCGATGGCCGCTCCCCTACGCTTGTAATTGACGAGGTGAGACTGCTGTCACCCCGCTCGAGCCTCAGCACATGAAAAGAAGAGAGAAGAATGGTTAATTCAAAATCAGAAGGAAAGGCTACGAGAGCTTATGTACTGGTGGTGGAGTCGAAGTGTTCAAGGACAGATCTTGGGCGCTGCAGGGAGGCATGTTGAATTATCTATAGTCGGCATGGATCTTGGAGCTATAGTGAATATTTTCTATAAAGGGTCCTATCTTCATCGTGCCAAGAATAATGCACTAAAAAATTGAGAAAGGAGGCTAGGACCTACATCTGATAAGGCGTAGGGGTGAGTTAGAGGAGCTGGTCATTGATCAACTCCAGACTCAACCTGGTTGGTCCACGTGGATCAACTAGGAAAAACCTAGCCAAAACTATTTATAAATTGAATAAAAAATATAAATAATTTTACTAAATTAAAGTTATAAAATAAAAATATTTATTATTTTTCATAGTATTCTATTTTTTTATTTTTTTTTGAGGTATATAATTACAAGTTACTTTTTAGGGTTAATTATAGGTATATATATCTATGTTTTGTGTCTTTATTTTTATTTTTATATTTGTTATTATTATTTTTTTTATTATTTTATATATTTAAAACTTATTTTTAGAGACTTAAAAATATTTTTATTATATTTTTTGTTATATTATTTGTACTTAAATAAAAAGATATACTAATTATAAAGTTATAGATATATGTATTTCATCTATCTATTTTATATAAGTAATTTATTTAAATATTTTCTTTATTGTTTTATTTTAGTTTTATGTACATATAATATAAATAATATTTACAAAATTATAAAGATATAAAATTATAAAATTAATAAAAAATAAATAAAACGATTGATTTAATCCGGTATATTATAAAATAGGGGTCCAAAACCTAACTTTCACATATTAACTCCAAAAAATATGAAACAACTTTCATTAAATATCTTATTGATAGTTATATACATTTAAAGCTTATTTTAATACACTTTGAGTTTTATTTGAGAGATATGGGTCCGAGAAGTTTGTATTTTGGAATTTTATTCTGAGTATAACTTTTACATGGTGTATTATTTTTGTATGAAATAATTTTATATTTTTCTTTATTTTATTATCTACAATTTTAATGTTCAAAATTTCTTTATTTGAGGAGTAAAAGTGGAAAATAAAATAGGTCCCAAAATGAATAAATAAGGAATGATTAAATGGGTTGTCTTGGCCCTTATCTCCCCCTACTTTATTCCTTATCGACCTAGTCATCAAGATGCCTAGGTATCAGGGTTTAGGATCATAAAATATCTTTGATATTTTCTTCTTTTTTCTTTTGTCTTCTTTATTCTATAATTTTGGCATTAAAAACTATATTTTATATAGTATTTATATAACAAAGCATGAATGCTAATTTGCATGAATTAAAATTATTTTCATGCATTTACAAGGGTTTTAAGGCCAAAATGATAGAATAAAGGTGGTGAAATGGTGATTCATCAGCCCCTATACTTGCCTTTGCTAGTCCCTAGAAACATGTATGCAATAGGTGCAGAAAATAAAAATAAAGAAAAGAAAACGAAAGAAAGTTGATTAAGTTTAATCAAACTTGTCTTCAGAAAATCAAAGTTTGGAGCTTAAATTAGACCTTTGGAATTTTTGTGCGGGCAGAACCTTATTAGGAATCAGATTTGAAATCCAATAACCTTTTAGAATCCCAAAACTCTGCTCAAGTCCCCTCAATAGCTAGGTCTGAACATTTCAACTCATACGCAAACCATTATTACTATAAATCTGACTTGTAAAGTGTATGTGATAGTGGCTCCCCTCAACTAAGATGACCAAGAGAGTGACTTCTTCATCATGACAAGCCAGTGATTCCCCAATCAAACAACTCCTTCCTTGACGAGCACGGTATTACCTTCTAAGTTCAAGTGACAACCAGGCTGGACCAACTCAAGAGGAGGGGGTGAAGAGAAGAATGGATGGTAGCCAGTGTAGCTACCTATCCTCGGATGCATGACCAGTGTAGTCAACTCATCCAGCTGCAGGCTCACAAGATATGACTATGAAGATCAAGATTGCTTTTTTACTATACAAATATATATGCTCTAGCATGCATTTTATTTTCAATTAGGCATGTCCACTTTTTTGGAAGTTTTTTTTTGAAATACTATATACAACATTTACATAAGGATTTTTTCCTCTTTAGACAGTAGATTATCCCTCTTTTGAAGTATTATTGCAACCCACACTCTCCTATCATTAGAGTCTCTTCTACTGGACGTGTTGGGTTGCACTTCCCTCCATATATGAGGACAAATGTTTCAATTTGTGTGCGTCTCATACTGGTAAATCCAATCCCACCACCATTCCAATTGAGTTGAGCCAAGTAAAAGGTGCATGTGTCCAAGTTAGGTCATTATCACCAAGAGTTGTGTGTGTGCTCCGAAATACTGTACTTAGGTAGTCAAGAATTCATTGAACCACGTCTTGCGATTCTCAAAGAATTAAGACAACTAGTCCTGAAGTATCTCAATTTCAGATCTTATAAGGTTTCTGTGATTAGGTAGATTTAAAGTCCAACCAAGCTCCTATCTTTGGATTTTACTCAGACTTGTTCAATTATTAAATTCAATCTGAAAAAATACGAATGCTATGCAAAAAATATTTTGTGATGCAATTGTCAAAGTTTTGAACTTTTTATGAAATTTTGAAAAAGATGATGCTCATGCATTTTTTGGTATTTTTCAAAAAGGTTTTGCAAATGTTTATGGTATTTTCAGTTTTGTATATATTTTTATGGTTTTTGAAAGCAAAATATTTTAGCCAAAAATAAGTGCAAATATTTACACGGGAACGCATCTTGTATTTACAAGATTTGGGTTTTTTTGAGGATTTACAAGAGATAAATGATTATATTTATAGATATGTATATACAGTTAATAAAGAATTTAGGTGTGATGTATATATTCCTCATTTATTTGAACATGATTTTTCAAGCAATTTTGAAAACTATAGTTCAAAATAATTTTTACAAACATTTACACACATTTGAAAATCATTTTGCAAATGTTTTTGAAACAGTATATATAGATTTTTCAAAATATTTTTGCAACCACTTTCCAATTTGCGAATAGTTTTCAAACATTTTATTTCACACAAAGAAAAGAAGTTTTACAAATAAATTTTTGTTACAAAGGTTGAAAATATTTAACAAAATGTTTCCTAAATAGTTTTCAGATGATTTTTCAATAAGATTTTCAAACTAATTTTCAAACATTTTGCAAAAAATAATTTTACATGATTTATTAATTAGTAAATGCAAAAAGAATTTAGGGAATAATATTCATCTTTTATTAAGTTAATTTAATGAATTTTATAGGTATATTATACAAAATTTTAAGTCATATATTATTATTATTAAAAATACAAAAGTACGAGTTATTGCTAAAGTGTATATAGAGTATATACGACCAGCCTATACTTAGCTTGAGCTATGTCCGCATAGTTTAGAGTGAAAAGGAGAAGACATAACTTGTACTGAGTATAGAAAAGTCTAAGGAACAAACGAATGAAGAAGTGAATGAACAGATGATAAGTCGACCGTCCCCCTTATACTTCGGATCAAATAATCCTAAGTATAGGAGACTGTACACAATGCGGGGAGGGTCAAGGGTGGGAATGAACAGATCGTACTTAGACTATCTGCCCCTATACTTAGGGTAAGATATCCCCAAGTATAGATAAGAAGACGAGATGGTGGAGAGGATCAAAGAATGAAAGAACTCGGGGTGCGCACCCCCTATACTTAGGACAAAGTATGTCCTCAGTATAGAAGACTTACAAAAAGGGGCGACACCTTTTTGGTGGATAAAGAAAAATGAAAAGAAGAAAAGGGAGATGAAGATAGAAAATGACATAAGAAGGGAACGAAGAATGTATGCATAACTCCATCTATACTTAGGGTAAAAGAGCTTTAAGTATAGGCAACAACAAGAGTGATGAAACGGGACGACAAAAGAACACTCGGCTCGTACCCCCTATGCTTAGGACAAAGTACGTATTAAGCAAGACTCACGCAAGAATGGGGTGGATGAGCAATACGGTGGATGAACAGAGGTAAACGAATGTGAATACACAAGAGGATGGATATACAGAGGTTAAGAAGGTCAAAATTGAACCTTCTTACGAGACCACCAGGGAATGGATCTTATAAGGTGCAGGTCAATATCTGGGTCCTCAGTAGACAAGTGCCGATCTGGATAGACCTGGTGAAGATCCTCAGTGGTTTTAGGGTTAGAAGGCACAAACGGGTTAGTGGAAGAAGTGTGGCTAGGTCTGGACTTTGGTTTCTCAACTAGGTCAAACTGAAACAGGATGAACTCATCCATGGAAGTAGTCAAGTCAGGTCTGTTATGTGGGGTCTCGCATATATCATAGTGAAAAGGGATGAACCCATCATCAGAAGAAGTAGAGTCAAGTTTGTCCTGCGAGGTCTCAGCTAGGTCAAAACAAAAGGGAGTGAACTCATATGTGGAAGTAGTCGAGTGATATCCATCCTCTAAAGTCTCAATCGAATCATCATTCTCATAAAAAGGCCTGAATTCATGGATGAACGCAACAAGATCAAATTCGACCTTTTCGGTCTCATCTAAATCTACCCTTCTCTCACAGTTTTTAATCATGTAAATCCTACGGATATCATTAACACATTGCCAAGTACCAAAACAGGGAACTCCAAGGCCTATGCTTTTCGAGCCTTTCTCCATGGGGAGGAATTCTCGGGTCTCAATAGAATCCAACATACAACAAAAATCTCTGATTGTATCATAAAGGTCATAGTTATCGGGTTCAACTAAGATAGGTGTGTCACTTCAGATAAAGGTCTCCGGTCGGTAGTGGGTGCAGTGATGAACACATTGCTCCCGTCAACATGACAGAAATGAATCTCTCCTTATCCATATTCAATAATGACTCTCGCAAAGGCGAGAAAGAGTCATCTTAGGATAATTGGAGAGTGCTCCCTAGTGGAGGTCTCCATAAGAAATACGACAAAATCAACAGTGTACCTTGTGCTCTGAATCCATATGATGATATTTTCTACAACACCCTTCAGCCTCTTTATTGATCCATCAGCAAATTGAACAATCATCAAGGTTTTCTTGAGAGGTTCTAAGTGAAGAGACTGTACCAACAAGAAGGGTATGATACTAATTGAAGCACCGCTGTCCAGGAGAGTGTGATCCCATTAGTAGTCAAAAATGGTGCATCTAATGAAGGATGTAGTAGTGTTCCTTTTCCTAGAAGATGGATGATGGAGTGGGCAATGGCCATGTTCTGGATAATACGCTCAGATCTGCTCCTCCCTTTCTCTTCTTAGGAAGAGGAATAATCAGGAGAGCACGATGGTCAAGTCAAAAGATGTGAAGAAAAAGGTGCAAATGCGTAGAGAGATCGAGTATTCACACCAGCAATCACAAACAAACTCACACAAGATAAACACAACCTCTCAATTCACCTACTGAACTCAGTGAAGATCGTGAAAGTTCGGTCTTTTTATCTTGTTTGTTTTCGAGTTAGGTGAGAATCATAAAATTGTACAAACACATAGGCTGGCATTATGGGGTTTGGGCACTAACCTTAGTGTGTACGTGAGCAATGTAAAATGAACAATGAGGAAATTACTCAACACAAGACAAGATTTTTCCTTTTTTATCGGTTTTAGGGTCAACTAATATTAAGAATCCCAAATTTATTTGATTATCACTTTTTGAATTTTAATAAGACATCACGTCCTAGAGTGGAGTCAATTCCTTCTAGAAACCCTAGGAGATCAAAATCAGAGGGGGAGAGTCGAAAAAGCAATGCTAGGACAAAACGATGATGTATGCTGAAGAGAAATGCTCACTTTACCTCCATCTCTCTCCATCCAAGGTTGCTAGGCAGAATTGAAACCTATACTATTTGTAAGTGAATGCATAATGTGATTGTGAAATATTTGCCTATATATTTCTTGTGGGTTTTTTTATTTTTTCTTTTATATTTTTTTTTGATTTTTTATGTTTCTATTTTCTTTTTATATTTTTCTAATTCGTTATTTTTTTCATTTTTTGAAAAGAGATATGATATATATATATAAGGATATATATAAAGCATATATGTAAAATAGACTAATACAGATAAAGATAACAGTAAATATAGTAAATCAAGAAATAGAATCCTTTTTGTGTTTTAATGAATTTTTACTATTTATGTGATTTTTTACGAATTTTTGCTAATTTTGATATATATTTAAAGTCAAAAATACCCTATATCATGGTTTAATTAAATACCCCAAATTGAAATGGAAATTAAAAAATATTAAATCTTGTCCAAAATTTTCCAAATCAATTTAATGTAAATATAATAATATAAAGAAAATTCGGAGATAGAAAATATTTGTTTTTTATGAATTTTAGGGATCTTTTATATTTTTATATAGATTTTAGGGGTTTTTCAATTTTCAAGAGTTTTCTTCGGTAATTTTTACAGATTTTTGGTATGAAGTTGTAAAATAACTAAATGAATAAAAATACAATTTTTTGGAGTTTTTCAAAATCTTTTATATTTTTTAAGGATTTTCTATTGTAAATAGGTACAAAAAGATGTATTTTAAATTTTAAATAAACAATAAAAAGTGCTAAAATTACAAAATAAAATATGTGCATAGAAGTATATGAAATCAAGAGCATAAACGTATTTTTTGATAATTTTTGGAGTATATTTGGTTGTTTCAAATAAATTGAAATAACAAAAAGAAACTACACTGTTGGTAGGGGCATTTTCGTAAATAAAATAAGTTCTAGGGCCACTCTACAATTTCTCTCAAAAATACGTAACATAAAAAATTTTTCTTCGACCTAATTGAAATGCAAAAACCTCTAGGGGCATGCCTGCAAAAGGCCCACTCATGTAGGGGCATCACGTGAGGTGACGTGGCACGGACCTACTTGCAATTACATAGAGTTCGGGGGTTGTTTTGCAAATATTACAAAAAATATAAAGTTGCAAATGAAATTTTAAAGTTATAATATTAAATACAAAAATAATACGGATTAAGAGTACAAAATATCTAAACTATCGCCACATCGAACGGTCGGATCTCGCCCACTTAGCCACGCGGTGCCTTTTTTGTATCTCGATGATGCTTCGAGATGGGTGGCCAAGATTAGAACGTACGATAGAGATCTAACGACCATGGAGGACTTGATTATACGATAGCTGCTCATTTGGAGCGGTGGATCTTCATCGAACGACTACGAGGCCAATTGGACAAAGTAGCGAAGAACAACTGCACGACGAGATTGGATCAGGTGCTGCATGCATCTCCGACCTCCTGGAGCTCCACTGATGCATGCTCCGTGTTTTGGATACTCCGACGTGACTCCCAGATGTCCTAAATAACTCTGGGGACCCTTGTAAGGTCCCTGGAGGGCCTGTGTGCTCCAGCGACCCTGGAATCTCTCTCCAGGTTTGATCTGAGGCCCAGTTGGGCTTCTTAGCATGCGGCCCTGTGCAAAACAAAAAGAGGGTCGAGGGAAAACTTCCTCGACCCAATTAGAGGGGAATGGAAGAGGGAGGTGGCTGGGTGGAGCCCTCCGATGTAGGGCGGATAAAGAAGAACTAAAGTCCAAATCCAATAGGTCTTTGGGTGAGTGGAAGTGGGTTTTGTGTTCGGAGAACAGAGAGGAGTGAAAAAGAAGTCGTGTTGGGTTGTAGCACGATCGGAAATGAGGTGGAGGTGTCCGCTAGAGGCTTGCTTCAATGAACTACGAAGGTGGCTATTTACGACTAAGTACATGATTAAAGCTCAAAAGAAACGCAAGACTTAAACCTAGGGAATAAACTAAGCAATGAAATGTAATAAAAATATTACCTCAACCGACAAGAAGGCAGGAGATCGTACAGTGGAGCTCGCATGAGGTGATGGAACGTCGCTTCGCGCCGCCTCCTCGATCAACCAACATGTTACAGGTGATGAGGAGGTTATCTTCAAGGATAGATCATGGGAAAAGCAATGATGCTCTGCCCTAGGATAAGGCTGGGCGTGGATTGTGGATCTACAGGGAGAAGATCTCTCGAAGGGTCAAATCTTCCTCGAGCAACGCATCATTGCAAAAAAATCAAGAAGAGGGCCAAAAATGATGTTCTGTCAAGGGCTAGGAGATAGGTCAGGCAATTGACCTAGGTTAATGCTTGAAGGCACCTGGTTGGTCCACACGAACCAACTACGAAAATCTAGCCCGAAAAAGATTATAAAATCATTAATAATTAGTAAACGATTTTATTAAATTAAATTTATAAATAAAAAATGTTTTTTATTTTATAAAGTATTTTATTATGATTTTTATTTATTTTCTAGAGGTATATAATTACAAGTTACTTTTTAGGGTTATAATATATGTATATTCGTCTATGTTTTTAAGTATTTTATTTTTATTTTGTATTTTTAATCTTATTTTTTTAGTTTATTATTTTATAAAATTATAATTTATTTTTAAATACATAAATATACTTTTATTATAATTTTTTTTATATTATATACACTTAATTAAATAGATATATTAATTATGTAGGTATAATTATAGGTAAATCATATATGTATTCCATATTATATTTTATTAATTTTTTTTTGTTTTTTACAATTTTAATTTGTACATATATTATAAATAATATTTTTAAATTATAAAAATATAAAATTATAAAAATAATAAAGAACAAATAAAATGAATTTTTTAATCAGGTATACTATACAATATGGGTCCAAAATCTAACTTTAACACTTTAGTATGAAACCACCTTCATAAAATAGCTTACTAAAAGTTATATACAATTAAAGTGATTTTGATATATTTTGAGTTTTTATTTGAGAGATATGGGTCTAGGAAGTTGGGATTTTGGAAATTTATTCAGACTATAACTTTTATTTTGTGTAATATTTTGTGTAAACTCAATTTTATATTTTTCTATATTTTATTATCTAAAAGTTTCATGTACAAAGTGTCTTTATTTGAGATACAAAAAGTGGAAAATAAAATAGGTCCCAAAAATGAATAAATAAAAGGGATTTTTATTAGATTATTGGCCCTTATCTCCCCCTACAATATTCCTTGTCGACCTCGTCTTCAAGATGCCTAGGTCTCGGGGTTTAGGGTCATTAAATATCGAAGATATTTTATTCTTTTTCTTTTCTTTATTCTCTAATTTTGGCATTAAAAACAGTATTTTATATAATATTTATACAACAATGAGTAGATGTTAAATTATGCAAATTAAAGGTATTTACATGCATTTACTAGGGTTTTTAAGGCCAATATGATATAATTAAGGTGATGAAATGGAGATTCATCAACCCCCATACTTGCCATTGCTAGTCCCTAGCAAACACTTATGCAATAAGTGCAGAAAAAGAAAAAAAAGAAAAGGAAAGGAAATAAAGTGTTTTAAATTTAATCATAAAGCCTGTCTTCACAGAATAATAGTTTGGAGCTTAAGTCAGACCTTTGGAGTTTTAGTGAGGGCGGAACCTTATTAAGAATCGTTTTGAAATCTAACAGCCTTCGAGAATCCCAAAACTTAGTTCAAGTCTCCTCAATAGCAAGGTCAGAATACTTCAACTCATACTCAAACGCTTACGACTATGAATCTGACTCGTACAGTGTATGTGATAGTGGCTCTCCCCAATTGAAATGACAAAGAGACTGACTTCTTCAACATGAAAACCCAGTGATTCCTCAATCCAACAACTCCTTCCTTGAGGAGCGGTGTATTCCCTCCTATGTTCAAGCGACAACCAACTCAAGAGGAGGGGGTGAAGAGAAGAATGGATGGTAGCCAACGTAGCTACCTATTCTAGAATGCAAGACCAGTGTAGTCAAGTCATCCAGTTGCAGGCTCACATGATATGACTTTGAAGCTCAAGCTTGCTTATTGACTATACAACACACACATATATATATATAGATATATATATACACACACACACACACATATATATATATACTCCGGAAAGCATTTTATTTTCAGTCAGGCCTGTCCACTTTTTAAATTTTTTTTTGAAATACTATTTACAACAGCATTTAGTAACGAGTCCTTCATCTTGAGCTAGTCTATCCCTATTTTGAAGCATTATTGCAACCCCACACTCTCCAATCTTTAGAAGTCATTGCCACTGGATGGGTTGAGGTGCACTTCCCTCCCTAGACGAGTACAAAAGTTTCCATTTATTTGCATCTCATACCGGCAAATCCAATCCCCTCACCACTCCATATGAATTGAGCCAAGTAAAAGGTGCAGGTGTCCAAGTTAGGTCATTATCACCAAGAGTCGTGTGTATGCTCCGAAATACTCTACTTAGACAGTCAAGAATCCATTGATCCAAGTCCCACGATTCTCAAAGAATTAAGTCAACTAGACCTGAAGTACTTCAATTGTAGCTTCTATAACGTTCCTGTTATTAGGTAGATTTATGATCCAACTAAGCTCCAATCCTCGGATTTTACTTAAACTTGATAAGTTATCAAACTCAATCCGAAAAATGTCAATGCTATACAAATTCTATGCAAAACAAATTAGTGTGACGCTATTTTCAAAGATTTTGAGATTTTTATTGATTTTTGAAAAAGATGATGGACGCATTTTTTGGTATTTTTCAAAAAGATTTTTGCAAATTTATTTTGTATTTTAATTTTGCAAATGTTATTGGGATTTTTGAAAACAAAAGATTTTGGATAAAAATAGATACAAATATTTACACTAGGATGCATCTTATATTTACAAGAGTTAGGTATTTTAAGAATTCACAAGGGGTACGTGATAAATTTTTTAGATAGTTTTATACAGTTAATAAATAATTATAGAGCGATGTATATATTCCTCAAACTTATTTAAAAATGGTTTAACAAATAATTTTGGAAAAATATAGTCCAAAATAATTTTTACAAACAAATTTTACAAACATTTACACACATTTGAAAATCATTTTGCAAAGTTTTTTCAAACAATATATATATTTTTTTAAAAATATTTTTGCAACCATTTTCCAAACCATTTGCAAATAATTTTTCAAACATTTTTATTTCATACAAAGAAAAGAAATTTTTACATTCCAAACATTTTTACAAAGGTTGAAAATATTTAATAAAACATTTTCCAAATAGTTGTCCAAAGATTTTTCAAAAAGATTTTCAAACTATTTTACAAACATTTTGCAAAACACATTTTTACCTAATTTATTAATCTGTAAATACAAAAGGAATTTTGAGGAATAATATGCATTTTCTTATTGAGTGTTTTTAATGAATTTATAGTATTTTTATCCATAATTATTATTAAAAATATGAAAGTACGAGTTATGACTAAAGTATATACATAGTATATACGATCCCATGTACTTAGCTTGAGCTATGTCGTCATAGTATAGAGAGAAAAAGAGAAGACATAACCTACAAGACTTAAACCTAGGAAAGAAACGCCTGTCTTAAACCTGGGAAATAAACTAAGCTAAAAAATGCAATAAAAAGATTACCTCAACTGACTAGAAGCTAGGAGATCGGACCTTACGGCAGAGCTCGCTGGAGGTGATGAAACACCGCTTCACGCCGCCTCATAGATCAAACTACATGCCAGGAGAAGGAGTTGTCACCTCCTTCGATCTTCTGAGCGTGAAAGGAGGAGAGGAAACGAGACAAAAGTGTTCAAAAAATGGGAGAAGTTGACGGGGGGTGCTTTATACAGGTGATGACAAGGTGATATTCAAGGACAGATCACGAACAATGAAATGATGCTCTACCCTAGGAAAAGGCTGGGCATGGATCGTGTATCTACGGGGAGAAGATCTCATGAAGGGTCAAATCTCCCTCGAGAAACGCATCATTGTGAAAAAAATTGAGAAGAGGGCGAAAAAGGACATTCTGACAAGGGCTAGGGGATAGGTCATGCAGTTGACCTAGCTCAATGCGAGAAGCCACCTAGTTGGTCCACGTGGACCAACCAGGAAAATCTAGTTTGAAAAATATTATAAAATCATTAATAATTAATAAAAGATTTTATTAAATTAAACTTAAAAAATACTTTTTTATTATTTTATAAAGTATTTTATTATGATTTTTATTTATTTTTTAGAGTTATATAATTACAAGTAACTTTTGGTGTTATAATATAAGTATATTCATCTATGTGTGTAAGTATTTTATTTTTATTTGCTTTTTTGATCTTCTTATTTTAGTTTATTATTTTATAAAATTTTTACTTGTTTTTATATACATAAATGTATTTTTATTATATTTAATGATATATTATATACACTTAATTAAATAGATATATTAATTGTATAGGTATAATTATAGGTAATTGAACTATGTATTGTATATACAGATTTCATTTTAAGGTTTTATTTAGTGTTTTATTCCAGTTTTAATTTGTACATATATTATAAATAATATTTACAAAATTATAAAAATAGACATTTATAAAAATAATAAAGATAAATAAAATGAATATTTTAATCATATATACTATATAATGGGGGTCCAAAAATTAACTTTCACACATTAATTCGAAAAAACATGAAACCACCTTTATTAAATAGCTTAATAAAAGTTATATAGAATTAAAGATGATTTTTATATATTTTGAGTTTTGATTTGAGAGATATGGGTCTGGGAAATTAGGAATTCGAAAATTTATTGAGATTGTAACTATTATTCTGTGTATTATTTTTTGTAAAGTCAATTTTGTATTTACCTATATTTTATTATCTAGAACTTTCATGTACAAAGTTTCTTTATTTGAGGTATAAAAGTGGAAAATAAAATAGGTCCCAAAAATGAATAAAGAATGAATAAATAAAAGGGATTTTTATTGGATTATTGGCCCTTATCTCCCCCTACTTTATTCCTTGTCGACCTAATCATCGATATGCTGAGGTCTCGGAGTTTACGGACATAAAATATCTTTGATCTTTTATTCTTTTTCTTTTCTTTATTCTATAATTTAAACATTAAAAATAGTATTTTATACAATATTTATACAACAATGTGTGAATGTCAAATTATGCAAATTAGATCTATTTACATGCATTTACTAGGGTTTTTAAGGCCAAAATGATAGAATAAATGTGATGAAATGGAGATTCATAACCTAGGTATAGTCATTGCTATTTCCATGAAGAACAAGATACTAAATACCTAGAAGTGAGATCCAAAAATCCGATCTCTGAAGTGCATCTGTGTCTGCCACAACGGATCCTACAAGCGTTGTATAACACCTCTCTCGGTGCTCGATCTCAAGTCTAAATAGTTGACAATTTATATTTGACTAGATCCAAATGTAAATTGTAGGCACATGCAATGATTAATTAAGTGTTTGGACCTAATTCTATCGTCAAGTAACTCCTGCAACTAGGGCTCAATCACACAAAGTAAAGAAATCAAAAATTGGAAAAAAAGGAAAAGAAAAGTGAAAAAAATATGAGAAAACTGATGAGGCCCCCAAGGGGACAGTCCTTCAGGAAATGGACCTCGTGAAGTGTGGTGGAGTGTCCTGAGAGTCATGTATTATTACAATAATTGTCTCTCTCTTGAATTACAAAAATAAATTCTAAAATAAATGCACAAAAATTTATCTTCAAAATTCCCTCCAAGTACTCCTCTGATGCTTCCTCCTAACAGATAGGTCAGAGATGTGGCACCGCCTCTCGTGGGTGCACAGTCGCTCCTAAAAGAGCCTCCCTCGATTTGTGATACCTTGCAACAAAGACAACAAGGAGAGGGTGATTAGAAAAGTTACAATAATATAAAATAAAAGAGAAAATAAATAAAAAAAATATAGAAAAATGAATCATAATCAAGCATAAATAAATCTATGCAACATTGTTCCCCGACAATGATGATATTTGTTGAAGAGGATTTTGCAAGAGTCTAGAAATCTCACAAGGTAAGAGATCTAGTTGATGCGGTGACCGCTCACGAAACCCAATCTTCAGACAACAAATAACGCACAATTAATGATCAAGCAATGAAAAGAAAATGTGTTGAGTTAAAATTTATTATAACTCTACAATAGATGTGTATAGTGTGCAAGTATGTAGAGTGTCGAACACATGGAGCAAACTAGATAGATTGTGCAAATGAAGTGCAAATTTCATGATTGTGATTCTTTGTCTATATATTTTTAAGTGGCTTTTTAATTTTTTTATTATTTTTATTATTTTTTGTTTTATATTTTTAATTGTTTAAATTTATAACTTTAAATTCTCTTTTTTTCTTTTGCTTTTAGATATGTAATAAAGCTATATATATGCTATACATACAAGAAAGGATAATATGGATATAAATATAACTAAAAATATCCAAAAATTGACAAATTAAATATTTTTGTATTTTAAATATTTCTTACTAATTTAGTGGATTTTTATTTAATTTTTCTAATTTTTAAAGATTTAAAAGTCAAAAATACCCTAAATTAGGGATTAGTTAAACAACCATGATTGAAATGGAATTTAAAATAGAAAATTAAATCCAAAAATTTTCAAATCAATTTTAATATAAAGATATTGATATGAATAAAATTATAATATAGAAAAAACTATATTTTGATTTTTTCTTAATTTTATAATTTTTTTATAAAGGTTTTTAGGATTTTCAATTTTTAAGAATTTTCTTTATCTACTTTTACTGATTTTTGGACCGAAGATTATAAATAAATAAATAAAATATATTTTTGGGGAGTTTTAGAAATGATATATTTATTGGGAATTTTTTAAGCTAACGAGGAAATAAAAGTGCTATTTTTTTATTTTTATTAAATAATAAAAATCCAAAATGCTAAAATAAATATGTGCGTGAAAGTGGGTGCAATCAGGAGTAGACACCTAATATTTTGGGATTTTTAGGAGCACAATTGATATGCTAAATAAATAGAGGAAACAAAAAGAAACTACATTACCAGTAGGGACATTTTTGTAAATAAAATAATGTTTGAGGGCCTCTCTATAATTTAACAAAAAAATATAACTGAATAAAAAATTCTTACGCCAAACAAAAATTCACAAATTTCTAGGGGTACACATGCAAAATTACCACCTCATGTAGAGGGTCACGCGAGGTGACGTGGTGTGGAACTGGATGTAAATACTACAAGTGAAAGGGCCTAATTGCAATATCTACAAAATATTTAAAGTGGTGAATGAAATATTAGGTTTTAAATATTAAATACAAAGAATGTTGGGGCTAAGGCTAGAAAATACCCAGCGAATGGCGGGAGCAGACGATGACAATTGAACCACTTAGACATGTGGCAGCTCTTCATGCTACGATAATGGTTCAAACCAGCGGTAGAGATTAGATCATCCAGAGATGATCAACAGCTGAAGCTCTGGAGATTTGACGGTATCGAGAAGCTTGGACGAACTAAGGTGATCGGACAACTGGGACAGGGCTTGGAAGAACATGGAAGAACCCTGGTTATTTCATGCTTCGATAAAGTTTAGCTCCGCCCTTCGGTCACCTGGATAATTCAAGGAGAGTCCAAAATGGAGCCTATGCTCTGCAGCATTAGATGAGGTCCTTAGGAGGTCCACTTGAGATTCGGTGGCATCGCACAAGCACAGGATATGGATGGAGCTCTATGTACCTCAAAGGCACAAAATTCAACTCCTAAGGGAGTCCTTTGGCCCTCCAGCACCTTCACAGACAAAATATCAACAAAATAAAGGTGATGGGGACTTATCGTCTAAGGGGGAATGGCAGATGAGGCGTGGCAATGGCGACTCTGGCAAGGGGGAGGAGGTGGAACATTGTAGGACCGATCCAATGAGGTTCGGGGGAGATGGAAATGCGTTGGGTGAAGAATCATTGTAGGGAAATGAGATGGTGGTGAGCAGTGGATCGATAACAAGTCGAAACACGGGGGAGAGGTTCGCCGGAGCTCAGCTCCGGTGAACTACGAATTTGGGCCTTACAACTAATGCGAGCGACTAAGTGTTAAGCTAAAGCTAGGAATCAAATGCAATAACGAAAACTAAATTAGAAAGCAAAAAAAGTGACGTCAAGCGGTGCTAAGCCGCGAGATGGAATTGCCTGAAGCAGAGCTTTGGTGATGGCTTGAATCCACCTCCACGTCGCTCCTCCGCGCTTCTATTCATCGAGACGAGACTACTGTCACCTTGTATGAGCGTCAACACAAGAAAAAGAGAGGTAAGAACGAGCTAATGGTTCAAAATCGAAAGGGAAGGTGACGGGAGATTTTGTACAAGTGGTGGAGTCGAGGTGTTCAAGGACAAATCACGAGTGCTGCAACGAGGCATGGTGAATGATCTATAATCGACGTGGATACTGGAGCTATAGTGAAGATTTTCTATGAAGGTCCTATCTTCATCGAGCCACGAGTCAGACGTAAAAAAATCGAAAAAGGAGGCCAGAACCTATATCTGACAAGGCGTAGGGGTGAGTCAGAGGAGTTGACCTCCGATCAGCTCCATACTCAACCTGGTTGGTCCATGTGGACCAACGAGAAAAAACCTAGCCTTAAAATATTTATAAATTTGATAAAAAATAATAAATGATTTTTTAAATTAAATGTATAAAATAAAAAATGTTTATGATTTTTCATAGTATTTTATAATTTTTATTTATTTTTTTAAAGTATATAATTACAAGTTACTTTTTAAGGTTAATTTATATGTATATTTATTTATGTTTTGTGTCTTTTATTTTTATTTTGTATATTTGATTTTATTATTTTAGTTTATTATTTTATATATTTGTAATTTATTTTAGATACTTAAATATATTTTATTATATTTTTTTGATATATTATTAACGTATAAATAAATAGATACATTAAATATATAGTTATAGATATAGGTATTTTCATCTATTTAATTTATATAAGTTTTTAATTTTAATGGTTTCTTTATTGTTTTATTTTAGTTTTAATATGTACGTATAATATAAATAATATTTAAAAAATTAAAAATTATAAAATTATAAAAATAATATAGAATAAATAAAATGAATATTTTAATTGGTATATTATACAACGTGGTTCGAAACCTAAATTTCACATATGAACTCCAAAAAATATGAAACTACCTTCATTAAATAGCTTATTAAAAGTTATATACAATTAAAGGTGATTTGATATATTTTGCTTTTTTGAGAGATATGGGTCTGAGAAGTTTGGAATTTGGAATCTTATTCAGAGTATAACTTTTACATGGTGTATTATTTTGTATGAAATCAATTTTGTATTATTCTATATTTTATTATCTACAACTTTCATGTTCAATGTTTCTTTATTTGAGGTGTAAAAATTGGAAAATAAAATAGGTCACAAAAATGAATAAATAGGGAATGAATAAATGCGAATTTTATTGTATTCATGGCCCTTCTCTCCTCCTACTTTATTTCTTGTTGACCTAGTCATCAAGATGCCCAGGTCTCAGGTTTAGGGTCGTAAAATATATTTGATATTTTATTCTTTTTATTTTCTTTATTTTATATATTTGGCATTAAAAATATTATTTTATACAATATTCATATAATAAAGCCTGAATGATAATTTGCATGAATTAAAGGTATTAACATGCATTTACGAGGCCTTTTAAGGCCAAAATAATATAATAAAGGTGATGAAATGGATATTCATCACCATGTTGCTCACGTGTGGATGTGGGAAGAGGTGATATGCTAGTGTCGATGAAGTGGTGATGAATCGAGGGCTCGGCAAACACATGATCGAGCAGTGGTGGACTGCCTGAGGTGCTTTTTGTGATTGGCAAAGGCGGTGGAGGGACGCTCGCGGGTGGAGCGGCGGGAGGTTGTTGACTGGTCTTCGGTGAAGAGTCGATGATGATGATGGGAGACGTCCCCCTCTATAATGTCGATATGGTAACAAGGGAGAGGCGCTGAGGGTGAAGGTATCTCCTAGAGGGAGAGATGTTGATGGTGGCCTATCTCAAGCCATAAATACAAGTGCGCTCGGCGGTAACAAAGCAGGCGGAGCAAGGAGCATGAACGGAGGTGCTGCAATGACAAAGGTGGTCGGATCTCACCGGGTTGAACGGGGGACGGAAGCGCTATCACCGTCTTCCTTCAGCACTAGGGATTATTGGAGGATTAAGCGGAGGGCCGATGGCATTGGGTTTTAATAGGGACGATAGGGGTTGGCGATGAGGGTTAAACTGGATGGTCGATCAATGATGGGGGAGATGGGGATTCGATTGGTGCTGCCAGATCTAGAATGAGATTGAGTGATAGGCGGCGATGCTGCGATGAATATGGAAAGGGGATCGGCTGAGGCGATCTGCTTGGCGTTGGAATTGAGGGGCAAGAATGAGAGGAGCAATGGTCGTCCCATCGGCCGAAATCGGACGGCCATGATTGTGCCACGTGGATATTTTTATTTTATTTTTTTATTTTTAATTTTTTTATAATTCATTATTTTTATAAAAATGAAAAATTAGAATTTAAAAGTATAAAAAATGGGTGACACATGGTGGCTTCAGGAGCTAGCACGTGTCACTCCAAGAAAAATCTAGAGAATAAAATAAAGAAAAAAATAAATAGCAAAGGATCTCGTGTATAAAAGTTTTCTTCACAAAAGTTTCTTATCTCAATGAGATCTACAACTTTCATGAAAAGACCAAAATCAAAATAGTTCATTTACACAAAGTGATATTTTTAGTGGCACTTTATTTACATAGAATACCTTGACTTTTGGGTTTTGTAATTTTTTATCATTTTTAAAAAAGAGAAATATTGAAAAAATAAGATAAAATAAAAGACAAATATTTACATATTAATCTAATTGTTTGGATTTTTAATAATTAAGTAAATAAAGGAATAAAATACAGAGACTTATTGTACATACTGTCAGTGAGGACTCGGACTTAGTTTCTTTGACTTCAAGCTCATTTTAGGCTTGGATTTTTGCACATTTTAATAAAATTTTGTCAAAGAAAATAAATAAAAAATAAATAAAAGAGAAAAAGATTAATTATATACATAAAATAATAGGTCAAAATCGCGTAAAATACACAATGTACAAAAGAGGCTCAAAATCCAACTTTTACATATGTACTCCGATTCACTTGAACTTGATCTTGTTTTGAAGGTAATCGAATGTATAATAGTTCGACATTGAGTAGGATCAAATCAGACTTTGTGTGAGGAAGATATATGTATTTTAGTCTGAAGGGTTGGAAATTAGTGTTTGGATTTATTTGTTAATTGTTTCTGTTAGTGATTTTTTATCTTTTTTTCTTTATTCTCGTTAGTGATATGTACACGATGATGGTGGTTTTGAGTGATTTGGAGTTAGCATGAATTAATTAAAAATTGGGGAGGTTAGCTAATTTACATGTCAAATGTGCTTAGATTTCTTGGCTTCTTATTTTATTCAACGATGAATGATAAAATACGATTCTTATTTACATATGCATGAATGTTAATACTACAATGTAGGTGATGAAATGCTAATGAATTTTTGGGGTCTGAGCGTAATTAATGCCTTTTAGAGTGATGAATCACATATTCATCAGATATTCAAGTGCATCTACGAGGGAGGTACGTAGTAAAACCAAATTATCTATGATGTCACTATTTCTTCCTCTACTCTGTCATGTTCAAAGATGATCAACTCAGAACATCTAATCGAATTTAGTGGGTGTATCTTTAACCATAAAGATATGTGTTTGAGAAGAAGATTACTAATCATGAGAGGTCTCTCCAACTTCAACCACATGGTAGCCAAAGTTGTGTTTACCGTGATCGTGAATGGTTGTGTTGGACAAGAAAAATGTATGCATGTCCTAGCCTCCGCATCCATCAATTCATCTTAACTAATTGCCGATGATAAACTCTTCAGACCCCCCATCGCTTTTGTAACACATAACTGAATAAAGATTTCCTCCATCTTATCCTTCCCCAAAAGAAGTGTATGCTGAGATCAAATATTTATATCTTAAGCCTAGGACTCTCTGTTAAATGCGTATACCATATCTAACAACCTATACATGTACTTTCAACATGAAGGTAGAACCTTCATGAAGCACCAAGTTTTGGATATGGAACAAATCTATTAGAAAAAAAAATCCACGTAAAGAACAATCCCCAGAGCAATGTTCACAAGATATACATATTTTTGGTTGAAAAGATCATCACAATGTGGGAAGATACAAAATCCTAGAAGTAGAAGGCAATGCTCTCTTGAAAGAAAGGGCATGCAGTATTATACCGAGACTTACCATAATACATGCATGGTGGAAGCCTAGAGTTATAATAATAGGATCCCAAAATGTGTACCATGGTGGGATCCTCCTTTTGTATTAATTTCGTCGATAAAGATCCATTTATATATGTTCAGATTATAATACCCAATCGTGAGCATTGAATACATAAATAGTGCCCTCCATTGAAGGAGTACTGCAGACTATGAAGTAAACGTTCGTTCGAGCAAGTCGAATATCCACGGTATGAACTCACAAAAAGGGTGAGTTCGTGCGAACCGCTCGATCAAGATCGAGCAGCTCCGGTGATCTACGAGTTTACTGCAGAGTCTGCAGTACTGCAGATGATCCAGTTCCTTACATCTTTCATTTTGGTTTGCTTGGAAGGCAATGAAGGGTACCGATACATGCATAGATTGGATATAAATAACAACATGGCATAGATATGGAATGGCAATGGTGGGATACCGATACATGCATAGATACATATATTATTATAGCTTTATCAATTTTTAAATATGAATACATATGTGGATACAAGCATCACAAATATAAAAATCATATTATCATATCCTTAAAATGGATAACAATATAAAAATAGATTGGATATAAATAACAACAAAATACTTCATAGACAGCTTAAAAAAACACACATTGGATGTATTACATATGATATAAACATACTAAATAAACATACTAAATGTATATTTCAGAACAATTATATCAAATTTGGTGAAGGACATAAAATTATGTTGCATAATGCTAAAAATAAATCTACAACTATATTTATATATGAAAAAAAGACTTATATATATATATGTATATATATATATATATGGATAGAAATATAGCGGTTATCAAAGTGGTATTCAATTTGTTTCTTTCATTTATGCATTTCATTTATTCCATTTGCCTCTCATACCTATTAGAGATATAATGGATATTGAAGAACTATTTTAGCCAAAAACCTCACATTTGAATTATCTATTCCATTTTATAACAAACAAGGCGGCGGATCATATGCGTACCTAAATCCATTTGCATCCCTGCATATGACAGAGGTTTGAGATTCCTTTTTCTAGAATCAGATATTTGTACTACACCAAATCTGGAAGAGGATCGTATGCTCTTACAGCAGCATAGCCGCTCAATTACGATTGAGCGGTGCACACAGGTTCCAGGTTTGGGTGGGCCTTTTTTTGTGCATCGCTATAGATCGCGATCTAGCGTCTCTGCTGCTATAACAAAGTCTGCTGTAACACCAGGCAAACCTCGCCTTACCAAAGCATGCTTGGATGTGGGATAACATGGATGAATGGAATACAAATTAATGCTATTAAAATCGTGATTGCATCCTCAACTAATATCTTTCCATATTATCTTAAAAAGCAACTATACGTATTCAGAACTCTTTAAAATAGTCTTGTATTGCATACCGCTCAGCATGGATCAAACGCTGATGAATCGCTTGCCGTTTTGCAGATTTGTCCATAGCCATTGATGCACTCCCACTTAACTAAAAAGTGTTTACTCAAAATCTGGGTCTCAGAAACGTCGATATTACTTTGTTTCCAGAACAACTCTAAAGAACTTGCCCCCTTGAATGCTGCATAGCTTGCAATCCTCCCTGCGTCATTATAAATCCGGTTCTTATGATTTGAAAAAGCTTCACGGTCTGGTGATCAGGCTCCCCGTCTTGTATCTGATCTAATAAAATTTCTTCCTTAATTTTCTGAAGGAATAGGAATATCATCTAAACAAAAATATAAGAGTGCAAACTCATGCCTGAACTGAAGGATTTCGGGATGTTTATGGATGATTTCAGGCTTTCCTGGCTTGTATCTTATAATCTATCAAAAACAACTGATGTTAATTTCTCAGGGAATAGGAATGTCAACTAGAGATAAAGAGAGAGTACTGCAAACTTATACATGATCTGTAGGATTTCCTTGAATGATTTCAGACTCCACAGCTTGTATCTGATGTCGCAAAATTTATTGACTCGGGGAATAGAAATAACAACACTACAAGAAAAATGAGTTGTGGCCACGGAATGTGGTTACGGAAACTTGTGGCCACGATAATTCCGTGGCCACTAGTTTCTCGTAGCCATAATCCGTGACCAAAGTCTTCATATAAGAGTTGTGGCCACGTAAATTAGGTGGCCACTTGTAGTGGCCACGGCATATTCGTGGCTAGAGAACTCTCGCGACGAGAGTTATAGATACGGCTACTGGCCACGACGTGTCGTGGCCAGAGCCCAATTCTGTGGTCACAAATCTCATATCCGTGGTCATAGTAGGTAGCCACAACTTGTTTTCCTTGTAGTGCAAGTAAAGAAAAAAAGAGAGTGCAAACTCCTACCTGATCTCTAGGATTTTCTGGATGTTCTTGGATGATTCCATGCCCCCCAGCTTGTATCTTATCTCACAAAATTTCGTGATATTCGGTGGGAATTGGAATGTCAACTAGAGATACATAGAGACGGTACGAGCTCATATATACCTGATCTGCAGGATTTCCTTTATGTTCCGGGATGATTCCAGGCTCCCCATCTTGCATCTGATTCAGCAAAATTTCTTGATTTTCTAGGGCAATAGGAACACCAACCACCTGAACTGGAAGAATTTCCTCATGTTCATGGACGATCTGATGCGCCTCGGCTTGTTCCGGATTTTGCAAAACTTCTTGATTTCTTTGGGCAATTCCAATCGTGGAATCTGGTTGACCGCATTGATTATGTTGGTCGACACGAGGCGCGTCAGGGTTTACAAGATCTGATGGTAGATTCCCTTGGATGAGAGAAAGCTCTATAATATGACTGAACCGTTAAGATAACACTTGTGTCTCAATACCTCACGAGTGAGATGAACAACAACAAAGATTAGCAATTGAAAAAATGAGGAAAACACTAGAGAACTCACCTTGTTGTTGTATATGGGTTTCAAAAATAAGAAAGTAAACCCAAATGCATATCATCATCAGCAGTATGAATTCAATCCATACGAATGCGTGCCAACCAATCCCTTTGGAATGAACCATATAAACGCCAAGAACAAACAATCCTCCTACAAGAAAGTTCAACCCAAGCACCAGGCATGCACGCACCACAAATCTTACCTGTTCATGCAGCTATATATAATCTAAATGAATTCATATATATACATGATATCCTATATAAAATTTGGCAGAGATAAATCATACCTCATATTCTGGGGCGACTGGAGGAGGTGCTGATACAATACATTTTAAAAAAATAAGTACCCATTTTCTCTTCCCTATTGCTAACGTTGCGTCACATAACATTGATGAGAAGCAAAGGGAGGTGTACCTGCTTGCGCCGGAAGAGGGTCCATTGGAGACGCCGATGAGGAGCTATCGCTCGTCGTTCTATGAATGGGAGTGAGAGCGAGAGGAGGAGGATTCTCTGTGCATATTTGTATCACGTCTGTGTGCGCGCACCTGCATGTACTGCAGCAGCAGAAAAGGAGAGCCGACGTGCAAGTGTGGAGCTCCAGGGGACGTGCAGCTGCAAACCACTATCCATATCTCTCTCTTCTCTACCTCTCCTCCCATTTCAATTATCCTATTATTCCCATACGATTTATTTCCCTTCTTTAATTTCAATATGCATACTTCTTTTATTTTTCCTTGTTTGAGACCCTGACATCAATCAATAATTTGGGGATTAATTACTATATTTTTTATGTTAAATTTATAAAAAAGAATATATATTATTCGTAGTAAAATCACCTTTCATTCTTGGAATTGCTTGTAAATGTTATGCGCTACAACATGAATGACTTACAGTAACGAATAATTTGAATATCCACATCCTATTATCCAATGTAATTAGATGGCAAACAACGAATATTATATGTTGCAAAAGTATTTTTTGTTGTTGTATCTCGCAACGAATGTCGTATTTGATACGAAAATTTCAAATATCAACGATTACGATGCTATATAAAAGTGACCCAAGACAACGAATGATTTGACTCTTCATTGCCATATTTTCTGATGTTAAACATACACCAACAAATATTATTCATTGTTAAATCATATTTTATTCTTGTAATTATCAAGAAATGTCGTATTCGTTGTTAGATGTTTATATAACAACTTTTTAGTTGACTTATTCCTTAAAGTTTGTAGTAGTGGTTGCAAAATTTAACAACCATTGTTATAAAAAGTCAACAGGTAAAAGTTGTGTTGTTGTTAGACATGTGAGCACTTGCGAACCATTTCTATAATAATTTTTTTTGTAATCATTTTATATTTATAAAAGTTATGGATTTTTTCACTCCATGTCAGAGATTTATAATTGAATGCACTTATAAGGTCTCTTCGTACAATTAAGGTATCATGACCATCAAGATACTCATACAGTTGTTGACTCAATAGTTGAATCATAGAGATTGGTACTTACACTACAAATAGATCGTTCTTTTGGGACGGTGTTCCGGGACGGTTTCTCAGCAATCGTCCCCCAAAAATACTAAAAGGGACGGTTGCACAACGTCCGTCCCCCTTAATGACCACAGGAGACGTTTAAAATCAACCGTCCCCATTCACCAGCTTTAGATGTAACGGTCAAGCAACTGAACGTCCCTACTGAGAGTATAGGGGACGGTCATGTGACCGTACCCACTGAGTCGTACATGGGACGGTTAAGATCATCACCTCCAGATCTTTGTGAACGTCTATATTAGTTCAACCGAAGGGGGCAGTTGCAATCATCCCCTTCCATCGCATCAAATTTTT
The DNA here is from genome assembly GCA_037367405.1 of Ottelia alismoides. NCBI lineage: Eukaryota > Viridiplantae > Streptophyta > Magnoliopsida > Alismatales > Hydrocharitaceae > Ottelia > Ottelia alismoides. The sequence goes on along the minus strand of JAZKJV010009743.1, from coordinate 648,097 downwards.
TTTGGCACGAATTTGGGTAATTTCGGAGCTCAGAAGGGACGGTCTTAAGTAAACCTTCCCCGGTCATTTTCATAGGGGGTGGTTAAATGACCGTCCCTAATGGATTTATACTATCGAACAATCGCCTTCCCTCCTCATTCTTTCCATTCCTTCAACCCAAACCACATCTGCTTCCATCGCTCCCACCACTCGGTCGGCCCTCCAGCCTCTCCATGCGATCATTGAGATCTCGACCTGCATCTTCCATTTTGGTCGCACTCCATCTTATTCTTCGGAATCTTTCCATTTCCTTCGAGATGAATTCGGTGACTTAGGATATATATATATATATATATATATATATTGTTTTATTCTAAATGCTAATCTTATATGGTGTTAGATACAAGAATGGCAACTTTCTTTTGTATTCTTATATGTATGAATGGCGATTTTCTTGTTCATATGTGGTTGTGTTGAATGCAAATTTGTTTGACTTGTGTTAGATTCATGAATAAATATATGCAAGAATGGTGATCACTATATAGTTTGTTTTAGATGCAAGAATACTTGGTTTACCTTCATCCTGTATTAGAATCAATACATGATTGAGTTTCATTCTTATATGGTGTTTGATTCATTATATGATTGTGTTAGAAGCAAGAATGAATGTATTAATTTCATCTTCATATATATGATACACTATATGATACTCCACCAATTTGATTTATTGTTTGTAGAACTATAATTCAAAAACAATTCTATGTATTTTGGTGTGTGTGTGTGTGTGTGTGTGTGTGTGTTTGTGTGACTGTGCATTGATATGTGTGCATTGGACCCTTACACTACTCTTACGCTACATTACAGTTCTCCATTGCCCATCCTTTGGAGGAGATTCATGGGTGAATTTCAAGAAAGGATCTTTCCCTTTGAGGTAAAAATGAGGATCGATCTGCATACTCCATCAAATGATGATGTTGCGGACCTGTTTTTTTGCAAATTTGGCTGAGAGAACAAGCTGATGTGAAGATCATTTTATGCTGATCACTTATCCTTTCATGGCGGTAGTTGATAGCTATCTTCAGGGCTCTTTTGATATGTTTGAATACATCAAGGTTCTTTCCTGTGTGAGGAATTCATTCAAGCACCTAGTGAAGAGGAGGCTACGAAAATTTAATGTACTTTTAGGAGTTATGCAACATCTATCTCCTAGAACAACTTTGTTGCTAAAGTTGTTTTTTGCACTATTGACCCAATATACTGGAAAAGTGATACTGGATGGTTACATCCAGTCTTGTCACATTTATTATTGGAGAGAATGCAAGTGGTTAGAGGTGGATATGGCTACAAGACAACTCTTAGAATGCTTATTGCACTACCACCTTTTGTGGTCTTAATTCTTTGTAATCTCTGAAAGGCATAGATTTTTGTACCCCACACTGAACAACGCATCAGATTTCTTGTTGATTATGCAAGTTTCTATGCTCAGGCTCGTGCTCTTCAACCGACTGAAATTCTATTGGGTTACCATCTCTTATCCAGATCCTAGCAGAGAAGGGCAGTTGATGGTCTATGAAAATATAAACTTCCATTTCATGAAAGGGATGTAATATCCCATGGATTTATAATTACTTGTAAGGGTTTTGAATCATTGATCTAACCCTCTGAACTATAGATGCACAAATTTTAATTTTAGAGGATTTATCATTGGCTATCGCTTCTACGGATGTGGACTTCTTGGGATTGGGGGGCATTGTGATACAAACAGTGTTCAAATTTTGGTTGTTGATTGAGGTTCCACGGTTCATTTGGGCTCCCAGACTTAGGTGGTTATCGGTTGAGCATTTTCAACGCTGTGAACTTGGAAAAAGAATTCTATACGATGGATTATCATCCTCTATTGCAAAAAATGAAAGGAAGAACACAATTAGTGTATATTTAGTAATAGATGTTTGCAAATTGTAAAATTTATATGAACTGTGTATGTAATTAATTTTAATCATTTTTGTTGTTTGCACTAATATGTTGAGTTTAATTCAAGAATGTTAATTTTGTGACTTGCATTATTAAAAAATATTACTTTGATTTGAACATCACACTAATAATCGTAACCTTGTATGAGCGCTTAAGATATATCTATTAATTTGTATGGTACAAGAAAATGGACGTGTTGGATGAATAAAAGATTTGATTATTTTGCTACTTATATGAAAGGTATCCATGATTTTGTAGATTGGGCATTTTTCTATGAAGTTATATACAATATTGTTGGAGGTGAAGGAGATAAGATTCAATCTCCTTGCATAAGATGTAAAAATACTTTGAATAATAATCGTAGAGGAATTTATGAGCATCTTATATTGAATGAAATTTGGCTACATTACACAAATTTGACTTATTACAGAGAAGGTCTTCAACATGTTGTGGATCCAAATATTGATGCAAGTAATGATGACGATCTAATGCAGACAGATGTCAGTGATGGGAGATTAGAAATGTTAAATGATATTTGAAGACCTATTTCAGATGAAAGTGCAGAACATGTTCCTAATGGTTTTTGTGAGAAGTTAACAAAGGTAGAATTATGTTTGGCTCCGGGAGTTGAAATGTTTCATCTTAGATTTTTGTTAGAGATATTTAAGATGAAAGTAAAGAATTATTGTACAGTGGTGCTGGTGTCTGATGTTTTACACTTAATTCGTAAGATTTTAAGTGATCTTGATTTTTTCAAAATATTGGAAGGATGCAAAATCAAGGTTCTGATTACTTGGTTTAAATTATGAAAAAAATTGATGCATGTCCAAATGATTCTGTATTGTAAGGAGAATTCCAATTTGAGGTTTGTTGTACATGTAGTGCTTCCATATTTAAGGAGAATAGTGATGTAACAAGGTGAAAAAAACTAGAGAAGATTTTGTGATTCTTCCCTCTTATACCCGGTTGCAACATCTTTATTCATCAATTAGAACTGCAAAATGGATTGTATGTCACTGTAACATCAAAAAGAAAGATTCAAATGGTCTTATTATACATCCTTCATATTTAGAGGAGTGGTTAAAATTTGATGAAATATATCCATCATTTGTTGAGGAAGTAAGAAATATATGATTAGAAATTGCTTTTGACAGTTTTAATCCATTTGGAAATATGAGTACGAGCTATTCTATTTGGCATATAATACTAGTTACATATAACCTGCTACCTTGGATGGCGATGAATTCTTCGTTTATGATAATGCCCTTACTAATACTTGGGCTAAAAGGAGCGGGTAACGCAATAGATGTTTACTTATAGTCTTTAATATATGAGCTTAAAATTTTATGGACTAACGGCATATAGACTTACGATGCTATGAAACATGAAAATTTTACAATGCGTGCCTTACTAATTTAGACCATTAATTATTTTCCGACAGAAGTGAATTTATCAAGTTAGAGTACGAAAGGCAAGCTCGCATGCTCAATTTGTATGGAAAACACACAATCCATAAGGTTATCTACAAGTATGAAACATTGTTATTTAGTTCATTGGTGACACGTATTTTACAAGGGTCTAAAATGGTATCCTCATGGGCACGAAGATATCTAGTCGTTGAGGCAACTGCTCACAAAACCACATGTCAATGAACAATTAACCCACACTAAGAGTAAATCAAGCAAACCAGTGTGAATAAAAATTTATTATACCCTACTAAAGATTTAATGTGACAAGCATGTAGGGGTCGAACTCAGGAAGCGAAAGTGGAGAGCACGAGATGAAAATCCAAGAATAATATGTCTCTCAAATACTTAACCAAATTAGGGTTTTTGTGGGTTTTTAATTTTGTATATTTTTTTACATAAATTTGTATTTTTTTTAAAAAATAAAATTTTTATTTTTTAATTGTTTTATTTATATATATAATTTTATTTATATATTTTTATAATAAGATATATAAGATATATAAGTCTATATACAATATGGACTAATATAGATTTAAATACAACTAAAAAAATAAAACCTCTATAATTAAATATTTTAAGTTTTTAAAAGGTCTTTTACTATTTTTGTGATTTTTAAATATTTTTTCTAATTTTAATGGATTTTAAAGTCAAAAATATCTCAAATTAGGGATTAAATAAATATGCCGAATTGAAATAGGAATTCAAAATAGCAAATAATATCCAATTTTTCTAAATCAATTTTAATAGGGAAATAACAATATAAATAAAATTATAAAATAGAAAATGATATTTTTGAGTTTTTAGGATTTTTTTAGATTTTTATAAAGGATTTGGGTCTTTTTGATTTTTGGGAGTTTTCTTTTTCCATTTTTAGTGATTTTTGTCCGAAGGTTCAAAATACTTAAATAAATAGCATATATGTTTTTGGGAATTTTTCAAAATGATTTTATATTTTTATTGATTTTTTAAGATAAATAGGGACTTTTTGTATAAATACTAAAAAGTCCCAAATTGGCATGAAAATATATTGCAACATGAGATTAACCATATTTTGGTGATTTTCGGAACAAGGACAATATATTTAATAAATAGAAGAAATGAACAAAATATCACAAAACTGTAGGGGCATATATGTAATTAAAATTAAAGTGAAGCACCATTCTACAAAATATCTCAAAATATTATAACTGAATATCCAAAGTTTGTGACCGAAAGAAAACAAACCAAACCCGTAGGGTTTAAGTGCAAATAAAGTGAGTTTCTAAGCTGACATGGCAATGGACCAAAACGTAATAAAACTGAAGTGCATGGCTCACATGCAAAATATGCAAAAGTATAATAGCTCAGAGGAAAGTTTTTATACTAAACATTAAATTACAAAAACAAAATGATGAATACTATAAAATACCCTTTCTGCCACACGATCGGACGGTCTACATGCGCTCATTTGCCACGGGTCGACCATTGGATGATCGATACTGTTTCGAGACTTGGTGGCTGAGATTATAAGGAGGCCTTTCGATCCATGGGCTGTTGTGATGGTGCACCCGAGTGTGGGGATTTAATATGGCACGATATTCTTCATCGATTGGCTGTGAAGCATGGAGGAAGAACAGGGCGAAGAACTCCATCCTGGAACCTTTCAAGGAACAAAATCTCCGAGCTCCTCCCTCACTTCTGATGATCCCAAAAGACTCCAGATGCCTGTCTGCATTGGTTGGAGGTGTTAAAATGCCTAGAGGGGCTTTGGGGAAGTCCGACGGAGGGGCTTCACCTAGAGGGTCTCATGTGTTCGATGAGGCTCGATAAACCTCTCGTTCTTTGTTATTTCCTACAGGAGATGTTAGAGGCAAAAAGATGGAGCCCCGACAAGCATTTGAGGGCTAGACCGAATGGAGATGGGGTAGTGAGATGGTCTTCCGGCGAGCAACGAAAGAAGAAACTGAACTTCCAGATCTAAGCAAGACTTGGGGGTATGACGGTGCCTGAGGTGTTCAAAATACAAAGAGGGAGATTGTAGAGGTAACCAATGAGGTGGAGCGACGTTCAGATGGTCGGAACGGGGCAGCGGAGAGGGAGGTCTACTGTGTGAAGGAATTGAAACGTACAATAAAATATATAGAATCATACAAAAATACACTATGCGCAGACTATTGCAAACTAAGGAACAAAAAGAGCTAAGGAGATAGAATATTATCGTCAAAACATGACTGGAAGCAGGAGCTTTGGCGAGGGTGGTGGCTATTAGTGGACCAGGACTCGATTCAACGCCATACTTCATGCCAAGGGGCTGGATCAGCTCCTGCTGTCACCATGACGTTGACTCCATGCTCAAATTTAGGGAAAAGGGTTGGAAGAGGGATCAAATGATTTAGGTTTGGTGGAGGCGGTCATTTATACACATGCAGAGAGGGGTAGTTGGTTTAGGGTTTGCGAGCAGATCGATAGAGGTTTGACCTCGGTTGAGCTCTGTCGTTAATGACGACAAATCGATCTATAACTTGGTGAAAGAAATGCTCGATTTTGAGCAGGGTGCGAGACGGATGAAATGAGAGAAGAGGGTCTAGTTGTAGGGCGGAACAAGGTGCGCCAGATGGGCTACACAGTTGACCTAGGGTCAACTATCAAGCACCTTTGATTGGTCCACCTGGACTGCTTTGTTACAAAAGAGGAGACTTATTTTAAAATAAATAAAAATAAAATATATACATATCTTATCAGTAAAAAGTTCATATATAAAAATGTTTTTTTTATTTACATCGTGTTTCATTATGAATTCTATTGTATTTTACAAAAATATTTATTAAGGGTTTTTATTTATATAGTATTATTTAATATTTTAAAAAATACATTTTATGTATATCTATTTATTTAATGTATTTATAATAAGTTTTCAGATGATTTACTATTTTATTTATTTTAAGTATAAATAAATATATATCTACATATTTTTATTTTATTTTTACATTATTTTTTAATATATTAAATAAATACAAGTATATGTAGATCAAGTATATATAGGTATGTTTATTTCGTGTTTCCAAATTATTTAATTTATTTAATTTATTTAATTTATTTTTCTTGTTCTTTTATTTCTTGATTCATTTAATATACTTTTATATCATATACTAGGGGATAAAATTATAAGAATTGATTAAATGTAAATAATAAATATTTATTGTATTATATACAGGTATAAAGTACAATGAGAGGTCCAAAACTAGACTTTCACATACTAACTCCAAATTAAATGAAACTATCTTCATTAAATATCTTGTTAAAAATTATATATAATTAAAGTGATTTTGATATATTTTGTATTTTTGTTTAGGAGATATGGGTGTGGGAATTTGGGATTTTGACTTTTTATTTAGAGTATAAAATGTATATTATTTATTATTTTTTCATGAAATCAATTTTGTATTTTTATATATTATTATCTACAAATTTCATGTACAAAGTTTCTTTATTTGAGGTATAAAAATTGGAAAATAAAATAGGTCCTAAAAATGAATTAATGATGAATAAATAAAAGGATTTTTATTGCATTATTAGCCATTTTCTCCCCCTACTTTATTCATTATCGACCCAGTAATCAAGATGCCTAGGTCTCAAAGTTTAGGATATTTGGCCTTTTATTGCTCAGTGCTGGTAGCAATGTACATAAAGCTATGAAGATGCTCACACATGCCTCGGAGATACGAGAAGTGGGCATGTACAGGCTGACTATTCTACTTGGTCGAGAATATATCATACTACAATTGGAGGATCTTGCTCTCATTCTTGGCTTGCCCATATGTGTCAGCCAGGATATCCCACATAGTATTGGTTGTGGGCTGATTGATGATGTCATTGACAATCACCATGGTGAGCATCCTAGAGAGCCAAATCCGTGCATAGGCACCATATTGCTTCCATGAAGCATTAGCCCCAGTCTTGTCCAACGGCGCGGAATTAGTAAAAATATGGTCTTTGTTATGGCACTACATAAGGGTGTGAAACTACATAGACCATAATTTGTAGTAGGACTCGTCTATCTTCACGATGAGAGCCGTACCCTTGAAGACACCAAATAGTGAAAATATGCCACTCTTGTTCTCTGACATGATGAAAAAATGTTGAAGATCTAGCATTGTCACCCCCCCCTTCCATAGTGGAGCTGCGTGGGCTTGTGGGGCAGAAGAGGAGAGAGCAACGAGAAGGGGAGCAACTGGGAAGGTGAACAGACTGGAAACATGTGAAGCGGTCATGGTCGTGTGAGCCTTACATAGGTGGAATCTAGTAGGAGATCTTAATTAAATATAACTTGTTAGAACTCAGTTGTGTACTCCCAGATGCATTGTATTCAATATGGCCATGGTACATAACCTTAATTGTACAAAGGAACGTTAATAATAAAGTACATATATTCATTTATTCATTTCATTTCAGATGGACATGATAAAACAATAATTTATATTGCATTAATGGATCGTCGAGGGCTTACAAGTCCAACAGTCCTTGACTAGCCCTTAGAGCAATTCATGCACAAATCTCAATAGACTACTCTAAGCAAGTTTACACAATCGTATAAAGGAATGGTTGTTCTTGTAGACTCATACAACCATCCTCTTCAATTCTTGTTGTAGTCTAGGGTTGGAAAACGTGATTTATTTGTCTGAAATCATGGTTTCTGGTTGAAATTGGACCGTATAAGCCTGCAACGATGACATGACTATGGCCTACAGGAGGTGGAATGACCCACCGGAGATGGGGAAATGACCCACAAGGGAGTTGAAACCCCGGTCTAGGATCGTTGCTCTGATACCATGTTGGAAGAATAGAATCACACATCATTGAAGAAACCCTAGGGCTCTCTTATATAACAGAAAAGCAGTATGTTAATTACATAAGAGGTACATGAAGAAAAAAGAAATAAGAAATAAATATAAACATATACAAATATCTTAACATGAACGACACAGAGAGGAGAGATCGATGTGTGTGGTTATGGTCGGGGCACTTTGGTTGTCCAGGAATGTGGTTGTATTTTGACATGATTGCTTTTATGCTGAGAATGTGGTGGTGCATGGCGATGCGATGAATGAGAGTTGGATCATGTAATATTGTAGTATAAATACCTATATTAGGTTTGTAATATCTTTTGGTGATAAATGGTGAAGTTTTTGGACATACACCTATATGGTTGATGAATCTCCATTTCATCACCTTTATTCTATCATTTTGGCCTTAAAAGCCCTAGTAAATGCGTGTAAATACCTCTATTTCCTGCATTTTAGCATTCATGCATTATTGTACAAAATGTGTATAGAATATGGTTTCTAATGCCAAAATTATAGAATAAACAAAATAAAATAAAAAGAATAAAATATTGAAGATACTTTATGACCCCAAACCCTGAGAACTAGGCATCTTGATGAATAGGTCGACAAGGAATAAAGTAGGGGGAGATAAAGGCCAAAAATCAATAAAAATCACTTTTATTTATTCATTCTTTATTCATTTTGGGATCTATTTTATTTTAGAGTTTTTATACTTCAAATAAATAAACTCTGAACATGAAAGTTTTAGACAATAAAATATAGAAAAATACAAAAATTTAATTCATACAAAAATAATATGTAGAGAAAAGGTTAAACTCAGAATAAGTTCCAAAATCCCAACTTCCCAAACACATGTCTCTCAAATAAAAACTCAGAATATATCAAAACCACCTTTCATTGTACATAAGTTTTTAATAAGCTTTTTAATGAAGGTGGTTTCATATTTTTTGAAGTTAAGGTGTGAAAGCTAGGTTTTTGAGCCATGTTGTATAATATACCCGATTACAATATTCATTTTATTTATTATTCATTATTTTTATAATTTTATACTTCTATAATTTTTTATATATTATTTATAATATATATACATATTAAAATTAAAATAAAAATGAAAAGAAAATATCAAAATAAATTAGGTATATCAAATACATAGGGAAAATACCTATATCTATACCTATATGGTATATATCTAATAAATTAACTGTATATATTATATCAAAAAATATAATAAAAATATATTTAAATATCTTAAAATAATTTATAAATATACAAAAGGATAAACTAATTTTACTGAAATCAAAAATACAAAATTAAAATAAAATACTTAAATACAAAGTTAAATATACATATATATAAACACTAAAAAATAACTTGCAACTAAATATCTCTAAAAAATAAATAAAAATGATAATAAATACTTTGAAAAATAAGAAACGCTTTTTATTTTATAATCTAAAATTAATGAAATCATTTACTATCTTATATCAATTTTTAATTATTTTTGCAGGGATTTTTCTTGGTTCATCCATGTGGACCAACTAGGTGCCACGAAGAGTTGACCACAGGTCAACTCTCTAACTCCCCCTCCTACACTATGTCAGAACGTTTTTTGCCTCAATTTGAGGATTTTTGGGGCTCAATCCTTTCATTGTTTCGCCTCGAGCCCTTCTTATCTTTTTCTCCCCGTATATCTATGATACATGCCGGCATCTTTCCTCGAGGAATGGGGCGCTGCATTACGCTGTGTCCCTCGATATTCGAATCCCCATGACAAATTGTACAAAAACCACCCCGATCTTCCTCTTCCATTTTGAACCTAGCTTCACCTCCTCTTCGTGTGCTTCGGATTGAATGCGTGACGTGCCTTTTCCAAACGTTGAGAGGGAGACGAGGCATGGTTGGGAGTGCTTCCAGTTAACTCTGTCGGCCGTCGGCATGTAGGTTTTGTTTGCTGGCGTTCACCAGTCAAGGTACCCTCTATCTTCTTACGTTCTTAGCTTAGACTTAGCTTTAGGTTCAGTTTAGTGTATTTAAACTAGCATTTAGTAGTCCAAATTTGACTTTCGAAGTTCACCGCAACCTTGCTCCGGTGAACCGCCCTTCGCCGTCTCCGACTGTTCTCCAGCCGCCTCACACACTGACGGGTTGCGACAGTCTGCCTGCGACCCTCTTAACTCTTTTTGCAGAACTTAGAGCATCACACGAGCTAGAGGTATTTTGACCCCCTCGATAGAGGTCCCTGGAGGCCCTCAGCTCTGCCTCCCCCATGGGTGTGCTACAAAGACTCCCCATCCATTTTGAAGCTCCGGGTGTTTAGAGGAATCCTGCAGGAGGAGCCCGGGACACTTTAGCACATCAAAGCACCATGGAGGAGGGAGATCGGGGCCGGGGATGCTCGCCTCGCCGGAGACACTTCCCTGTTCTTCCCCATCTTCCAGCTGCCGTCAGATCAAAGGCCCGCCAGATTGCACGCCTGTCGTTGGATCAGCTGAGCCCTTCACCATCCGATCTTCTTCAGCGATCTAATCGCAGCCGTTTGAATCGAAGGGGCATCGTGCATTACGGGTGCGCTACCTGTCAAGTAAGCGGCTTTGGTCGTTAGATCGCCCATTGAAGGGGTAAATTTCATCATACCCCCGCGGTTTTTGTATTTAAAATTTAAACCATAGACATTCCTCTATCTTTAGTAATTTTTGTAAATTTTGCAAAAAAGGCCCCTATACTTCTGGAAATTACATCTAGGTCCAACCACGTCACCTCAAGTGACGCACCATGTGAGGGAAATTTTGCAGCGGACCCCCTGAGGTTTTTTATATTTATGTTTAGTCCACAAATTATTTTATTCTGTTATTTATTTTTTGCAAAATTGTAAAGTGGCCACTGAACTTTCTTATATTTACATTAATACCCCTACCAGTTTGCATTTTTTATTCTTTCTAGTTATTTTAAATAGCAATTAAATTCGAAATAATCTCAAAAAACATCCTATTTTATACTTGTTTATAATGGAAAATACATAAAATTACTAAAACATTTTGAAAAATTCCCTAAAAAATATATTTTGAGTATTTATGTGTTTTAACCTTTAGACAAAAAATCACTAAAAATTATAAAGAAAACTAAACAAATAGAAAAACCCCTCAAACCTTCAAAGAAATATATAAAATTATTAAAAATCCCAAAAAATCTATTTTTTGTTTCTAAATTTTATTTATATTCTTATCTTTATTTTAAAATTAATTTGGAGAGTTTTTTATTCTATTTTCTATTTTTAATCTCCATTTTAATTTTGGGTATTTAATTAAACCCTAATTTAGGGTATTTTAATTTTAAAAATTATAAAAAATAATTAAAAATTCTTAAAAAATCAAAAAATAGTAAAAAATTATTGAAAACCCAAAATTTTTTATTTATTTTTTCATTATTTTTGTGAATTTTTGTATCAACCCTAGCTTATATTGTATATATATCTTTATGAAAATTTATATATAAATTAAAAGTAAAGGAAAATATATTGATAGAAATATATAAAAAGAAAATATAAAATCATAAAATTGAAAATCAAAACACAAAAAAATAAAAAATAAAAAAATAAAAAAAAATAAAAAATAAAAAACCCATTACAAACATACACAAATATTCTCACTATCATCATTTTTTACTTCATTGCCTCGATCTAGGCGTTTGCTCCCTCTGTTCGACACTCTACATACTTGCACTATACACATATTTTGCAGAGTTAAATAAAATAAATTTTAACTCTACATTGTTGTTTATTGCTTAATTATCTTTGTGGGTTAATTATTGATTAATTAGGGTTTCTTGTAGTTCGTGATAGTGACTGCTTAATTAATAGGTCGTGACATATTTTAGACCCATGAAAAACCCTAGTTAACAAATGGCATCGTTGCTTGGGAGCAATGTCGCTTAGATTGGATTTTTGCTTGATTGTGATTATTATTTATTTTTCTGCTTTATTTATTTTCTCAATTATTTTGATATATCTTGTTGAGCTATCTAACCTTCTCCTAGTTTGAACTTGCTGCGAGGTACCGCTCGACCGAGGGAGGCTCTCTGAGGAGCGCCTGCGCACCCATGTGAGGAGATTCCCCTTTTTGACCCGGTATCAGAGTGGACTTGGAGCAAAAGAGGACATGGAAATATTTTGAAGACATAGCTTTTTATTTTTTTCCAGTTGTATTTATTTGTAATTTGAAGAGAGAGAGAGACACTTTAATCTTAATATTCAGGATACTCTCATGACACTAATTCACACTTCACGAGGTCCAGTGCCCGAAGGATTGTTCCCATGGGGGCCTCGTCGATTTTCCGCGATTTTCTTCGTATTTTTTATTTTGTTTCATTTTCTGATTTGTTTTCTTTCTTTTGGGCGAGTGAGCCTTGAGCTTTGGGAACTGCTTGTTGATAGTATTAGGTCCAAACACCTAATTATATTTGCATGTGCTTATAGTCTACATTTGGATCTAGTCAAATTATAAATTTCTATTTATTTGAATTTGAGATCGAGCATCAAGAGAAGTGTTATACAATGCTGGCAGGATCCGTTGTGGCGGACATTGATGCACATCCGAGACTGGACTTTTGGATCTCGCTTCTAGATATTTAGCATCTTGTTCTTCATGCTAATAGCAGTTACTCGTCTAGGGCAATTTCATCGGTTGCATTTGCATATAGATAGGTTTCAATTCTGCTGAGCATCTTTGCATGTAGAGTGCTGGAGGCAAGGTCAACATTTATGCTTTAGCATCCATCATTGATTTGTCGCTTGCGTTGTTTTTTCGACTTTCCCTATGATTTTGACCACTTAGGTGCTTAAAAGAATTGATTCCCAAGTAGGCTCGTGCTTTTATTATAAAAAATCCAAAAAAAAGATAACAAATAAAATTGGGACTACTAATATTACTGGATCTAAAAAAGATATGAAAAAACAAATATTTGTCTTGGGGAGAGTAATCCCCTCATTGTCTTTACTATTATTTGCTCGTGTATACACTAAGGTTAGTGCCCAAATCCCATCAAGCAACCTAAGTGATTGTACAACTATTTGACTTCACACCTAACTCTAAAACAAACAAGATAAAAAGACTGCACTTTTGCGATCTTCACGGAATTGAGTAGGTGAATTGAGGGTTTGTTCTGTAAGAGTTTGTTTGTGTTTGCTTGTGTGTATTGTAGATCGCTCATGCACATTTACACCTTTCTTCTCATTTCTTTTGACTTGACCATCATGCTCTCCTGATCATTTTCCTTTTGTTTCATGGTAGCCGACTGGAGCGCTTTTTGTCTGGATTTCACAGATCCCTCCTGCAATCCAACTGGTCCACCTCCCTTTTTTCCAAGAGGACTTTGCTCCTGAATTTTGTACATATCCGCCTCAGCCACAGTTTAGCCCTCAGATTTTTATTCACTTTCGCTTCCATATTCTCCACCTTTGCATCCACTTGAGACTAAGCTGTTGGAGTCACCTCTCATGATGTCCATTCTTGAGACTTTTTCCCAGTTCTTGGAGAATATGAATTCGACGATTGACAACCTCACTTGACTAAATAAGAGCCTACTGATGCTTCATAATCTGACAATATTTATTTGATTGTGGATTTCCATGAGATCTTGCAATCGCCCAAAATACAAAAAATGAGAAAATTTTAAAAATACAAAAAGATTTCGGGAGACGTATGGTTGATTCAGACTCTGAGGAGAGGGCCCACATGCCAGATTATTTGCCCACACATATACTTACATATTGTCCCATGCCGGAATTTCACCAAGCTCAAAAAAAGTCGAGGCGGTTCAGCGCGGTCCGTGGGAATCCTGACTTTCCTAGTGTAGCCATCCTTGTGTATATGATTATTCCGATCTCCTCCCTTATACGGAGGAAGTCCAAAAATTAAAAAATTGTTAACTGAACCCGAAGTGGTAGCCACTATTCATGAGATTATCCGAGCCCCACTTCAGCAGACCATGACCCAATTACCCGCTGCTCATCATAAGAAGATAAAGTGGAGGAGCAGATCTGAGCGTCATATCTTGACCATGGCCACTGCCCACGCAATCACACACCGTCACATTCCTAGGAAAAGGAACACAACTGCACCTTTCATTAGCTTTACCATCTCTGACCATATATTTGATCACACTCTCCTTGACGGCGGTGCTTTGATTAGCATCATACCACTCTTTCTCGTACAATCTCTTCACTTAGGGCCACTTAAAAAAATCAAGATGATCATTGAAATTGCTGATGGATCTATCAAGAGGCCGAGGTGTATAGTAGAGTATGTCGTCATTTCAATTCAGGGCATGAGTTATACCATCGATTTTGTCGTATTTCCCATGGAGACCTCCACAGGGAAGCACTCTCCAATCATCTTTGGATGACCATTCCTCGCCTCTACGAGGGTCATTATCAATTATGGATCAGGAGAGATCCCTTTCTTCCTGTTAACGAGAGCGAGGTGTTCTTCACTGCACCCATTACTGATTAGAGACCTGCACCCGATGCACTTATACCTATCTTAGCTGACCCCGAGGACCATGACCTTGATGATACGATCAAAGACTTTTGTTGTATGTTGGATTCTACTGAGACCCGAGAATTCCTCCCCGTAGAGGAAGACTCGGAAAGCATGGACCTCGAAGTTACTTCTACCGGTGTTTGGCAATGTGCTGATGACATTCGCGGGATTTACACCATAGATACACTTGAGCGGAGAGCAGATTTTATGAGACCAAGGCCAAATTTGATTTGGTTGCATTTATTCTTGAATTCAGGCCTTTTAATGAGAATGATGATCCAATTAAAACTCTAGAGGAAGAACATGATTCGACTACTTCCACTAATGAGTTCATGCCTTTTTATTGACCTAAAAGAGACCTCACAAGACAACTTTGACTCCACTTCTTCTGATGATGAGTTCATCCATTTTCACATCGACATCAACGAGATACCCAAGGCCAGACCTAGCCACACTACTTTCACTTATTTGTTTGTGCCTTCTCACTCTACGACTATTGAGGATCTTCATCAGGTCGATCCTGATTGGCTTCTGACCACTGTGGACCCTGATATCGACCTCCACCTTATCAGATTTATCCCTCAGCGATCCCGCAAGAAGGTTTTCTTTCGACCTTCTTGACCTCTGTATATCCACTCTGTTGTATATTTGCTTTCTTCTACCTTTGCCCACCTCATGTTTTGCTCATCTACCTCATTCTTGTGTGTGCCTTGCTTACGATGTACTTTGTCCTATGTATAGGGTGTGGACGAGCCGAGAGTTCAGTCTTCATTTCATTTCAACGCTCTTGTTGTTGCTTATACTTAGGGCTTCTTTTACCTTAAGTGTAGGGGGAGTGATGTGTACATCCTCTTCTATCTTCATTTCTCTTTTCTTCTTTTCTTCTTTTCCTTTTCATTTTCTTTTTCTATCAAAAGGTATCTCCCCTTTTTTCCAGTCTTTTATACTTAGGATGTACTTTGTCCTAAGTACAGGGGGTGTGCACCTCGAGTTCTGTCATTTTTCGACCCTATCCATTGTATCCTCTTCTTGTCTATACTTATATGTCTATACTTATTGATATCTTGCCCTAAGTATAGGGGGAGATAGTATGAGTACGATTTGTTCATTCCCACCCTTGACCCTCCCTACTCTGTGTACAGTCTGCTATACTTAGGATTATTTGATCTTTAGTATAGGGGGGACAATTAACTTCTCATTCATTCATTCATTTCTTTGTTCATTTATTCTTTTGATGTTTCTATACTTAATACGAGTTATGTCTTCTCTTTCTCTTTGATCTTTGAGGACATACCTCAAGTAAGTATAGGGGGTCGTATATACTATGTATATACTTTAGCCATAACTCGTACTTTCGTATTTTTATTAACAACTATGGCTAAAAACACCTATTCAATTCATTAAAATCACTTAATAAAAAGATTTCGATTATTCCTCAAATTCTTTTGTATATATTGATTAATAAATCAGGTAAAAATATTTTTTGCAAAATGGTTTGAAAAATAGTTTCAAAGTCTTTTTGAAAAATCTTTTGAAAACTATTTGGAAAACATTTTGTTAAATATTTTCATCCTTTGTAAAATATTTTATTTGTAAAATTTCTTTATTTGTTTGAAATAAAAATACTTGAAAACTATTTGCAAATATTTTTGGTTGCAAAAATTGAAAATCTATTTATATTATTTAAACCTTTATAAAATGATTTTCCAATGTGTGTACATGTTTGTAAAAATGGTTTGTAAAATTATTTTGGACTATAGTTTTGAAAATTATGTGTAAAACCCTTTTAAAACATGTTTGAGGAATATATACATCACACTAAAATTCTTTGTTAAACTATATATATATATATATATTTATAAAATGGAGTACTTATCCCTTATAAATTCTTAAAATTGTAAATATAAGTTGCATCCCCTGTAAATAAATGTACCTATTTTTAGCAAAAAATTTTTGTTTCAAGAATCCCAAAAACATTTGCAAAACTAAAAATAGCAAAAACATTTGCAAAATCTCTTTGAAAAAAACCAAAAAATGCATATGTGTCATCTTTTCAAAAATCCATAAAAAGTTCAAAATCCTTGAAAATTGCATCACAAAAATATTTTCTGCATTGCATATCATTCACATTTTTCAGATTGAGTTTGATAATTGAGCAAGTCTAAGTAAAATCCAGAGATTGGAGCTTGGTTGGACCTTAAATCTACCTAATAACAGGATTCTTATAGGAACTGGAATTGAGGTACTTCAGGTCTAGTTGACTTAATTCTTTAAGCATTGTGAGACTTGGTTCGATGGATTCTTGACTGCCTAAGTAGTCGGAGCACACGCACGACTCTTGGTGATAATGACCTAACGTGGACACCTGCACCTTTCACACTGCTCAACTCAATTGGAGTGGTGAGGGGATTGGATTTGCCGGTATGAGACGTACACAAGTGGAAACATTTGTCCTCCACTAGGGAGGGAAGTGCACCCCAACCCATCCAGTGGCGTCGATATCTAAATATAGGAGAGTGTGGGTTGCAATAATGTTTCAAAAGAGGGATAGTCTACTGGCTTAAGAGAAAAAAACTTATTATGTAAATGATGTTATATATAGTATTTCAAAAAAGGAAAAAAGCAAAGCAAAAACTCCAAAAAAGTGGACAAGCCTGATTGAAAATAAAATACCTACCAGAGTGTACATATTTGTATAGTCAATAAGCAAGCTTTTGCTTCAAAGTCAAATCATGTGATCCTGTAGCTGGATGACTTGACTACACTGGTCTTGCATCCTAGCATAAGTAGCTACATTGGCTACCGTCCATTCTTCTCTACACCCCCTCCCCTTGAGTTGGTTGTAACTTGAACTTAGAATGGAATACACCGCTCCTCGAGGAAGGAGTTACTGGATTGGGTAATCATTGGGTTGTCATGATGGAGAAGTCAGTCTCTTTGTCATTTCAGTTGGGGAGAGCCACTTTCACATACATTGTACGAGTCAGATTCATAGTCGTAAGGGTTTTCGTATGAGTTGAAGTATTCTGACATGTCTATAGAGGAGACATGAGCAGAGTTTTGGGATTCTCGAAGGCTGTTGGATTTCAATTTTTATTCCCATTATGGTTTCGCCCGCACTAAAATTTCAAAGGTTCGACTTAAGCTCCAAACTTTGATTTTGTGAGGACAAGCTTAATAATTAAACTTAATACAATTTCTTTGATTTTATTTTTTTATTTTTATTTTCTGCACTTATTGCATAAGTGTTTGCTAGGGACTAGCAAAGGCAAGTATGGGGGTGACGAATCTCCATTTCATCACCTTTATTCTATCATTTCGGCCTTATAAACCCTAGTAAATGCGTGTAAATACCTCTAACTCATGTATTTTAGCATACATACAATATTGCACAAAATGTGTATCAAATATTGTTTTTTATGCCAAAATTATAGAATAAAGAAATGGAAATAAAAAGAATAAAATACTGAATATATTTTATGACCCTAAACCCTGAGACTTAGGCATCTTGATGAATAGGTCGACAAGGAATAAAGTAGGGGGAGATAACAACCAAACATATAATAAAAATCACTTTTATTTACTCATTCTTTATTCGTTTTAGGACCTATTTTATTTTCCACTTTTTATACTTCAATTAAAGAAACATTGAACATGAAAGTTGTCGATAATAAAATATAGAAAAATACAAAATTTATTTCATACAAAAATGATATGCATAGAAAAAATAATACTTAGAATAAGTTCCAAAATCCCAACTTCCCAGACCCATACCTCTCAAATAAAACTCAGAATATATCAAGATCACCTTTAATTGTACATAACTTTTAATAACCTATTTAAGGAAGGTGGTTTCATAATTTTTTGGCGTTAAGGTGTGAAAGTTTTGTTTTGGACCCTTGTTGTATAGTATACCCGATTAAAATATTCATTTTATTTATTATTCATTATTTTTATATTTTTATAATTTTATAATTTTGTAAATATTATTTATAATTTATGTAAATATTCAAACTAAAACAAATATGAAAAGAAAACACCAAAATAAAACAGGTATATAAAATAAATAGGTAGAATACATATATCTATACTTATATAATTAATACATCTAATTAATTAAGTGTATATATTATATCAGAAAATATAAAATAAAAATATATTTAAGTATATAAAAAATTTTATAAATATATAAAATAATAAACTAAATTAATAAAATAAAAAAACAAAATAAAAAATACTTTAATACATACATAAATATACCTATATATAAACCGTAAAAAAATAATTTGTAATTATATATCTCTAAAACATAATTTAAAATCATAATAAAAAACTTTAAAATATAGAAACATTTTTATTTTATAATCTAAAATTAATACAATAGTTTATTATTTTATATTGATTTTTTAATTATTTTTCTATGGTTTTTCCCTGGTTTGTCCATGTGGACCAACAGGTTCTGTGGAAAGTTGACCATGGGTCAACTCTCTAAATCCCCCTCATGCATTGTGTCAGAACATCTTTTGCCTCGATTCGAGGATTTTTGGGGCTCGATCCTTTCACTGTTTCGCCTCGACCCCTTCTTCACTTTTTCTCCGTGTATATCGAAAATACAAGGCATTTTTCCTCGAGGAATGGGGCGTTGCATAGCATTGTGTCCCTCGATCTTTGAATCCCTATGCCAATTATACATTAGCCACCTCGATCTTCCTCTTCCCTTTTGAACCTCTTTTTGATCTAGATTCACCTCCTCTTCGTGTGCTTTGGATTGAAGGTGTGACATGCCTTCTCCAGACACTGAGAGGGAGGCGAAGCGTAGTCGGGCATGCTTCCAGCCACCTCCGCTAGTCGCCGACGTGTAGGTTTATTTCCTGGTATTCATCAGTCGAGGTACCCCTATCTTCTTACATTCTTAGCTTAGACTTAGCTTTAGGTTTAGTTTAGTGTATTTAACCTAGAGTATAGTAGTCCAAATTTTCCTTTCGAAGTTCAACGGAGCCCTGCTCTGGCAAAGCACTCTTCGTCGTCTCCTGACTATTCTCCAACCGCCTTGCATGTTAGAGGGTCGCGAAAATGTGCCTGCGACCCTCTTAACACTTTTTGCTGGACTTAGAGCATCACACGAGCCCGAAAGAGTTTTGACCCCTTCGTCGGTGTACTTGGGGGCCCTCAGCTTCACCGCCCCCGTGGATGTGCTATAGAGCCTCTCCATCCATTTTGGAAGATCCATGCTTTTACAGGAATCCTGCAGGATGATCCCATGACATTTTGGCGCATCAGAGCACCACGAGGAGGGAGATCGAGTCGGGGAAGCTCACCTCGTCGGAGATGCTTCCCTGTTCATCACCATCTTCCAGCCACCGTCAGATCAAAGGCTTGCAAATATATTGCACGCTTGTCGTTGGATCTGCTGAGCCCTTTACCATCCGATCTGAATCGTAGCAGTCTGAAGTGAAGGGGCATCACGCGTTAAGGGTGCGCCACATGTGAAGTGATCGGTTTTTAGTTGTTCGATCACCCATTGTGAGGGTAAATTTCAGCCATACCCTGCAGTTTTTGTATTTAAAATTTAAACCATATACTTTTCTCTGCATTTAGTTCTTTTTGTAAATTTTGCAAAAAAGGCCCCTAGACTTCTGGAAATTGCATCTAGGTCCAAGTCATGTCACCTCACGTGACGCATCACGTAAGGGACATTTTGCAGCATACCCTCGGGGTTTTGTTTATTTCTATTTAGTACATAAAATATTTTATACAATTATTTTTGGGAAAATTACAAATTGGTCCCTGAACTTTCTGATATTTACATTAATACCCTAACTAGTATTACAATTTCTTTTTGTTGTTTCTAGTTATTTTAAATAGAAATTAAATTCGAAAATATCTTAAAAAATAGGTGGAGCTTCCTTATTGCATCTATATTCATCCTTATTTTTAATTTGTAATTTTAGGAGTTTTTATTATTTATAAAAATAAAAAACATCATATTTTATCCGTGTTTTCAATGGAAAATACATCAAAATTATAAAACTATTTTGAAAAATTCATAAAAAATATATTTTGTGTATTTATGTGTAACCTTTTGACCAAAAATCACAAAAAATATAAAAGAAAACTCAAAAAAAATAGAAAACCCCAAAAACCTTCATAAAAATATATAAAATTATTAAAAATCTCAAAAAAAACTTTTTTTCTATTTCTGAATTTTATGTTCTAATATTTATTTTAAAATTAACTTGGAGAATTTTTTATTCTATTTTCTATTTTTAATCTCCATTTTAATTTCAGGTATTTAATTAAACCCTGATTTAGGGTATTTTTGACTTTAAAAATTTATAAAAATTAGCAAAAATTCCTAAAAATCACAAAAATAGTAAAATATTGAAAATCCAAATTATTTTATTTTATTTTATTGATTATTTTTTTATTTTTATATCAACCCTAGCTTATATTATATACATATCTTTATATAGCTTTATTTATAAATTAAAAGAAAATATAAAGATATAAAAATATAAAAAGAAAATAAAAAATCATAAAATTTTAAAATTTAAAATACAAAATTAAAAATAAAATTAAAAAATAAATAAAAAATAAAAAACCCACATTACAAACATAGGCAAATATTCTCACAATCATTATTTTGTGTTTCATTGCCCCGATCTAGTTGTTTGTTCCCTGTGTTTGACACTATACAGAGTTGCACTATATACATATTTTGTAGACTTAAATAAAATAAATTTTAACTCCATAGTGCTTTTTATTGCTTAATTATCTTTGTAGGTTAATGTTGATTAATTAGGATTTCTTGTAGGTCATTACAGCGACTATGTCTCCACCCTGTGTGAGGCGTATTTTAGACCCGCGAAAAACCTAGTTATTAATGGTGCAAGTCCTTTTTTTCTTTCAAACAAAATTAGCATAGGCTTGGGTTCAGATTGGAGCATAGAGAAGGAATATACACAATTAAAGGTGTCTATGCGAGTGACTAATGATGAGGACAAATAGTCGTCGCGAGGATATATGTATAAAAAGAGAGAATTCGAAGTCGACTATTCAAAAATAAAAGAGAGTAGATTGTATTAAACACACATAGGAGGAATAAGGAGATCAATGCCACTCATCATGTAGTGAGAAAAATGATGGTGCGATGAAGATGCATGGAAAATATTTACTACATGTCGTGACAAGAGAGTTTTAACATTACATATACATGATAGCTAAGATAAGTTGGAGTTATGAGGATTACAATATTTTTTTTTAGGATTACATGTTGTTATATGGATTTTCTTATGCCTTATTGGATTCAGGCCCGGGGGTTCAAGGATTTGAGCCAAGTTCGGCTCATGTCGGGACCATTTATTTGGTGGGATAATTTTATGGTCCAAGCTCGATCAATTAAAATCGAGTTTGGGTTTGGGCATGACTCAGGGGTCGAGCTTGTGGGATAGGTAGTGTGGGTGGAATCTGACCTACGTTGAACATATTCCTCAACCATGGACACAAGGCGTGATTCTATAACTCGATCATAGGTTTTAATATCTGAGCCCTCTAGGAAGTTTGATCTCATGAGGCTAACCCTTTTAAGGGCGCGTAGGAGTAATCAACACAAGTTAGGATCCCTATGATCATTACCCCAACTATGGGTTGTTATATGTATTTTCTTATTGAGCCCTTGTTTGGGTTGGGC
Organism: Ottelia alismoides; assembly: GCA_037367405.1. NCBI lineage: Eukaryota > Viridiplantae > Streptophyta > Magnoliopsida > Alismatales > Hydrocharitaceae > Ottelia > Ottelia alismoides. The sequence goes on along the minus strand of JAZKJV010009743.1, from coordinate 625,629 downwards.
GCATGAGCTCATGGACTTAGGTTGAGGTTGCCTCAATATGGAACCCATTATCTCATGGGCCAAATTTATGGTCCAAGCTTCATGGAATATGGTGCGAATCCATAGTTGGGGCAATGATCTTAGAGATCTCGACCCTGTTAAGTACTTATATGTCCCTTCCGGGTCAGTCTCATGCAATTAAACTTTCTAGAGGGTCCATATATTAATATCTATAGTCGAGTATGGACTCACGCCTTCCATCTATGATTGGGACACATGTTTAACTTAGGCCAATTTCCATAGTCAATAAGCGAGATAGAACTTTTACCATCTATTTCAAACCATCGCGACACCTTCAATATGCTTGGTTCTACCATGTAAAGATTTTAGATTTTTTGAAGTTAGTGAAACAAGCACCATAAAAAGAGCTAAAAGTTGGGGTCTAGACCATATGATCATGGCTAAGCATGATATGCAATTTAACATATTATCACTGTAATCTATGAAATTTCTCCCCAAGCATGTTGAGCCTTGATCCCTCGCCTTCACGCAAGAAAGCATGAGATAAGAGTTATCACTTGATACTCATTTTTACCAAGTATGAAAGTAGAGGTATTACTTTCTGTACACCTTTAATGAAGAGAGTGTGTTGAGGGGGAACCTTCTTTTATTTTGATTTTTTATAGTTCATTTCTGATAATTATTATCCATTTTGATAGTTGGGATGGAGGTAGGATGGAGAGTTTTCTTCTACGCCTTTTAAAGTGAACTAAATGAATGGGAAAACCCACAAACCTTCAGAAGTTGTTGATCTAACAAAAAGTTAATTCTTTTCATCCTTTCCATTACCTTATGAGAGCATTAACCTCCTACTTCTCAGGTTATATCTAGGGTTTTAGGCAAATATGCTATCTGGATTTCCCTAAAGTTATTATTGTCACCATGTCTTAATTTTTCCATAAGATTATTTAAGTTAATTTTTGTCGTAATATTCGTTGATCTCTTGAAAGGTCTGGTAGTAGTGTAATGTGCCTATCACCCTTGTGGAGATTGTGTTAGCTAGTCGACAACAACGTAAAAAATAGTTGAATTTTTGAACATGTATTTGAGCAAGAATCCATATAACTGACCCTACTTGTAATGGGAGAAGGCTTTGCCATCGGTTGATCTCTTTTCAATACGAGATGCATAATTTATGGTACTTGATAAGGCATAAAACATCCTTATCGTGCGCCATCGTTGTGATAGTCAACAAAAGAGTTTTGATAATAGAATGCAGAAATGGTACATGGCTTGTGATTCTACTAGAGCATGCGAGAAACTACTCCACAATGAATTCTTGTAAGTGATATTTTGAGTGGTTTAAGAAATGCGATCGGAGAAAAATTGAGATCTTGACCTTGAGCCTTAATCCTCGAGGCTTAAGTTTTAGTCTCTTTTGTCAAGGCGTAAGCCTCAAAGAATCGAGAGGAACCTGGACGTGGTGAGGTGAAATGAGGAATTAGCTTTATGTATAGTCTTTTTTTAATACTTATCACTTGCATGCTACTGTATTCTTACCAAGAGTTAATAATATTATAAACATGAAAATTTGTGTAATATGTTTTCATCAACAAAAAATTGTACCTAGAAATCAAAAGCTTGGCCCCATTCGACAATTAGTATCATTTTTCTTTTGCATACGAGTATAAAATTGGTTGGAAGCATACCACTAAAGCTTATATTGATTAAATACATTTTTAGGCCATGATTAAATACGTATATTAAGCATTTAAATCTGGTTTTATTTTAAACCATTTAGATCATGTTAGCCGTGACAAACATTTCTTTGCATTATTTTCTTAGCTACTGTAAGTATGAATTGACCTCCTTTGTCATGTTTTTTTAAATATTTATTCAGAAATAAAATATTACCATATGAGTTTCTTATATATTACATTCTTTATAGACTATCACATAGATATAACTATTGATTTCATATAAATTCGACGTTTATGCCTAAGGCTTTGATAGTTACATTCAATCTTTTTTAAAAAAATAAAAATAGATTGTGGCAGTTTTCTGTATATATGACAAGGCATAAATCTCAAGACAGTCAAGGCATAAGCCTCAATTTTGGAGATATGATAAAACTAGCCAGTAGTAGCTCATACTTATGATAACATACATAGCTCTACGATTCATGTTGTAAATGTCATTTCAACTTATAGAGGGATTGATGCACCGTATCTCTTGGATGGCCTCATAATTCGTAAATTACAAGAAAATTGAATTAGGAGTTCCATATTTTCTTCTGATCCAAAAGAGAAGGAAACACACAATGGTCTACGTTCGAAATATATTAGAGAAACCGGAGAAAAACTTACAGTAGCCATGGCTCGAGGAGACTCCTGGCATGAAATATTACATTATTAAGGTAGAAATACTGAAAGCCAATGAGTGCACCATTTCTGGCTAGTAGCTGAATTCACCAAATAATTGCTACCGGGAGAAGAAGTTCACTTGTGGGGGAGATGCTTCACCGCATGTAAAGAATCACATAACATACTAGACTATGATGATTCATCCCGTCTGAGCTAAACTCCATCCATACCTTTCCTCATTGAAAGAAAAGATGGGCAACCTCCATGAAACATTTTTTGCATGGCTCTTACAATGGGGGATCACCATCTTTACAATACAAAAAAGATGCTCCATTGTCTTTATCTGCATGTCCCAAAGGGGGCACGAAAGAGAGACCTGTAAAGAGCCTTGTGCAATGGTCTCTCAACAAAATTCACTTATGCCTCAACATCCACGTAAAAATGTCAATCCTGCTTGGCAACTTTAAATTCCATATAAATTTGCAATCATGAATCAAATTGTCTGCAGCAAGAGGGGGTGATCCGTCCAGTACTCTGTAGGCACGCTTCATCGAAACACGTTCTCTTTCTTTTTTGGCCTTAAAATATGTATTTCATACACAATAAATAGAATAAAGAATGAATGTTAGTTTGCATAAGTAAATGCTATTTACATGCATTAGCTAGGATTTTTAAGGCTAAAATGATAGAATAAATGTGATGAAATGGAGATTCATCAGTCATCGATGTTTCTTACTTGTAAAATATAGATGGAAGAGAAGGGAGAATGACAAAAAAATTGATGGGCAACCGTTAGGACGTCGAATCACCTTAATTCAAAAATCATGAGACAAAACATAAAAAAGCAAGAAAAGATAGGTAGATTTGAAATGATTAAGAAGAAATTACCAAGAGGTTGGCAAAAACAAAGTATTTTCTTTCGAGAAAGATCATACTGGAGATCTTCACAAATTCATCATAATCTAGATGTAATTCATATAGAGAAGAATGTTATGCAAAATATACTTGGAATACTGAATCTTTCAAGTAACAAGAAGGACAGTCTGAGATCAAGACATGATTTGATGCAATTTAGATTTTGACAAGAGTTACAACCAATTGAGTCAGATAACTCTAGAATTACAATGCCTGATGCAATGTATATGTTATGTAATGATGAATGAGATAGAATACTAGTGTTTCTAAAAAAGATTGAAGTATAAGACAGATTCTTATCCCAACTCAGAAGATGCATAAATGAGGTACAAAGGAAGATAATGTCGTTGAAAAGTCATGATTGCCATATACGTATGGAGGTTCATTTTCCCTTGCAATTAGAGGAGTCCTTCATTCCGACGTGATGCACCTTTTAATTGAACTAAGCTGTTTTTTAAAGTGCTTTGTTCGAAAACTCTAGATCACGAATCATGATGCCGATTAGAAAAGGATCTTGTCATAACATTATGCAAGTTGGAGAAAATAGCTCCTCCTTCATTTTTTACTATAATGATATATTTGACTGTACACCTGGCACATGAGGCACGAGTTTGTGGACCTGTATAGTATCGGTGGATGTATCCAATTGAACGATACATAAATTAAAGAGTATGGTCTTCAATAAGGCAACACTGGAAGGTTGTATTGCTAAGGGTTACTTATGTGAAGAATGTATTTCTTTTTATGACATGTACATGAATGACAGAAATAGTATGAGATTCGACATATTTGAGAGAAATGATGACGACCACGTGGGAGATGAAAATCCGAATATACCTTGGACTTTTAACAAAACAGGAGAGTGATACTTAAAAGTACATGCCAGTCACTTACAGATGAAGAACTAGATCTTATTCAACATTATATTTATCTGAAATTAGATGAAACTGGATATTTTTCTTAATAATACAATTTAAATAGTTCAAAAAAATCGGACTTTCTTCTCTGGTTCAGAGCAAGAGTTGATCACATGAAAGAAATTAAGGATGATCAGTGGAGTGTGAGTCTCGATGTTCTTAAACAACATCCATGTTCACAAGTTGTTTCTCATTCTGGTTATATTGTAAATGGATTTAGGTTCCAAAAAATTGATGGATGAAAACAAAACAACACAACTTTCACAGGTGATAGTGCAAATGGAGCTCTCCCATGATATAGACGGATATTACAGTAAAATTGTTGATATATTAGAGGTCAACTTTACACATGAATTAAGATGTATCATATTTCAATGTAGTTGGTTTGATATCGGTAATGAAGGAAATAGATTTAGGAAGAATAAAAAATGGGTTTATAACATAAAAACAAACAGGTCGCTTGTAAACAAACGAATCGTTCGCGCTCGGAAGTCAGGTGGAGCAAGTCTTTTATGTCCCTGACAACTACCTCAATGGATGGATTATCCCTATCAGAACAATGATTCAGGATTTTTATGATGTAGATGAAGATGCAGATTTTGTCTTGTGTACTTAGCAATGATAAGTAAATAAAAGTAATTTTGATTTAATTTCTATTTACAATGACAATATTTTTATAATGTATATAATGATGATTGGTGTCTTGACTATTTTTTTGAAAAATTATTGTTATATTTAGGTATGGCACCTCGTCCAGGGTGGATTCGGGAAAATCCCGAACCCACTCCCCAGCCACGTGTAGAATCTTCAGATGGGGGTAATGGTAATTCTCAGCATCGATAAAGACCATCCCAGTGTAGATTCTTGGACCGCCTTCTAACCTGGCCAGACCCTGCATGTCCTAATTGTAGGGGGTTGTTAGAGTATTTGGTTGTGCGCCTATTGATTTGTAGCAGGGTAAAGGGATCATGGAGAAGATCCATTTACCCCATCCAATGTTTAGTCCCACATTGTCTAGTGGTGGGACTTGGAGGCTCTGTAGAGGCTATATAAGGAGCCCATACCTCCTGTATCAGATGAGAAAAAGCAATGCATAGCATGCCCCTTTGAGGGCTTCTCCCGTGGTTTCATCCCGCTCCTCACGTAGTAGGGTTCCACGTAAAAATCATGTTGTTCTTATCTTCTTTATATTTTTCCATGTTCTCTTCCGCATGTTCATTTTATAACATGGTATCAAAGCGGGTTCTATTCTCAGTTGATTTCTTGAATTTTTTTCGAGAATTGAGAGCAGATTTATTTTTTTAAGTTCTAGGGTTCTTTCGGAACCCTAATCTTGATGGAGTTGTTTTTCCAAATCCCTAGCGACACAAGTAATGCCTCGTCGCAGGCATATTCTTCATCTCCATGGTGAGCGTCTCCAAGTCGAGTATGAAGACTTCTACAGGCCGAAGATAAGGCTTCTTAGTTGCGCATCTCCTGGAAACCCTCCAAACCCTCCAAGAACCATCGCCTCATGTTCAATGGGACGTGCCTTTACCAAATCTAGGCATCTCCTATGCACATACTAGCACGCACGGAACCCACCAGAGGGTTGTGTACCTTCAACCACACTTCCTCCAAATCTTCAACGCGGTGGCACCCTCGAGACTCCAGCGGGGCCTCCTCACATGCTCCATCATGCAGACCCTCTCTCCCAACAAGGCAGCGTTCCTCCAACCTCAACATGCGGTGACCATCTCGCACGATGGCGATCCTCCAGGCAGTGAAGCTCCTCCGGATGCCGCTCCAGGCTTTGCGCGACGATTGCGTCTCCCCTTCAGACGTTTCAGCTTCCAGGCGGTGGAGGGACACAACCCTAACGCCCCTCCAAATGTTCTCGCAACTTCCAAGGCGTAGGCGACGGGCAGGCACGTGCCCCCAGACGGTAGTCCCCCCCTCGAGCAACACTCGCCAATGCTCCAGCGAGCTCCTCACGTCTAATCCCCTCCACAGGGTGGCGGGTCTCCACCTTCTTCGAACAACGACATCGCAAGAAGATAAGGGGGTTCCACGATTGAGAACCCTAGAGCCATGGGTCATTTAAAAAAATTAGAGAGGGGCATCCGTAGGTTAAAACATTATGGGCTGCGGTGTATTGAATGCCCAAATGAGTCGTGAATGTATTATAAAAAATGAGGAATGACGGAGAAAGGTGGGAAGGCCTAGCGTATTTAAAAAAATAATAAAAAAATTGAATGGCACGTAAAGAGAGAGAGAGACGCGTACAAAGAAAAGTCGTACACAAAATAATCGAAAAAAATGAGAGAAGCCAAAAAAATGTGTTAGGACGACTTTAAAAAATGATGTGAAAAACCCGAGAAAAAATGGTGAATGCCTTAGTTGAAAAAAAAATAAATAAAAAATGTTGATGAAAAGCCGATAAGAAAATGTCAACAGTTTATAAAAAAAATCAAAAAGAGGAAGAAGAAGATGAAGAAGAAGAAGGATGATGAATGTTCATGAAAAGCCGACAAATTTTTGAACGACTTATTGGTATTTTGTACCCCTATTTATCTTGTCTATCCCAACTATGTCGATGTCATTTTCTGAGAAGTATGAGAGAAAGGGGGAGTATATGTAAAGTCACAGGTCCGAGTCAGATCCAGTTTTTCCAGTCTCCAGATTACAGACCAAGTCAGATTTCAGACTCTACAGTTTTCAGATGAAGATTCTCCATGCACAAGATTCAGACTCGACGTTCAGATCCCAAGTCCACAGGTGTGATGCGTAGTTCTTCTGACTCGATAGATTAGTCCGAGTCCAAATTCGAGGCACTCCATGTTGAGGCCCATTTTTCGAGTTCTCCAGTGAGAGACCAATTTCAGACATGCACGAGTATGCGGTTTTTTCAGATGTGCACATGTTTGTCATCTTCTTTCATGGTCCCCATCAGTCTTGTGTTTCGGACAAAGTTTTCATGTGAGCCATAGGGACTCCAGAGTAGAGGACCATTCCCTATACCATGTCAGTAAGGTTTTTCATGTGATATCATAGGGACACCAGAGCAATGTACCATTCCCTAAGCTAGATGGGAGAGACCCAGTTCTTCGACGAGGATACTTGTTTATGTCTCCATTCTCCAGCGACCGTGGACTCCCATGAGGATTGCACAGCCACGGCTCCTTTTCAGTTAGGGCATTTTCAGAGATGGAGCAGTTGTCTACATTATTATGGCAGGCCAAAGTACTCTGACGAGGAGACTCATTCTGTTGCAGTGACTCTGTCAGGCGCAGTTCAGAGAAATTTCTCTCCGACGAGGAGATTCAGCAGACTCACACTCCAGTCCGTTCGTCCTCCTCACCTGCACGGCATGAGAAGCAACGTCCTCGACTGCAGCAATGTGCGCGTTGGGTCGATATTGCCCGTAGTGTCTTGTAGCGTTGAGTTGAGTTTCTTTCTGTTTATCCAAACCGAGCATTGCATGCTCCAGCTTGAGGGGGAGCGTTAGAGTATTTGGTTGTGCGCCTATTGAGTTGTAGCAGGGTAAATGGATCATGAAGAAGATCCATTTACCCCATCCAGTGTTTAGTCCCACATTGTCCAGTGGTGGGACTTGGAGGCTCTCGAGAGTCTATATAAGGAGCCCCAGACCTCCTGTATCAGATGAGAAAAAGCAATGCATAGCATGCCCCTTTGAGGGCTTCTCCCGGGTTTCGTCTCGCTCCTCACGGAGTAGGGTTCCACGTAAAAATTCCGTTCTTCTTATCTTCTTTATATTTTTCCATGTTCGCTTCCGCATGTTTATTTTATAACAGGGGCGCTGCAAAAGGTGAGAACTCTATGGAGTCCTCTATCTACCTAGGTCAAGTGGCACGTGACTAGGCTCCCATTACTACCCATGACTTTCGCCAACCTCATCAGTCTAAGAAGGATGCTACTGTATAAGACCTAGAGGTTGATATTCTGATTTGTATGACTTCATTGCAAGTTGCATTTTCTTGGAATCGTGATCCTGTTGTTGATGGACAGATCCTTAGTTACACAGCAAAGATGTTGCGTCAGTATAAAGGATGTATTAAGTCAAAGCTTCAATCTTGACATTTTTTTAATAAGTTATTCAATGTCTTCTTTTGTTGTATTATCTTTGTCCTGCAATATTACAATCCTCAAATTCTTAATGAGCGATTAGTTCCAAATATTCCTCCTAGTGGGACTCCGGACCAAAGGAGAGAGCTAATCAACTTTTGGTCTAGTAAGGATTTTGTGGTATGTAAAGTACTTTCTATTTATTTGCACAATGATTGTACTAATTTGGAATAATATTAGATGATATCAATAGAAAATACAACAATTAAATCATGCAAAGGGATTCAGGTCCATACATAAGATGGAAGGAAGAATACAAACCAATTCAAGCATGATTTTGTAAGTTTGTTAAATAGATTTGAGTTAAAAGATACAAAAGGTCTTAGACATAGCTTTTCGATTGATTTTTAGGAAAAGGAAAACGAGCGAGAGCCCACTTGTATAGAGGTTTTTGTGGGGTCAAAGTGTCGAGTCCTCGAAAAACAAGTAGAATGGGTCAACGATACATATGCTCCCATTCATGTAAGTTAATAAGGATTTATAAAAATTACCAATACGTTTTCTTTTTTCCGTAATTCAATTTTAAACCAAATATGTAGGAGGATATGATCAGACTCACTATGTCCGGCTCCATAGATAGTACGGGGCGAGCATCTTACCGATATCTATTTAAGAGGCATTTGTCCAAGCATAGGTTCGGAACATTCTGGACGTATACGATGCGGCAGACGGGGCGCGACAATATGAACATGGTACAAAATTGGTGGTAGTGGGTTTACATCATCATCCTAATGAAGCAAGATGGAGAGAGAGTTAGAGAGAGATACGAGGCATCAAGGCCAAGATTTCTGCACAGAAAGCCAGAATGCATTCGGACATTGTGAAGATATCCATGCAGGATGAGGAGATTACCAAGATGCATTCATACATGGCGAACGTTATGGCCTACATTCAACATCTCAAGAGCTAGGCCAACTCATCTACAACACTACTCAGGGACAATGAAGAGGACAACGAGGAGGAGAGCGTGGAAGAGTAGACTGTGTTTTACAATTTATGTTTGTATATATACTAAAATTGGGATATTTAATGTAGTTTTAGAAGTATGGATTGACTGTAATACAATTTTAATGTTATGGATCAAGTTATTTGGTAATTTTTTTATATTAGATTTCTTTTTGTTGTTGAATGTTTTTTTGTGAATTAGTTGCGGAAGCAAGGAACTAAATCTAGTGCATCCAATTTTTTTCGTTAAGAACATTAGAGGTGACGGTTGACAACCATCTCTTACACGCATCCCATATGGACCAAATGGGTTTATTGCTTCTGTGGGGGGGGGCGTACACAGAGGGGATGGTTACGACTGTCCCCTCTGATCTTATGTGCCCATATATGAACCCAATACCAAGGCAGAACCATTGGGGATGGCTATGGCACCGTCCCCTCTACCAACACATGGGGACGATCGCGCCCGTCTCCTCTAGTAAAGATGGAGTTTCTGGTCCCATTTCTAATATACGTGTGACCATTGGGGACAGTTATGACCGTCTCCTCCAATCTTTTGTACCTATCTCTCATTCCAATAACCTAGGCAAAACCATTGGGGACGGTTATGGCACTGTCCCCTCTACCATCATAGGCGACAGTCGCGTCCGTCTGCTGCGGTAAAGCTGGAGTTTGCTAGCCCATTTCCAAGAGATGTGCAACCACTGGGGATGATTAGGACCATCCCCTCTAATATTCTATACCCATTCATGAACCCAAAACCTTGTAGAACCATTCGGAATGGTTACGGTACCGTCCCCTCTACCATCATAGGAGACGGTTGCAGTCGTCTCCTCGCTAAATCTGGAGTTTGTTGGTCCATTTATGAGAGATGTGCGACCATTGGGGACAGTTACGATCATCCCATCCAATCTTCTATACCCATCCGTGAATCCAATAACCTGAGAAGAACCATTGGAGACGGTTATGGTATTGTCCCCTCTAACATCATAGGGGACAAAAGCGCCCGTCTCCTCCGGTTAAGCTGGAATTTGCCGGTCCATTTCTGAGAGACGTGCGACAATTGGGGATGGTTACGACCATACCCTCCGATCTTCTATACCATTTCTTGAACCCAATAACTTGACCATAACTGTTGGGGACAATAATGGCCCCATCCCCTCTACCATCAAGGGGTCGATCGCGCTCGTCTCCTTTGATAAAGCTGGAGTTTGCTGGTCCATTTATGAGAGATGCACGACCATTGGGGATGGTTATGACCATTTCCTCCGATCTTCTATACCCATCCCTGAACCCAATAACCTGGGCAGAACTATTGGAGTCGGTTATGGCACTATCCCCTCTACCATCGTAGGGGGCGGTTTCGCACTGTCACCTATGATATAGATTAACAAGGATGGTCTTGAACCATCCCTTCTACTATGCACGGTAGGAATGGTCTAGGTCCGTTGCCGCCGTATATGAATAGGGGACACTACGTATTTCCATCGCCTTTGGTCAGATGAGATGCAGGAACTAGGGGCATTTCTATAGCTATCCCCAATGATTTAAGAGGATGGTCTTATTAGCGAATGGGACGGGTGTCGACCATCGCAAAAGACATATATGCTTGTAGTGTTAGATGAAATTTAAAGAGTAAGATTGAGGACTCGTGTGGGATCGTCAAATGATTGTCAAGATAGGATCTTCAGCATGAGAAGGAGATGACAATCCCTACTCCAATGGTTGATATCCGATCGACCTCTTGATGCACGTCCTCTACATAGGCATAGAGATTCAGATGTGTCAGATGTGTTAAGTCAAAATGTTGACTTAGCGAGATAGAGATCGCTAAGACCTTTGTTGTATGTTGTAACAATATGGGCACACATCCTTTGATCGGAGAAAATGTATCATTATATGTCTGAATATGTATATTAGGTAGACTATTGGGTTGATGACCTAATCAATATCTATCAACCGGCAAGCTGGTGTGCATATGATGGCATATGAGTTATTTGATCTCTTAAAGGGATCATACATGTTCATTACCAAACCAGAAGACATGAGATTACTCATGAGATATTGGGACCAACTAAATTTTATCGATGGTCATCTCGCTTTGGAAGCAAGACAGAACTTGTGGGTAACATATGCTTTTGGAAAGCATATGATCAATACCGACTCCAAATGATCGAATGAGAAACTTAACGATAAAACCCTAAAGGAGATGATCCAAAATGAGATCTGAAATTTAGGTTTAATCATAGGTCTTTCAGTATGTAGGATGTATGGGTATTCGAAATACTCGAGGGTTCGTTAATTGTATACCATGATGCTTCCATTCTGAGGCAATGATGAAACAGGTTTGGATTTTAGTGACTCCTCTCAGTGACCTAAATATCCTATCTCAATATGATTGTTGTACATTGATCTGAATACAATTCAGATGCAATGAAAAGATGGGATATTGAGTCTAACATGATCAGACACCTATGAGCAACCTTTTAGATCTTGATATGAGATTTGATGTTGTTATCCAAGTCACTATATATGGCATCAATAAATACATGAATTATGATCAGAATTATTATTTCTTATCCTTCTTACTTAAACTATTCAACAAAATCTAACCCTAATTTACATTCATTAATATATGAATCTATGTATATAATTTACCCTAATTATTGTGTATATATAATTAGTTAATGTGCCCCTTTTCCTGTGTTTTTTATGTATCAAAAATTTATAAAAAAATAGATGAATATTGTACATATTTGTTTTGACTTTAAATACAAATTAAAAAGTTCTGGAAATATCAAAAGAAATTAAAACAAGTATTTTTTAATTCCTTAAAACTACTTACAAAAGTATTACTATATATATGACTTATTTTGTATTTCAGATCAACATAGAATGTGTCGATCTTGAAGAGATCCGTAACTTCCATAATCTATATTTTCTGATTTCATGTCTCTAACTATTTTGTCTATATTTTTCTTTGTTTTTATCATTTCTCTTAAATTCCATTGGGTCACATGGCACCTCCACCTCCAGCCAAGTGGCCCACCCTTTCTTCTCCCCACGTCGTCACTCCCTACCATCGATACATCTTAATAGATGCCATCCTTGCTTCTCGTATGTTCTCGACACTCCGTCCTCTGATTGGATCTCTAGTTTAAATCTCGACTATCCCTTCGTGCCCTTTCTTGTCCATTGGATCACATGATCCAATGGTACCTACTTCATCTCCTTCCTCCTACAACTGCCCGGTCCACATTGCACCTCGCCTACTCCCCCTCTTCTCCCACTTGTTCCAACCACCTCCAACCACCACTCCCATAACCGATCACTCCCTCTCATCCCTCTTCCATAGTTATCACCACCTCCACGATCTCTCTTACAGGCGTTGAGGGGTTGCAGTTGCTCTTAACCTAAAAAGCTCATGTACCTACTGCCCCTCCTCTTCAAAACCACCGTCTCTACCCTCAGCGTCGGGGTTCACGTTTACAGGGAGACCCTAGCCCGTCATCACCCTCCAGTGATAGAGTATGGGGGGAGGGGGGTTTAGATGGATGTTGAAGGAGAGCACCACATTGTGTCGACCCGTGATTGGAAGTCATGTTCACGACCTTGACCTGATCATTCGAGCTTCCCTACACAGCCGTAGGCTGAAGCAAAGACCCATGCTTCTACTGGAGCTCAGCCCAGCCTTGATGATCATGATTTTGACTAGGGATCGTAACACATGGTCTTAGAGGGTCTGCAATGCTTGACAAGTCAGGTCCGACAATCGTTGTAGACTACTCCCACAGTAAAAGGATCTTATCTCAATCTCTCATCAGCAATTAACCCATCGTTTGTTCAAGAAATAAATACAAGAGAGCTAAAATTTATTACACACTACAAATAAGTATGTATGGTACACAAGTAAAAGAGGTTCGACCACAAAGGAGCAATAGGGATAGCCACAAAAATTGAAAAACTTTGAAGAAATTCAACAAATGTTTTTTTGTGTTTTATATGGCTTCTCTAATTTTTGTGGGCTTTTAATATTTTAATATTTTTTGATTTTTTATGTTTATATTTTTTGTTTTCAATTTTTATAATTTTATTTTCTTTTTCTAATTTTTCTAATTCGTTTTCTTCTAAATATGTAATAAGTATATATAAAAGTATAAATATATATAATATGTATAATATAATTACTATATATGATATAAATATATAGTATATAAAAAATACAAGAACATTCTTTTTATTTTTAAAGGGTTTCAAATATATTTTAGGGATTTAAAATACTAATAATAATTATAAGTAATAGATAGTAATTATATATAAGCTATATATAAGGTTTTATATTTATAAATATATCTATATATATAGCCAAAAAATAGAAAATAAAATAATTTTATATTTTTAATGTTTTTCTCCGTTTTTTGTGATTTTCTAATAATTTTTGTTATTTTTTGTATTTATAAATGGTTGGAAAGGTCAAAATAGTGACTTATAATACTGGACCGGATTGTTTTACAAATTAAAAATAGGTAAGTATCTCAAAAAATCCAAAAATCTTTTAATATTGAATATGTAATATAAACAAATCGAAAATATAAATAATGATTTATGGGGTTTTGTATACTTTTTATTGATTTTTGAAAAGAATTTGGTATTTTATTTTTAGTTTTTATTTTTGTAATTTTTGGTCTAAAATTGTATAATATATTAATATTGATACCATATTTTTTATAATTTTTAAAAGTAATTTTATATTTTTGTATTTTGAAATCTAAATAGGGAATAACTACTCCATTTTTAAATTTTAATAAATAGAAAGTAATAAAAAGGCTCCATACAATTATATGTAATTAAATTAAATACGAGGCATCTATCCCAATTTTTCTAGAATTTTTTAGAGCATTAGGGACATTTAATAAAAAATAAGAGCAATTAGAAGAAAATACAATACTAGGAAGGTTGTTTCTGTAATATTAAAAAATTCCAAGGTCTTGGATATAATTTTTCCACAAAATATAACTCATAATACCAAAGTTATAATACTAAAATGAGGTACAAACTCGGAGGGGGTCCTGTGAAAAATGCCACACCGCCTCACATGTATGCGCATGCGAGATGACATTCTAGAGGACCTTAGTGCAAATAAAGTAAATATAATTTTCAAAATGTAAATATTAAAAAAATTTTGAACTGCTGAGGAAAGTTTATAGACAAAAAAGTAAATACAAAATTGTGGGGGAGCACATGCGAATTTACACAAAGTGTGTGAATCTATGGCTTGTGGGTCTTTACTTATCCATGTGGATGACCAAGATCGCACGAGACCTGTTCGCAGATGTGTGGCTAGGATTAGATCCCCAGCATGATCTGATGTCTCTGGTGGTCCTAGATCGGAAAGTTGGTTATGAATCTGGTGCACCTTCAAGTTTCGATGACTAAAGCTCTTCTCCAATATTAGTGAAGAACAATAGTCCGAACCTTCTTCCTTACGCAAAATATCTAGCCTCCGGCCACCTCCGAGGCTCGAACGTGGCCCAAAATGCCGCTAACGCTACTTAGCACGTGATGGTGGGCTCATATGGATTCAGACCTTGTTGGAAGAGGTTTGGATCTCGACAAATGAGGTAGGGCCCGGAGCTCTTTCCCTTGGGTCGAATCACCTGCCTGATGGGGTCATTTTTCCCTTGGACCTGGTCAACAAAACTCGTGACACGTAGATGGCCCACTAGGTCCTATTGGTTAGCAAAAATAGGGCGTGTATGAGGGTGACGGTGGAGATCTCCGATGAAGTGGCAGAAGGAGATCAGATCGCTCGATATGTGCTAAATCGAGGGGAATCGATGAGGTATGGATATGAAGAGCATGTAGTGGATGATGATAGGATGGTCAACGATGGAAGACAATGGTCAACTAAGGAGGACATATGCTAGGGAATAGTGCTCCGACGTAATTTCTTTATGTGATTTTATGGGATTTGATACAAAATTAAACGAACTAATGAGAAAAGCTATCTTATCAATTATGCTAGCAATCGAAAAATGTGAATGGAGACGCTCACCCTCAGTAGACAATTGGGAGCATAACTCGCACGGAGGAGGTCCAACAAGGTTCATATCTTCTCAAGTTGACCTTCTCCTCACCTTGAATCAAAGTTAAACTCCTTCCTATCACTAAGGGCAGCTTTGTGGCTCGATTCAAGGGGCTGAAAAGGTCTTCGAGAGGGATTAAGAGTTGAATTGAAGGTCAAGGTTTGGTTTTATAGCATTGACGAAGGGGTGGGTTGCATTAGGATTTTTGGTCGAATCAATGCGAGTTTGACCAATCAAATGGTCTGGCGTGAATGTTGATGTATCGAGGGTCAAAGTTTGTGAAGTCCAAATGCTGGGACCAGTGAATCAGGCGAGAAAATCTGAGGAAGATGGGCTTGTACCAGGTCTACCGTAGGCTGAAGTTTAGGGTTGAAGAGTTGACCCAAGGTCAACTGATGAAACGGCCTAATTGGTTTGCGTCCTCCGCTAGAAGACAAAATCGGGAAAAAAGTAAATAAATGAAATAATAAAATAAAAGTTAAAACAAAAAAGTTGTTTATTATTTCATCTAGTATTTTTTGATGATTTTTATTTATTTTTATAAGTTAATTTATTAAGTTTTAATTTTTACATATATAATTATATGTAGATTTACCTATAAATGTTATATTTTAATTTTATTTTGTATTCTTTATTTTATTATTTTATTAGTATATAGTATATATTTATAACTTATTTGAATACATTTGTACATATTTTTATTTTATTTTTCTAAGTTTAATTTTTTACTTAAATAATTAATTATATGTAATATATAGGTTTGTTATAGGTGCTCTTTACCTATATCAAAGTATATTATTTATTTTGCTTTATTTTTGATGGTTTTATTTTAGTTTTATTATCTACATGTATTTTAATAATACTTAGAAATTTACTAAAAAATATAAGAAAGTGAATAATATAAAAAATAAATATATTAATTATTTTATAAAGGTATGGTCCAAGAGCCAACT
The DNA here is from genome assembly GCA_037367405.1 of Ottelia alismoides. Taxonomy (NCBI): domain Eukaryota; kingdom Viridiplantae; phylum Streptophyta; class Magnoliopsida; order Alismatales; family Hydrocharitaceae; genus Ottelia; species Ottelia alismoides. The sequence continues at coordinate 609,346 of JAZKJV010009743.1, read as the reverse complement.
TTTTCATCTTAACTCCATATTGAATGAAACAACCTTCATTAAATAGATAATTTGATTTTATGAATAATAGTGGTGAGTTTCGTAAATTTTGAATCAGTATGGAGACAATACAAGTCTAGGAAGTTTTCTTTGTAGCTTGTTATTTTGTGTGTCTGTTGATGCGATTTTATGCGGTTTAAAAAGTTGTTTTTTACCACGTCGTTGTTGTTCCACGCAAAACCGCAATCAAACAAATAATATTACAACTACAAGCATGTTGGAAAAAATATGAGTTGTATAGTGCAAGTAGAGGTTCGTATCCGCAGGGACCAAGCAAATTTGCGATATTGCTCTTCTTTCAAGCTTAATTAGAATTTAATCCATGACGACGAGAGAGAGAATTCTTGAAAAGACGATGCAATCTACGGTGAAAATACTTCAAGAACATAAAGTTAACAAATGAGGGTATGCATGCAACTAAATAAAATAACGGGGACCGAATTGCAAATTAAGATGAAAGAAATAAGAGGTCACTTGCAATGTTTCAATAAAGAGGTGGAATGTAAAACTTGCGATGAATTTATTTAAAGAAAACTTAGAGATGAAAAGAGACCTTACAAAATAAAAATGCATTCAATTTCAATTCAAACAAAACCAACTAGTGTAAAAAATGCAAGAGAGCTTATAACATTAGAGTTGTTTCCTTCCTATTTCATCTTAAACAAATTAACTAAGGGAAAAAAATGCGAAAAACAAATAATAAGGAGGAGAAATGCTTCTCTATCCGGATATGGAATGAAGACGATGTTGACGACGATGGAGACGGATGCGTGGGCTGCTAGATGCGGAGTGGGATGGAGCGACAAACGCTCCGAATACGGGCTGGAGATAATCGCTGGAGTGTCGGGGAAGAAGGAGCCGCAGTCAGTGGCTGCTATGCGTACGAGACGAACACCGGTGCGCGGTTCGGAGTTGCACTGAAGACAAGGTCGCACGGCTGCGGGCTGCAGCAAGGAGGAGGAGGACGCGTGAGAGGGGGCTGCTGCGGGCTGGAGTACGGCTGAAGACGAGGCCGCACAGCTGCAGGCTGCTATCCGTGTGTGTACCTGCAGAAAGAATAGACGAGAGAGAAAGAGATAGAATGCGTGAGAGAATAGATGGGAGGAGAGTGCGTGAATGGGAGGGAGAGGGGTCGAGTGAGAGAGTGCGTGATGAGAATGGGAAGGTTATGCGTGCATGAGAATGCAAGAGGGAGAGGGGGCCCGTGCGTGAATGAAAAAATGGGGGGAGGGAGAGGAGTACGCATGGTGCAAGGGATGCCCCTTTTATATTTTCATTTGTGTGGTTATGAGGGAGGGTCCCCATGCAAATAAAGACAAAAAAATGAATGCATGTGCATGGGGAAGGGAGTGATATGGGGATGGCATTTACGTGTGATGCATGGGGAAGGCTTGAGGAGGGTGGCTCCATGTATGGGAAAGGGGAGGGATAATTGGTGCACATGCATGATATTAAAGAGAGGAACTTTTGCACTATTCCCCCTCTCCATTTCTTTCCAACAAAAAACTATAAGATTTATCCAAGCTATAATGAGTGGGCAATTTATACTATCTTCCCTTCCATTTTCTTCCCAATAAAAAGTGAAGTTTTGTAGAGTCAAATAAATGTGTTATATTCAATGCTATATATACCTAATACATTTCCATATGATTTGCTTAATTCATGCAGATAATTAGTTAAGTTATATTCAGGTGACTTGACAAGAATGATTATGAATGAAATATGTAATTGATATATATTTTGAAAATATTTTTCTTGATTAGAAAATCATGATCAGTTGATTTATGCAGAGATTGTGTGCAATTATAGATATCTTGTCTGTTGTAGGTAAGGAATATAGATTATGTGAAATTGGAGTTTATAGATCAATCATTAAAGTTGTATATCACATAATTTGATCATATTATCTCTGTGTATATTGTAATCATTACACCCCCATACTTAAGTCTTGCTAGTCCCGAGCAAGAATAAGATAAGAAATAATGAAGATAAATAGCCAAGATAGATTGGATGAGGGTTTGCAGCAGACATACCCACAAAGTCTTGAATTTTCAGATCCTAACCACATAGATGCACAAACTTAAGTGGAGTTGACCCATGGATTAATGATTTATTCGAATAGTCAACTTGACTCGAGTTTTGTGGTTTCAACAACCTCTTTGTTCCAACAAAATCAAACATGGTTTCAGAAGGTCGATCAGGTCAGCTCATCCCTAAGAAACAAGTATTCTCTTTGACCTTGAGTGGATATAAACAGTGTTAGTGATAGTTTTAGCTTTCGTGAGTCAAGAGAACGAGCTAGCAACACAATCTATCAAGGTACCGAATGATTCCCTATACAAATAGCCTCACTCCTCACCTAGATTCAAGCATAATCTCCTTTCACCCAAGTATGTCAGCATAGAAAAAAATAGGTCATAGTTTATTGGAGAATGGGACTTAATTTCGGGGTTTTCCGTAGACCGCTTTGGTCCGTTGGTCCGTTGCTCTCATTCTTTTCCTTTTGCAGAGCATAACCCTGGGCCTCTTTGGACCTCTTTTAAAAATTTAGGTAGCATCATTGGGCTGCTACAATGGGTTTTTGGTGGAGAAGGGTTATTTGGTGGTCTTCTTTCCTTGCTTTTGCTTTGCACATCATTGCATGATTGGTGGTTTTTGGCATTTGTATTGTGATATGCCTTTTTGTGGTATTTTTGTCTTGGGTTTTGGCATCAAGAGGTAGTATCGGCTTAATATTATCTTTGGAGGCATGATACTGGCTTAATTGCTGACACACTTAGACTAGAGAGATCATGTTGCTCTTGAGTCAGGTTCCTTCACTGACTATAGATAAGGTTCAGGCATTGGCACAACCAAGAGGACAACTCCTCACCTCAACTAGATTGTAATTGTATCTCGTAAACTCAACTCACTCAAGCTAAGTGCAATGTGTAGTTGTTTAATATCCACTGAAGAGTTTAAGAGTGCTACTAGTTGCTCAGGTGATATACTTAGATACAGAAGTTTATTCACCAGTAGAGTTAGTGGAACTGAGAGAATAAAGTCCAAATGGACCTAAAGAAAGTTTAAAAACTCATGCCTAGTGAAATTCTGATGAATTTTAGTGGATTAGGGTCAACTCAACCTCAGTCTATGATTTATACAGTGAAGATCTGATTTCTCAAAATAGGATAAAACTAGGAAGGATGTATTTTTGGTGGTTTTCTTGTTTTTGAAAATATTTTTAGGGGAATTTTTGCAAAAATTTTGAAGTTTTTTTTGTTTTGAAAAGTATGCAATTTTGAAAATTATACAGATACCCCCCATACTTATCAGAAACCATGTCCTCATGGTGAAGACAAGATGTAATAGGATGCTCAGAAGGGATGTGAAAAGTAAAAAGTATTTTTGTTTTTTTTGTGAAGTGTGGAGGTGGACCCCCATACTTATCTAATGCAATGCAGTAAAGAGAATGATACAAAGAAAGGAAAAGATACCTATGGGTGTGGACCCACAAAATGTTGTTGGTTTAACGTCCCAATTCGACGATTCAGCTTATCAAGAGTATCCAGTGTTGCGTGTGAGTGCAGAAGTTGTATTCAGAAAATCCAAATGAAACTCTTGATGTGATACGGCTATCTTGACCCAGATGTGATGAATTTGATAAATGTGTGCTCTCATTAATATGGTGAAGACATTAATTGGTTGATGAATCGAAATGAGAGATGAATCAGTTTGATCTTGGATTGGATGTGATGGTAGGGAAATGGGTGGACTAGTGAAGGGCTCATGGACCAAATATGATGTACTGAAGTTGATCTCTACATGATCAAGAATTGATACCTCTATGAGGTCCTCTGTATATTGTGATAAATCATTATTTTCCCTCAAATAATCATCATGGCTATCCTCGGTGGCATCTATTGTGAATTTCATTTCAGTTCTCTTCTTGAGCCACAAAGATGATTCTTTCCAAGACATATGATTCGGAGATTCAGAGATCAGGAGCGAGGGAATATTGGATAATGGATGATTTTCTTTGATTATTTTGAGTAGTTCCTCGGTATCATCCCAAAAAGGGTCAGAGAATAGAAAATCACTCTGATCAGACTCGGTAGTAGAAGATGTATTCATATAATCATCGACTGAATTGATTTGATCTTCTTTCCTTGTGGTGGGGGTAATGGAATTGGAAATTTCATCTTTGAACGAGTCATCGCAAAAAATCTTCAGCATATCATCATGTGTTGGATGGAAGGGAGTTTTGGTGCATGAAGACGTCAACTCATTGTCTGATATGTCCTCGGATTTCAACTCTAAATCTGTACTTTCCATAATTGAAAAATTACATCGGGAATCAACATCAAATGGTATATCTCCTTCTATTTCTTCTTCCCATTCAACGTAAGTGCCATCCTCAATTTCAGCTTTTGTTTCAGACCAATCGATATCATTAATATACCGAGGATCATAATTTTCAAAATCGTCTGAGGAAGGATCGATGCTATCATCAAAACATGTCTTCATCTTTGGCATACCCAGGGCTGAAGTTAATTTGAGATCAGTATTTAGTGTTTCCCAGGCTTCATCTAATTCAAAAATTTCCTGATCAGTGAGAGGACATGGTGGGGCTTCAAGTGCAGAGTCTAGATGAGACATGTCCTTATGAGTGAGTTGTGAGGTGTTCAGACTAACCTCCAGAGGATCTTTCCTGAGATGGATGGGGTCAAAATCATCAAGAATAACACAGTTCTCTATCCATACACATTCCTCAATTTCAGCGTCACCAAAAGTTGGGGTGACATGATCCACAGGAATATTTTCATCATTGATTTTCAATTCCACTTTCTCATCTTCACAGTCAAAATGTTCCTTGGCAGTGGTCAAGAACGGTCGTTCAGGTATGTTGGATCTCTCACTTGGTGTATTGGCTTGATTGGACTTTTCTTGTGTTGTATCCAATTGCTGAATGGCCTGGGTCAAAGCATCAAAATCCACAGCTGAGGTTGGTTGTGTTAGTAAGGGCTTAATCAGCTGTTTGGGCTGGGTGTGATTTTGGACCCAATGGAATGTGTCCTCTGCTTCGGAGAAATAACGCGTGCTGATGGGTGGAGGTCGGATGAGAGGAGCTACGGTATGTCGGATTGTTGCATTCTCTTCTCTCAAAAGTTGTAGCTGTTGGAAGATGAGGTCCATGGTGTTCGGTTTCTCTGCTCCCATGTCTCCTAGGTCAGGTGAATTCTCAGATTCCTCAGTTGAAGTAGATGGGTTGGGTTTTCTTTTATAAAGTGGGTCGTACTCTAATGGTTGTTGCAGTGGATTTCTCAGAGACCTACGACCTAGCATACACAGCACAATACACAAGACAATTTGTTGATTCACCAACTCACACAAAAATTGTCGCGAAAGCGGTTATCTTTTTTATTTTAGTTTAGTGATTCAACAAAAAGTTTTCAGAGAAATTAGAGTCCTTAAGGATGAGGTGGGTGTGGAAGATTGTGAGAAATCGATGTCCTAATCCGGCTGGGGGATCCAGGGTTGGTACTCAGATCGTTAGATCTGCTTTTCCCACAAGAACATGTGCCCAACGCATCGAGGAATTACGATTTCTCTCTGCAATCCCACGTAGCACCCGGGATTTTTGTCACTATCCAAGGGTTCTATGTGCTCGTGATTTTTGTGTCATACACGTGCATCAAATCAAGCAATCAGAATTTTCCCGTTTTCTTCTCGGGCCACTGCGGTGGCCTTTCAAGCTTATCTTTTTAGCGTGATAAAGCACGTTTTGGTGATCTTTTTAGGTGAGCAGAGGGAGAAGACCACAGAGATGATGCAAAGAAGAACTCTTTTTTAATATTTTTCGGTTTAATTTGATGCGCAAACAAATGCAAGAGAAGTAAAAACCTAATATGCCTAAGAGAAAGAAAAACTCACAGTGCCTGCACTTCTAGCGTTAATCCGTAATATTTTGTCCTCTTGATGGTGAGCTTTTCCGAGGAGGGGATAGAAATTTTTTTAAAATTACAAGGTTGCTAAAACAAAATGCATGAAAAGACAAGTTTTTTTCTCTTTTTGGAGCCTAAGTACCTGCAAAACAAAAAAACTGCACGGATTAGATACTTGAAAACAAGTTGGAAGTGAAGAAAAATTGCAAATGTTGCCTAGTCCCTGACAACGGCGCCAAAATGTTGACAAGGTTTTTCACGGTTTAAAAAGTCGGTTTTATCAAGTCGTTGTTTTCCCACGATAAACCATTATCAAACAAATGAAATACAACTGCGAGCACAATGGAGACATACAAAATACATACGGCAAGTAGAGGTTCGAATCCACAAGGACCAAGAAAGTTTGCAAATTTAATTTGTCATTTAACACATAAAATGGTAAGTGAAATAGATAGAATGCAATTTGGAAAGATTTACTTCAAAGATGTGCACTCTAATTGATGAAGAAAATGAGTACTTTGCTGGGAATACTTAAAATAGAGGAGAGTTCAAGGGTTGAGACGTAAATGACATATAAATAAAGGGAAGTAAATATATATATATATATATATATATATATAGAGAGAGAGAGAGAGAGAGAGAGAGAGAGAGAGATGGAAATAGTGTTATCCTCGTGTACGTATGGGCGGGTGCATGTTTGCCCGTGTGAGTTGTTGGTGCACGAGATATCACTGCGGAAGAGGATGACGTGCTGGTGGATGGCCGAAGGCACTGCACGGTGGTCGGTAGCGAACATGAGTAAGCCGCAAGGTGGAGCTGTGCACCAGTTGGAGGTGCACCCGCGTGTGGCTGTGGATGATGCCGCACGCAAGGGATGGTCGCTGGAGGACGGTGGTCAGTGATGCAAACAGGAGTAAGCCGCAAGGTGGAGCTGTGGATGGTGGCCGCTGGCTACTGAAGCTGGGCACACCTGGATAATGGCCAAGCTATGCGACAAGGACGAGGTCGCGCCGGTGCGCGGTGGCTGCTGTCCACTGATGCACGGTGGTTGTTGTCCACTGATGCACGGTGGCTGCTGTGCGCAAGAGGATGTCGTCGGAGTCAAGGGAGAGAAGGGGGCTGCCTCCAGTGAGATTCTTGAGCTAAGGGACGCCGGGGGGAGTTTTTTCCAGGAATAGGCATGGGGCATGCGAATATGCCCGGTCAGGGCATGGCAGTACCGATATTCCCAGATAGGGCATAGATCGGCGAATTGTTCGCCGATCGGCGAACCGTTCGCCGATCGGCGAACGGTTAGCCGATCGGCGAGCCTCCGCCTTCTGCGCCCAGTCCCCATATTTGATAATGTCTGATATATGAAGTTTATGTATTTTTTCCTTATAATCTTACTATTTTTTATACATTATTAATTTATAAATGATAAAATACTATTTTCTATACATTAGTATTTTATATTTGATAAAATACATTTTTTTATACATATTTTTTTTAATTAATAAATTACTATTTTTTATACACTATTATTTTATAATTGGTAATGTATAAGTATTATTGATTTTTCCATTGCATATAATTATTTATACTTAATTATTAATAGTAATGGATAATACGTAATTTTTTTATACATTATTATTTTATAATTGATAATGTATAAATATTAGTTTTATTGTATATAAATATTTAAAAGTAATTTATTATAATAATGGTTAATACGAAAATATAATCGTAATATTATTATTATTGATTGTTCCATTGTTTACCAAATATATAATATATGATTGCGCAAAGTAAACATGTGTGTCACTGTTCAAAACTCTTCAAATTTCACCAAAAAACTGACATCACATTCAACATAATCATGACATTCAACATAAACATCACATTCAAACACGAAATAGGAAGATTACATATAGCATTGCGTTAAACAAATATATTCTAAACAGTACTAAGCATATCCTCTAACGCTGTCGTTGTCGTCGAAGTACGCTCAGACGTGCGTACTTAAGTGCAATTGTGTAGTGTAGATCTGCCAAGTCGCCATACAGTTCCTCCTCCTCGTCGTAGACGTCAGTGACTGGGGAGGTCTCGCTCTGAGAACTGAAATCCATCGATGGAGACGAGTAGTCAGGAAGCGGAGAGTCGATAGGATAAAGCGGCTCAGGCAGGGAGGTATCCTGCAATGGATATTCTGAAGTAGTCTGGCGTGAATACTCCGTAGGAGCATCTGAAAGAGTGCCAGGAGCACGAGGTCCTCCTTGTGGCTGGCCACCTGATGCATGCGGAGTCTGATGTGAAGCAGGCGGAGTCGGCCTGAGCGGAGTACGTACGGCCAGGACTCTGTTGGTCGGAGGACGGACCGACTTACGCGCTGTGAATCTTGTTTTCGCCATCTCCTACAAAAAAACAATATCAAATTATTAAAAAGATAGAAATATATTAAGGCATAAAGAATTTATCCCAACATTAGAATAAGTAATAACAAAATGAGATTGTACTTACGGATTTCCAAAACGTCAACTTGAGATTGTACTAACCGATCTGCATATTACTCTATTTATGCCAGTAATTTGTAATAACGAAGGAAGCATGATATTATAGTGAGATTAACATAAACGATCAATACATCATTAATCAACTAATTAAAAAGAAATTGTCCACACAAATTACTGGGGATGCAGAATTCTACGTGCCCTACGTAATATTGATGACAGATTAGCCCTACGACCCCTACTAGCGACACTAATACCACCTCCACTCTCGTCATTCGTCTGTCGTGGTGGCTGAGGTGTTTGATCCTGAACTGATGAAGATCTATCGAAGGTCGCTGACGATGTTCCGTTGGTGGCTGATGTGGTTGCGGTGTACGTTGCTGCGGTAGATCCTGGAAGGGAGGTAAACGGCTGGAGTCTGCATAATAGGCAAATCCAGGCATTTCATGTGGAATGTAATCGCTGGTTAGGAATTGCGTGAAGGTCTGCGTCTGGTGTGGAATGGTCGGGTTTAGACCCCAGAAATCACCAGCTTGTGATGGTTGCGTAAATTGGACCTGTGATGGTCCTGCTTCGTCGTCGTTTGTACCGACAGCATATGGTTGATGTACACGAGAACCATAACTTTGAGCAGCAGCCTCAAACGGTCGTGGTGGTTCAGGAACATGGAATGGTACATGTGAAGGCTCAGTCGAGTATGAGTACCTCGGGGTGTACTGACTCAGTTGATCCACCAATCCAAAACTCTGTAGGGCGGAGTCAAGTAATCCAATTACATTCTGCAACTCCGAGCTTCGTTCGTAATCTTCTAGGATCTCCCGAGCTTCATACACACTCTGCACCTGAATGTTTGACCCGTTTTTAGTTGATGTTCTACGAGGAAGAAAGATGGAC